>CM077212.1:572500-730000 GCA_039654625.1 Rhinogobio ventralis
AGAGATTTAACGGTGGAATCGCTCACCTCTGTGGATGATCTTCAAGTTTTCTTTCAAGTGATTCAGTGCTTTCACAGTCTGCAGAAAATAACACAATTACTTTATACGGTTTATATAAATAATGACTGTCAAATCCAAAATAAAAGTGTGTACTGTGTATAATTATGTATATTTGAATACACGCACATATATGTATTTATTTAAGAAATATTTGAATGTATATACTGCATACGTATATATTTATATAATTTATATGATATAAATAATCGTGATTAATCACGCCCAAAATCAAAGTTTGTTTTTACATAATATATGTGTGTAGTGTGTCTAATTATTATGTATATAAAAATATACACACATGCATGTATATAAATATAACATATTTGTTTTAAATATATATAAAATATTTAGATATATCATATAAATTATATATACACAGAAAATGATTCTTAAATATAGATGAATGAGAGTGTATTTATATATACATAATTATACACACTTTTATCTTTGTTATATTTTATTATAAAGTTATTGATATGTTTATTAATAATAATAAATAATAATAATTAGTATTACTGTTGTTGTAAATTATTATATAATTATCATGATTAGTTATATAACAATGATAATATTATTATTATTATTATTATGACGACAACAATAAATGTGCTTTTGTTGATGTATGAAATCATGACTTACTGCTAATGTAATTTTGCCTAATATTTCCTCTGGAATGACATCATCTAATGCACAATATACATATTTGTAGAATTTGTCGAGGGAGGTAGACATCAGTTCCATGCAGATCCAGCAGTCGCCCTAAACACACACACACACAGCGTCAGTCCAGTGCAGTCCATCAGAAGACGGCATCAGTGTGTGTCCTTCATCAGCTGACCTCGCGGAACAGAGCGCCGTAGAACTGGACGATGTACGGGCAGTCACTGCTCCTCATCACCACATCCAGATCCATGAGCAGCTGCTTCTGCTCCTTCTCATCCACGGTGGAGCGGATCCGCTGTGGAACAACAACACACTCCATCAGATCAGACTGACCGCTCTATCAATCGAACAGCTGATCAGAAGCAGACTCTGTTCTGGCTGATGTTGCTGCAGTGACGTGTGTCTGACTCTAGAGGGCAGAATCACAGCTCTGATTCTTCACAAGCAAAATCAACTTCCTCTCAGTTCTCCCAAATCTACAGTCACGTGTTTCTCTGAGACAGGCTATCTGCAGGGTTTATAAAATTACATTTGAGTCTTATTTAAGACCTGCACAAATTAAAATAATACCGTTTTGGGTGGATGTTTATGGGAACATCCTAAACCATAAACCACAAAACGTAAAAAAAACAAAAATAGAAAGTTCAAAAGAAGAACATTTTGCTTTGATCACAGGAATAAATTACACTTCACTATAAACCAATCAGGCATAACATTATGACCGGTGAAGTGAATAACACTGATTATCTCTTAATCACGGCTCCTGTTAGTGGGTGGGATATATTAGGCAGCAAGTGAACATTTTGTCCTCAAAGTGCTCCAAGGAAGGAACAGTGGAGAACCGGAGACAGGGTCATGGGCGGCCAAGGCTCATTGATGCACGTGGGGAGCGAAGGCTGGCCCGTGTGGTCCGATCAAACAGACGAGCTACTGGAGTTTGAATTGCTCAAGAAGTTAATGCTGGTTCTGATAGAAAGGTGTCAGAATACACAGTGCATCTCAGTTTGTTGCGTATGGGGCTGCATAGCCGCTGGCCAGTCAGGGTGCCCATGCTGACCCGTCCACCGCCGAAAGCACCAACAGTGGCACGTGAGCATCAGAACTGGACCACGGAGCAATGGAAGAAGGTGGCCTGGTCTGAGGAATCACGTGTTCTTTTACATCACGTGGATGGCCGGTGCGTGTGCGTGGCTTACCTGGGGAACACATGGCACCAGGATGCACTATGGGAAGAAGGCAAGCACTCCTTCAGGGGTCTAGTGGAGTCCATGCCTCGACGGGTCAGCAAAAGGGGGACCAACACAATATTAGGTCATAATGTTATGCCTGATCGGTGTATATTCACACAGAAAACAGCTGTTTTACATTGCAATAATATTTCACTGTTTTTGCTGTATTTTTGATCAAATAAAATGAGCAGAAGAGACTCTTTTAAAAACATTAAAAAAGGTGGCGCTTATGGAAGAGCAGAAATATTATGCATTATACAGAGGTAATAAGGTAATAACACCATAAGGTAACAATAACATTGTCATAATTCATCAAAGCAATCGCTCGGCATAAACGCGCAGTTCATTGATTGTGCAATGCTTTGAAAACACGAGCCAGTAGAACAAGCATCAGCAAACATTTTTAATAATAATTATGTAATTGAATTTTAGATAAAAAAAATATGAAACATAAGCCTAACTCATCTAAATCACCTTGACGGCCATGATCTGCCCGCTGGGTTTATGCACCATGTTGTTGACGGAGCCGTACGCTCCTCTCCCGATCTCCCCCAGATCCTTCAGGTCCTCGGCCGTGAAGTCACAATGCTGTTCTGGAGAAATCTTCAGTTTCCCTGAGGACTCGATACTGTGCGTCCGCAGCCTCTCTCTGAAAGTCATGTGTGAAGCTTTTCACATACAGTGGACTGAAGAAACTGCAGAAATAATGACTGTTATCTGACACATTTCCTAACCCTTCTGCTATTGGCTGGGCGAACAGATAGCCCCGCCCCCAAACTCACACCTTTGGTCGAGTTGTTCAAACAAACACTTCTCTGGGAAATCAACATTCTCTGCATGTTTAACATAAAAACGAGACAGTAGAGCTTTAAGAAAGCGTTCGCAGTGAACGTGACGCACTCACATGTGTGGGTTCTGGAACGGAGGAGCCGGCGTGGTGATGGGCAGACGCGCACTCGGTTTGACCGGTGGGTTAGCAAAGTTTAACTTAAGTGCTTTGCGTTTACCTGTGAAGGAGGAGAATGTTCACTTGTTCACATGCTTTGCATTTAAAAACACAGTAAACTCATTTACCAGAAAACATGCAGCAAGAAATGAATATGGGAATAAAGAATATGAGATGATTGAAAACAACACTTTCGCTCGTTTGCTATTATCTTACCACAATTTCTTCAAAAACTTTTGAAATTATTTTAATTATCTATTTGATTCATATGTGGCTCACTTTGGTCTTAAAGTGATAGTTCACCCAAAAATGAAAATTCTCATAATTTACTCGCCCTCATGTCATTCCAAACCCAAAACTTTTGTGAAGATATTTTAATTAAATCTGAGTTTTCTGTCCCTCCACTGAAAGTCTGTTCACCCAAAACTCTGACGCTTCAAAACGCTCTATGTGTGTGTGTTTATATGTGAATAAAAGCTTACATTAAACCTGCTCATCATATAAAGCCACCATGTCTCTTCTGAAGACTTGCATTAAACCAGATGATTCATATGGATTTATTTTACCATCTCTTTATGAACGTTTTGAAGCGTCAGAGTTTTGAAGATGAACGAAACTGATGACAGTATTTTTGTGTGAACTATCACTTTAAACCGTTTGGGAGGCAGGAATCACATCCTGTTTTCTGGAGAGAACCCACAGAAAGATCACAATGGCACATAAAACTGGCTTACTTTGGGTTACTCCAGATAGATTTATCTGAAATCCTACAGAAAAAAGAAAACAATGATGAAAACGCATGCAGATGATGATAAACTCAAAAGATGATGGTGTAAATCAGAACGAGGCGTGTGTGTGAGCGGCTGACAGTACCTGTTTCATTCTGACACCTCCAGCATGTGTTAGAATCTGAAGGAGGAAGAGGAACAAACAATCAGACGAGACTCGAGAGTGAGACACAATGCTCAGCTCAATGGAAAAACATGATATTAATAGCTGCTAAATATAAATGTAACATTATGTGTAACATTATAGTATCTGTCAAATGCATAAATGTAACATTATGTATAACATTATAGTATCTGCCAAATGCATAAATGTAACATTATAGTATGTGTCAAATGCATAAATGTAACATTATGTGTAACATTATAGTATCTGCCAAATGCATAAATGTAACATTATAGTATGTGTCAAATGCATAAATGTAACATTATGTGTAACATTATAGTATCTGCCAAATGCATAAATGTAACATTATGTGTAACATTATAGTATCTGCCAAATGCATAAATTTAACATTATAGTATCTGCAAATGCATAAATGTAACATTATGTGTAACATTATAGTATCTGTCAAATGCATAAATGTAACATTATGTGTAGCATTATAGTATCTGCCAAATGCATAAATGTAACATTATGTGTAACATTATAGTATCTGCCAAATGCATAAATTTAACATTATAGTATCTGCAAATGCATAAATGTAACATTATGTGTAACATTATAGTATCTGTCAAATGCATAAATGTAACATTACGTGTAACATTATAGTATCTGCAAATGCATAAATGTAACATTATGTGTAACATTATAGTATCTGCCAAATGCATAAATGTAACATTATAGTATGTCAAATGCATAAATGTAACATTATGTGTAACATTATAGTATCTGCCAAATGCATAAATGTAACATTATGTGTAACATTATAGTATCTGCCAAATGCATAAATTTAACATTATAGTATCTGCAAATGCATAAATGTAACATTATGTGTAACATTATAGTATCTGTCAAATGCATAAATGTAACATTATGTGTAACATTATAGTATCTGCCAAATGCATAAATGTAACATTATGTGTAACATTATAGTATCTGCCAAATGCATAAATTTAACATTATAGTATCTGCAAATGCATAAATGTAACATTATGTGTAACATTATAGTATGTCAAATGCATAAATGTAACATTACGTGTAACATTATAGTATCTGCAAATGCATAAATGTAACATTATGTGTAACATTATAGTATCTGCCAAATGCATAAATGTAACATTATAGTATGTCAAATGCATAAATGTAACATTATGTGTAACATTATAGTATCTGCCAAATGCATAAATGTAACATTATGTGTAACATTATAGTATCTGCCAAATGCATAAATTTAACATTATAGTATCTGCAAATGCATAAATGTAACATTATGTGTAACATTATAGTATCTGTCAAATGCATAAATGTAACATTATGTGTAACATTATAGTATCTGTCAAATGCATAAATGTAACATTATAGTATCTGTCAAATGCATAAATGTAACATTATGTGTAACATTATAGTATCTGTCAAATGCATAAATGTAACATTATGTGTAACATTATAGTATCTGTCAAATGCATAAATGTAACATTATAGTATCTGTCAAATGCATAAATGTAACATTATAGTATCTGCAAATGCATAAATGTAACATTATGTGTAACATTATAGTATCTGTCAAATGCATAAATGTAACATTATGTGTAACATTATAGTATCTGCCAAATGCATAAATGTAACATTATAGTATCTGCAAATGCATAAATGTAACATTATAGTATCTGTCAAATGCATAAATGTTACATTATGTGTAACATTATAGTATCTGTCAAATGCATAAATGTAACATTATGTGTAACATTATAGTATCTGCCAAATGCATAAATGTAACATTATAGTATCTGCAAATGCATAAATGTAACATTATGTGTAACATTATAGTATCTGTCAAATGCATAAATGTAACATTACGTGTAACATTATAGTATCTGCAAATGCATAAATGTAACATTATAGTATGTCAAATGCATAAATGTAACATTATGTGTAACATTATAGTATCTGCCAAATGCATAAATGTAACATTATGTGTAACATTATAGTATCTGCCAAATGCATAAATTTAACATTATAGTATCTGCAAATGCATAAATGTAACATTATGTGTAACATTATAGTATCTGTCAAATGCATAAATGTAACATTATAGTATCTGTCAAATGCATAAATGTAACATTATGTGTAACATTATAGTATCTGTCAAATGCATAAATGTAACATTATGTGTAACATTATAGTATCTGTCAAATGCATAAATGTAACATTGTGTAACATTATAGTATCTGCAAATGCATAAATGTAACATTATGTGTAACATTATAGTATCTGTCAAATGCATAAATGTAACATTGTGTAACATTATAGTATCTGCCAAATGCATAAATGTAACATTATAGTATCTGCAAATGCATAAATGTAACATTATGTGTAACATTATAGTATCTGTCAAATGCATAAATGTAACATTGTGTAACATTATAGTATCTGCCAAATGCATAAATTTAACATTATAGTATCTGCAAATGCATAAATGTAACATTATGTGTAACATTATAGTATCTGTCAAATGCATAAATGTAACATTATGTGTAACATTATAGTATCTGTCAAATGCATAAATGTAACATTACGTGTAACATTATAGTATCTGTCAAATGCATAAATGTAACATTATGTGTAACATTATAGTATCTGCCAAATGCATAAATGTAACATTATAGTATCTGCAAATGCATAAATGTAACATTATGTGTAACATTATAGTATCTGTCAAATGCATAAATGTAACATTACGTGTAACATTATAGTATCTGCAAATGCATAAATGTAACATTATAGTATGTGTCAAATGCATAAATGTAACATTATGTGTAACATTATAGTATCTGCCAAATGCATAAATGTAACATTATGTGTAACATTATAGTATCTGCCAAATGCATAAATTTAACATTATAGTATCTGCAAATGCATAAATGTAACATTATGTGTAACATTATAGTATCTGTCAAATGCATAAATGTAACATTATAGTATCTGTCAAATGCATAAATGTAACATTATGTGTAACATTAT
Organism: Rhinogobio ventralis; assembly: GCA_039654625.1. Lineage (NCBI taxonomy): Eukaryota > Metazoa > Chordata > Actinopteri > Cypriniformes > Gobionidae > Rhinogobio > Rhinogobio ventralis. The sequence continues at coordinate 579,368 of CM077212.1, forward strand.
AGTATCTGTCAAATGCATAAATGTAACATTATAGTATCTGCAAATGCATAAAAGTAACATTATAATGTAACATTATAGTATCTGTCAAATGCATAAATGTAACATTATGTGTAACATTATAGTATCTGCCAAATGCATAAATTTAACATTATAGTATCTGCAAATGCATAAATGTAACATTATGTGTAACATTATAGTATCTGTCAAATGCATAAATGTAACATTATGTGTAACATTATAGTATCTGTCAAATGCATAAATGTAACATTACGTGTAACATTATAGTATCTGTCAAATGCATAAATGTAACATTATGTGTAACATTATAGTATCTGCCAAATGCATAAATGTAACATTATAGTATCTGCAAATGCATAAATGTAACATTATGTGTAACATTATATTATCTGTCAAATGCATAAATGTAACATTATGTGTAACATTATAGTATCTGCAAATGCATAAATGTAACATTATGTGTAACATTATAGTATCTGTCAAATGCATAAATGTAACATTATGTGTAACATTATAGTATCTGTCAAATGCATAAATGTAACATTATGTGTAACATTATAGTATCTGCCAAATGCATAAATTTAACATTATATGTAACATTATAGTATCTGCAAATGCATAAATGTAAAATTATAGTATCTGTCAAATGCATAAATGTAACACTATGTGTAACATTATAGTATCTGTCAAATGCATAAATGTAACATTATGTGTAACATTATAGTATCTGTCAAATGCATAAATGTAACATTATAGTATCTGTCAAATGCATAAATGTAACATTATGTGTAACATTATAGTATCTGTCAAATGCATAAATGTAACATTATAGTATCTGCAAATGCATAAATGTAACATTATGTGTAACATTATAGTATCTGTCAAATGCATAAATGTAACATTGTGTAACATTATAGTATCTGCCAAATGCATAAATTTAACATTATAGTATCTGCAAATGCATAAATGTAACATTATGTGTAACATTATAGTATCTGTCAAATGCATAAATGTAACATTATGTGTAACATTATAGTATCTGTCAAATGCATAAATGTAACATTATGTGTAACATTATAGTATCTGTCAAATGCATAAATGTAACATTATGTGTAACATTATAGTATCTGCCAAATGCATAAATGTAACATTATAGTATCTGCAAATGCATAAATGTAACATTATGTGTAACATTATAGTATCTGTCAAATGCATAAATGTAACATTACATGTAACATTATAGTATCTGCAAATGCATAAATGTAACATTATAGTATGTCAAATGCATAAATGTAAGATTATGTGTAACATTATAGTATCTGCCAAATGCATAAATGTAACATTATGTATAACATTATAGTATCTGCCAAATGCATAAATTTAACATTATAGTATCTGCAAATGCATAAATGTAACATTATGTGTAACATTATAGTATCTGTCAAATGCATAAATGTAACATTATAGTATCTGTCAAATGCATAAATGTAACATTATGTGTAACATTATAGTATCTGTCAAATGCATAAATGTAACATTATAGTATCTGCAAATGCATAAATGTAACATTATAGTATCTGTCAAATGCATAAATGTAACATTATGTGTAACATTATAGTATCTGCCAAATGCATAAATTTAACATTATAGTATCTGCAAATGCATAAATGTAACATTATGTGTAACATTATAGTATCTGTCAAATGCATAAATGTAACATTATGTGTAACATTATAGTATCTGTCAAATGCATAAATGTAACATTACGTGTAACATTATAGTATCTGTCAAATGCATAAATGTAACATTATGTGTAACATTATAGTATCTGCCAAATGCATAAATGTAACATTATAGTATCTGCAAATGCATAAATGTAACATTATGTGCAACATTATAGTATCTGTCAAATGCATAAATGTAACATTATGTGTAACATTATAGTATCTGCAAATGCATAAATGTAACATTATGTGTAACATTATAGTATCTGTCAAATGCATAAATGTAACATTATGTGTAACATTATAGTATCTGTCAAATGCATAAATGTAACATTATGTGTAACATTATAGTATCTGCCAAATGCATAAATTTAACATTATATGTAACATTATAGTATCTGCAAATGCATAAATGTAAAATTATAGTATCTGTCAAATGCATAAATGTAACACTATGTGTAACATTATAGTATCTGTCAAATGCATAAATGTAACATTATGTGTAACATTATAGTATCTGTCAAATGCATAAATGTAACATTATGTGTAACATTATAGTATCTGCCAAATGCATAAATGTAACATTATGTGTAACATTATAGTATCTGTCAAATGCATAAATGTAACATTATGTGTAACATTATAGTATCTGTCAAATGCATAAATGTAACATTACGTGTAACATTATAGTATCTGTCAAATAAATAAATGTAACATTATGTGTAACATTATAGTATCTGCCAAATGCATAAATGTAACATTATATGTAACATTATAGTATCTGCAAATGCAAAAATGTAACATTATGTGTAACATTATAGTATCTGTCAAATGCATAAATGTAACATTATGTGTAACATTATAGTATCTGCCAAATGCATAAATGTAACATTATGTGTAACATTATAGTATCTGTCAAATGCATAAATGTAACATTATGTGTAACATTATAGTATCTGCAAATGCATAAATGTAACATTATAGTAACTGCCAAATGCATAAATGTAACATTATATGTAACATTATAGTATCTGCAAATGCATAAATGTAACATTATAGTATCTGTCAAATGCATAAATGTAACATTATGTGTAACTTTATAGTATCTGTCAAATTCATAAATGTAACATTACGTGTGACATTATAGTATCTGTCAAATGCATAAACGTAACATTATGTGTAACATTATAGTATCTGCCAAATGCATAAATATAACATTATAGTATCTGCAAATGCATAAATGTAACATTATGTGTAACATTATAGTATCTGTCAAATGCATAAATGTAACATTATAGTATCTGCAAATGCATAAATGTAACATTATGTGTAACATTATAGTATCTGCAAATGCATAAATGTAACATTATGTGTAACATTATAGTATCTGCCAAATGCATAAATTTAACATTAGAGTATCTGCAAATGCATAAATGTAACATTATGTGTAACATTATAGTATCTGTCAAATGCATAAATGTAACATTATGTGTAACATTATAGTATCTGTCAAATGCATAAATGTAACATTATGTGTAACATTATAGTATCTGCCAAATGCATAAATGTAACATTATATATAACATTATAGTATCTGCAAATGCATAAATGTAACATTATAGTAACTGCCTAATGCATAAATGTAACATTATATGTAACATTATAGTATCTGCAAATGCATAAATGTAACATTATAGTATCTGCAAATGCATAAATGTAACATTATGTGTAACATTATAGTATCTGTCAAATGCATAAATGTAACATTATGTGTAACATTATAGTATCTGCCAAATGCATGAATGTAACATTATAGTATCTGTCAAATGCATAAATTTAACATTATGTGTAGCATTATAGTATCTGTCAAATGCATAAATGTAACATTATGTGTAACATTATAGTATCTGTCAAATACATAAATGTAACATTGTGTAACATCATAGTATCTGTCAAATGCATAAATGTAACATTATGTGTAACATTATAGTATCTGTCCAATGCAAAAATGTAACATTATGTGTAACATTATAGTATCTGTCAAATGCATAAATGTGACATTATGTGTAACATTATAGTATCTGCCAAATGCATAAATGTAACATTATAGTAACTGCCAAATCCATAAATGTAACATTATGTGTAACATTATAGTATCTGTCAAATGCATAAATGTAACATTATGTGTAACATTATAGTATCTGTCAAATGCATAAATGTAACATTATGTGTAACATTATAGTATCTGCCAAATGCATAAATGTAACATTATGTGTAACATTATAGTATCTGCAAATGCATAATTGTAACATTATGTGTAACATTATAGTATCTGTAAAATGCATAAATGTAACATTATAGTAACTACCAAATGCATAAATGTAACATTATGTTTAACATTATAGCATCTGCCAAATGCATAAATGTAACATTATAGTAATTGCCAAATGCATAAATGTAACATAATGTGTAACATTATAGTATTTGCAAATGCATAAATGTAACATTATGTGTAACATTATAGTATCTGTCAAATGCATAAATGTAACATTATAGTATCTGCCAAATGAATAAATGTAACATTATAGTATCTGTCCAATGCAAAAATGTAACATTATGTGTAACATTATAGTATCTGTAAAATGCATAAATGTGACATTATGTGTAACATTATAGTATCTGCCAAATGCATAAATGTAACATTATAGTATCTGTCAAATGCATAAATGTAACATTATAGTATCTGCCAAATGAATAAATGTAACATTATAGTAACTGGCAAATGCAAAAATTTCACATTATAGTATCTGTCAAATGCATAAATGTAACATTATAGTATCTGTCCAACGCAAAAATTTAACATTATGTGTAACATTATAGTACCTGTCAAATGCATAAATGTAACATTATAGTATCTGTCCAACGCAAAAAATTAACATTATGTGTAACATTATAGTATCTGCAAAATGCATTAATGTAACATTATGTGTAACATTATAGTATCTGTAAAATGCATAAATGTAACATTATAGTATCTGTCAAATGCAAAAATGTAACATTATGTGTAACATTATAGTATCTGTCAAATGCATAAATGTGACATTATGTGTAACATTATAGTAACTGCCAAATGCATAAATGTAACATAATGTGTAACATTATAGTATTTGCAAATGCATAAATGTAACATTATGTGTAACATTATAGTATCTGTCAAATGCATAAATGTAACATTATAATATCTGCCAAATGCATAAATGTAACATTATATGTAACATTATAGTATCTGCAAATGCATAAATGTAACATTATAGTATCTGTCAAATGCATAAATGTGACATTATGTGTAACATTATAGTATCTGTCAAATGCATAAATGTAACATTATGTGTAACATTATAGTATCTGTCAAATGCATAAATGTAACATTATGTGTAACATTATAGTATCTGCCAAATGCATAAATGTAACATTATAGTATCTGCAAATGCATAAATGTAACATTATGTGTAACATTATAGTATCTGTCAAATGCATAAATGTAACATTACATGTAACATTATAGTATCTGCAAATGCATAAATGTAACATTATAGTATGTCAAATGCATAAATGTAAGATTATGTGTAACATTATAGTATCTGCCAAATGCATAAATGTAACATTATGTATAACATTATAGTATCTGCCAAATGCATAAATTTAACATTATAGTATCTGCAAATGCATAAATGTAACATTATGTGTAACATTATAGTATCTGTCAAATGCATAAATGTAACATTATAGTATCTGTCAAATGCATAAATGTAACATTATGTGTAACATTATAGTATCTGTCAAATGCATAAATGTAACATTATAGTATCTGCAAATGCATAAATGTAACATTATAGTATCTGTCAAATGCATAAATGTAACATTATGTGTAACATTATAGTATCTGCCAAATGCATAAATTTAACATTATAGTATCTGCAAATGCATAAATGTAACATTATGTGTAACATTATAGTATCTGTCAAATGCATAAATGTAACATTATGTGTAACATTATAGTATCTGTCAAATGCATAAATGTAACATTACGTGTAACATTATAGTATCTGTCAAATGCATAAATGTAACATTATGTGTAACATTATAGTATCTGCCAAATGCATAAATGTAACATTATAGTATCTGCAAATGCATAAATGTAACATTATGTGCAACATTATAGTATCTGTCAAATGCATAAATGTAACATTATGTGTAACATTATAGTATCTGCAAATGCATAAATGTAACATTATGTGTAACATTATAGTATCTGTCAAATGCATAAATGTAACATTATGTGTAACATTATAGTATCTGTCAAATGCATAAATGTAACATTATGTGTAACATTATAGTATCTGCCAAATGCATAAATTTAACATTATATGTAACATTATAGTATCTGCAAATGCATAAATGTAAAATTATAGTATCTGTCAAATGCATAAATGTAACACTATGTGTAACATTATAGTATCTGTCAAATGCATAAATGTAACATTATGTGTAACATTATAGTATCTGTCAAATGCATAAATGTAACATTATGTGTAACATTATAGTATCTGCCAAATGCATAAATGTAACATTATGTGTAACATTATAGTATCTGTCAAATGCATAAATGTAACATTATGTGTAACATTATAGTATCTGTCAAATGCATAAATGTAACATTACGTGTAACATTATAGTATCTGTCAAATAAATAAATGTAACATTATGTGTAACATTATAGTATCTGCCAAATGCATAAATGTAACATTATATGTAACATTATAGTATCTGCAAATGCAAAAATGTAACATTATGTGTAACATTATAGTATCTGTCAAATGCATAAATGTAACATTATGTGTAACATTATAGTATCTGCCAAATGCATAAATGTAACATTATGTGTAACATTATAGTATCTGTCAAATGCATAAATGTAACATTATGTGTAACATTATAGTATCTGCAAATGCATAAATGTAACATTATAGTAACTGCCAAATGCATAAATGTAACATTATATGTAACATTATAGTATCTGCAAATGCATAAATGTAACATTATAGTATCTGTCAAATGCATAAATGTAACATTATGTGTAACTTTATAGTATCTGTCAAATTCATAAATGTAACATTACGTGTGACATTATAGTATCTGTCAAATGCATAAACGTAACATTATGTGTAACATTATAGTATCTGCCAAATGCATAAATATAACATTATAGTATCTGCAAATGCATAAATGTAACATTATGTGTAACATTATAGTATCTGTCAAATGCATAAATGTAACATTATAGTATCTGCAAATGCATAAATGTAACATTATGTGTAACATTATAGTATCTGCAAATGCATAAATGTAACATTATGTGTAACATTATAGTATCTGCCAAATGCATAAATTTAACATTAGAGTATCTGCAAATGCATAAATGTAACATTATGTGTAACATTATAGTATCTGTCAAATGCATAAATGTAACATTATGTGTAACATTATAGTATCTGTCAAATGCATAAATGTAACATTATGTGTAACATTATAGTATCTGCCAAATGCATAAATGTAACATTATATATAACATTATAGTATCTGCAAATGCATAAATGTAACATTATAGTAACTGCCTAATGCATAAATGTAACATTATATGTAACATTATAGTATCTGCAAATGCATAAATGTAACATTATAGTATCTGCAAATGCATAAATGTAACATTATGTGTAACATTATAGTATCTGTCAAATGCATAAATGTAACATTATGTGTAACATTATAGTATCTGCCAAATGCATGAATGTAACATTATAGTATCTGTCAAATGCATAAATTTAACATTATGTGTAGCATTATAGTATCTGTCAAATGCATAAATGTAACATTATGTGTAACATTATAGTATCTGTCAAATACATAAATGTAACATTGTGTAACATCATAGTATCTGTCAAATGCATAAATGTAACATTATGTGTAACATTATAGTATCTGTCCAATGCAAAAATGTAACATTATGTGTAACATTATAGTATCTGTCAAATGCATAAATGTGACATTATGTGTAACATTATAGTATCTGCCAAATGCATAAATGTAACATTATAGTAACTGCCAAATCCATAAATGTAACATTATGTGTAACATTATAGTATCTGTCAAATGCATAAATGTAACATTATGTGTAACATTATAGTATCTGTCAAATGCATAAATGTAACATTATGTGTAACATTATAGTATCTGCCAAATGCATAAATGTAACATTATGTGTAACATTATAGTATCTGCAAATGCATAATTGTAACATTATGTGTAACATTATAGTATCTGTAAAATGCATAAATGTAACATTATAGTAACTACCAAATGCATAAATGTAACATTATGTTTAACATTATAGCATCTGCCAAATGCATAAATGTAACATTATAGTAATTGCCAAATGCATAAATGTAACATAATGTGTAACATTATAGTATTTGCAAATGCATAAATGTAACATTATGTGTAACATTATAGTATCTGTCAAATGCATAAATGTAACATTATAGTATCTGCCAAATGAATAAATGTAACATTATAGTATCTGTCCAATGCAAAAATGTAACATTATGTGTAACATTATAGTATCTGTAAAATGCATAAATGTGACATTATGTGTAACATTATAGTATCTGCCAAATGCATAAATGTAACATTATAGTATCTGTCAAATGCATAAATGTAACATTATAGTATCTGCCAAATGAATAAATGTAACATTATAGTAACTGGCAAATGCAAAAATTTCACATTATAGTATCTGTCAAATGCATAAATGTAACATTATAGTATCTGTCCAACGCAAAAATTTAACATTATGTGTAACATTATAGTACCTGTCAAATGCATAAATGTAACATTATAGTATCTGTCCAACGCAAAAAATTAACATTATGTGTAACATTATAGTATCTGCAAAATGCATTAATGTAACATTATGTGTAACATTATAGTATCTGTAAAATGCATAAATGTAACATTATAGTATCTGTCAAATGCAAAAATGTAACATTATGTGTAACATTATAGTATCTGTCAAATGCATAAATGTGACATTATGTGTAACATTATAGTAACTGCCAAATGCATAAATGTAACATAATGTGTAACATTATAGTATTTGCAAATGCATAAATGTAACATTATGTGTAACATTATAGTATCTGTCAAATGCATAAATGTAACATTATAATATCTGCCAAATGCATAAATGTAACATTATATGTAACATTATAGTATCTGCAAATGCATAAATGTAACATTATAGTATCTGTCAAATGCATAAATGTGACATTATGTGTAACATTATAGTATCTGCCAAATGCATAAATGTAACATTATAGTAACTGCCAAATGCATAAATGTAACATTATGTGTAACATTATAGCATCTGCCTAATGCATAAATGTAACATTATGTGTAACATTATAGTAACTGCCAAATGCATAAATGTAACATGTGTAACATTATAGGAACTGGCAAATGCATAAATGTAACATTATGTGTTACATTATAGTATCTGTCAAATGCATAAATGTAACATTATGTGTAACATTATAGTATCTGCAAATGCATAAATGTAACATTATGTGTAACATTATAGTATCTGCCAAATGCATAAATGTAACATTATAGTAACTGCCTAATGCATAAATGTAACATTATGTGTAACATTATAGCATCTGCCTAATGCATAAATGTAACATTATGTGTAACATTATAGGAACTGCCAAATGCATAAATGTAACATTATGTGTTACATTATAGTATCTGTCAAATGCATAAATGTAACATTATGTGTAACATTATAGTAACTGCCAAATGCATAAATGTAACATGTGTAACATTATAGTATCTGCAAATGCATAAATGTAACATTATGTGTAACATTATAGTAACTGCCAAATGCATAAATGTAACATGTGTAACATTATAGTATCTGCAAATGCATAAATGTAACATTATGTGTAACATTATAGTAACTGCCAAATGCATAAATGTAACGTGTAACATTATAGTATCTGAAAATGCATGAATGTAACATTATGTGTAACATTATAGTAACTGCCAAATGCATAAATGTAACATGTGTAACATTATAGTATCTGTCAAATGCATAAATGTAACATTATGTGTAACATTATAGTAACTGCCAAATGCATAAATGTAACATGTACATTATAGTATCTGCAAATGCATAAATGTAACATTATGTGTAACATTATAGTATCTGCCAAATGCATAAATGTAACATTATAGTAACTGCCAAATGCATAAATGTGACATTATGTGTAACATTATAGTATCTGTCAAATGCATAAATGTAACATTATAGTATCTGCCAAATGAATAAATGTAACATTATAGTAACTGGCAAATGCAAAAATGTAACATTATAGTATCTGTCAAATGCATAAATGTAACATTATAGTATCTGTCCAACGCAAAAATTTAACATTATGTGTAACATTATAGTATCTGCAAAATGCATTAATGTAACATTATGTGTAACATTATAGTATCTGTAAAATGCATAAATGTAACATTATAGTATCTGTCAAATGCATAAATGTAACATTATAGTATCTGCCAAATGAATAAATGTAACATTATAGTATCTGTCCAACGCAAAAATTTAACATTATGTGTAACATTATAGTATCTGCAAAATGCATTAATGTAACATTATGTGTAACATTATAGTATCTGTAAAATGCATAAATGTAACATAGTATCTGTCAATTGCAAAAATGTAACATTATGTGTAACATTATAGTATCTGTCAAATGCATAAATGTGACATTATGTGTAACATTATAGTATCTGCCAAATGCATAAATGTAACATTATAGTAACTGCCAAATGCATAAATGTAACATAATGTGTAACATTATAGTATTTGCAAATGCATAAATGTAACATTATGTGTAACATTATAGTATCTGTCAAATGCATAAATGTAACATTATAGTAACTGCCAAATGCATAAATGTAACATTATGTGTAACATTATAGCATCTGCCTAATGCATAAATGTAACATTATGTGTAACATTATAGGAACTGCCAAATGCATAAATGTAACATTATGTGTAACATTATAGTATCTGTCAAATGCATAAATGTAACATTATGTGTAACATTATAGTATCTGCAAATGCATAAATGTAACATTATGTGTAACATTATAGTAACTGCCAAATGCATAAATGTAACATGTGTAACATTATAGTATCTGCAAATGCATAAATGTAACATTATGTGTAACATTATAGTAACTGCCAAATGCATAAATGTAACATGTGTAACATTATAGTATCTGTCAAATGCATAAATGTAACATTATGTGTAACATTATAGTAACTGCCAAATGCATAAATGTAACATGTGTAACATTATAGTATCTGCAAATGCATAAATGTAACATTATGTGTAACATTATAGTAACTGCCAAATGCATAAATGTAACATTATGTGTAACATTATAGTATCTGCAAATGCATAAATGTAACATTATGTGTAACATTATAGTAACTGCCAAATGCATAAGTGTAACGTGTAACATTATAGTATCTGCAAATGCATAAATGTAACATTATGTGTAACATTATAGTATCTGTAAATGCATAAATGTAACATTATGTGTAACATTATAGTATCTGTCAAATGCATAAATGTAACATTATGTGTAACGTTATAGTATCTGCCAAATGCATAAATGTAACATAATGTGTAACATTATAGTACATACAAATGCATAAATGTAACATTAAAGTATTTGCAAATGCATAAATGTAAGATTGTGTAACATTATAGTATCTGTCAAATGCATAAATGTAACGTTGTGTAACATTATAGTATCTGCCAAATGCATAAATGTAACATTATAGTAACTGCCAAATGCATAAATGTGACATTATGTGTAACATTATAGTATCTGTCAAATGCATAAATGTAACATTATAGTATCTGCCAAATGAATAAATGTAACATTATAGTAACTGGCAAATGCAAAAATTTAACATTATAGTATCTGTCCAACGCAAAAATGTAACATTATGTGTAACATTATAGTATCTGCAAAATGCATTAATGTAACATTATGTGTAACATTATAGTATCTGTAAAATGCATAAATGTAACATTATAGTATCTGTCAAATGCAAAAATGTAACATTATGTGTAACATTATAGTCTCTGTCAAATGCATAAATGTGACATTATGTGTAACATTATAGTATCTGCCAAATGCATAAATGTAACATTATAGTAACTGCCAAATGCATAAATGTGACATTATGTGTAACATTATAGTATCTGCCAAATGCATAAATGTAACATTATATGTAACATTATAGTATCTGCAAATGCATAAATGTAACATTATAGTAACTGCCAAATGCATAAATGTAACATTATAGTAACTGCCAAATGCATAAATGTGACATTATAGTATCTGTCAAATGCAAAAATGTAACATTATGTGTAACATTATAGTATCTGTCAAATGCATAAATGTGACATTATGTGTAACATTATAGTATCTGCCAAATGCATAAATGTAACATTATAGTAACTGCCAAATGCATAAATGTAACATTATGTGTAACATTATAGCATCTGCCTAATGCATAAATGTAACATTATGTGTAACATTATAGTAACTGCCAAATGCATAAATGTAACATTATGTGTAACATTATAGTATCTGTCAAATGCATAAATGTAACATTATGTGTAACATTATAGTAACTGCCAAATGCATAAATGTAACATGTGTAACATTATAGTATCTGCAAATGCATAAATGTAACATTATGTGTAACATTATAGTATCTGTCAAATGCATAAATGTAACATTATGTGTAACGTTATAGTATCTGCCAAATGCATAAATGTAACATGTGTAACATTATAGTATTTGCAAATGCATAAATGTAAGATTACGTGTAACATTATAGTATCTGTCAAATGCATAAATGTAACGTTGTGTAACATTATAGTATCTGTCAAATGCATAAATGTAACATTACAGTATCTGTCCAATGCAAAAATGTAACATTATGTATAACATTATAGTATCTGTCAAATGCATAAATGTAACATTATAGTATCTGTCAAATGTATAAATGTAACATTATAGTATCTGTCAAATGCATAAATGTAGCATTACGTGTAACATTATAGTATCTGCCAAATGCATAAATGTAACATTATAGTATCTGCAAATGCATAAATGTAACATTATGTGTAACATTATAGTATCTGTCAAATGCATAAATGTAACATTGTGTAACATTATAGTATCTGCCAAATGCATAAATGTAACATTATATGTAACATTATAGTATCTGCAAATGCATAAATGTAACATTATAGTAACTGCCAAATGCATAAATGTAACATTATGTGTAACATTATAGTATCTGTCAAATGCATAAATGTAACATTATGTGTAACATTATAGTATGTCAAATGCATAAATGTAACATTATAGTAACTGCCAAATGCATAAATGTAACATTATGTGTAACATTATAGTATCTGTCAAATGCATAAATGTAACATTATGTGTAACATTATAGTATGTCAAATGCATAAATGTAAAATTACAGTATCTGTCCAATGCAAAAATTTAACATTATGTGTAACATTATAGTATCTGTCAAATGCATAAATGTAACATTATAGTATGTGTCAAATGCAAAAATGTAACATTATGTGTAACATTATAGTATGTGTCAAATGCAAAAATGTAACATTATGTGTAACATTATAGTATCTGTCAAATGCATAAATGTGACATTATGTGTAACATTATAGTATCTGCCAAATGCATAAATGTGACATTATAGTAACTGCCAAATGCATAAATGTAACATTATGTGTAACATTATAGCATCTGCCAAATGCATAAATGTAACATTATGTGTAACATTATAGTATCTGTCAAATGCATAAATGTGACATTATGTGTAACATTATAGTATCTGCCAAATGCATAAATGTAACATTATAGTAACTGCCAAATGCATAAATGTAACATTATGTGTAACATTATAGCATCTGCCAAATGCATAAATGTAACATTATGTGTAACATTATAGTAACTGCCAAATGCATAAATGTAACATTATGTGTAACATTATAGTATCTGTCAAATGCATAAATGTAACATTATGTGTAACATTATAGTAACTGCCAAATGCATAAATGTAACAGGTGTAACATTATAGTATCTGCAAATGCATAAATGTAACATGTGTAACATTATAGTATCTGTCAAATGCATAAATATAACATTATGTGTAACGTTATAGTATCTGCCAAATGCATAAATGTAACATAATGTGTAACATTATAGTACATACAAATGCATAAATGTAACATTATAGTATTTGCAAATGCATAAATGTAAGATTATGTGTAACATTATAGTATCTGTCAAATGTATAAATGTAACATTATAGTATCTGTCAAATGCATAAATGTAACATTATGTGTAACATTATAGTATCTGTCAAATGCATAAATGTAACGTTGTGTAACATTATAGTATCTGTCAAATGCATAAATGTAACGTTGTGTAACATTATAGTATCTGCCAAATGCATAAATGTAACATTACAGTATCTGTCCAATGCAAAAATTTAACATTATGTATAACATTATAGTATCTGCCAAATGCATAAATGTAACATTATAGTATGTGTCAAATACATAAATGTAACATTATGTGTAACATTATAGTATCTGTCAAATGCATAAATGTAACATTATATGTAACATTATAGTATCTGCAAATGCATATATGTAACATTATAGTAACTGCCAAATGCATAAATGTAACATTATATGTAACATTATAGTATCTGCAAATGCATAAATGTAACATTATAGTATCTGTCAAATGCATAAATGTAACATTATGTGTAACATTATAGTATCTGTCAAATGCATAAATGTAACATTATGTGTAACATTATAGTATCTGTCAAATGCATAAATGTAACATTACGTGTGACATTATAGTATCTGCCAAATGCATAAATGTAACATTATAGTATCTGCAAATGCATAAATGTAACATTATGTGTAACATTATAGTATCTGTCAAATGCATAAATGTAACATTATGTGTAACATTATAGTATCTGTCAAATGCATAAATGTAACATTATATGTAACATTATAGTATCTGCAAATCCATAAATGTAACATTATAGTATCTGCAAATGCATAAATGTAACATTATGTGTAACATTATAGTATCTGTCAAATGCATAAATGTAACATTATGTGTAACATTATAGTATCTGTCAAATGCATAAATGTAACATTATGTGTAACATTATAGTATCTGCCAAATGCATAAATGTAACATTATAGTAACTGTCCAATGCAAAAATGTAACATTATAGTATCTGTCAAATGCATAAATGTAACATTATAGTATCTGTCCAATGCAAAAAATGTAACATTATGTGTAACAGTATAGTATCTGTCAAATGCATAAATATAACATTATGTGTAACATTATAGTATCTGTCAAATGCATAAATGTAACATTACGTGTAACATTATAGTATCTGTCAAATGCATAAATGTAACATTATGTGTAACATTATAGTATCTGTCAAATGCATAAATGTAACATTATGTGTAACATTATAGTATCTGTCAAATGTATAAATGTAACATTATAGTATCTGTCAAATGTATAAATGTAACATTATAGTATCTGCCAAATGCATAAATGTAACATTATAGTATCTGCAAATGCATAAATGTAACATTATGTGTAACATTATAGTATCTGTCAAATGTATAAATGTAACATTATAGTATCTGTCAAATGCATAAATGTAATATTATGTATAACATTATAGTATTTGCCAAATGCATAAATGTAACATTATAGTATCTGCAAATGCATAAATGTAACATTATGTGTAACATTATAGTATCTGTCAAATGCATAAATGTAACATTGTGTAACATTATAGTATCTGCAAATGCATAAATGTAACATTATATGTAACATTATAGTATCTGTCAAATGCATAAATGTAACATTATATGTAACATTATAGTATCTGCAAATGCATAAATGTAACATTATAGTATCTGTCAAATGCATAAATGTAACATTATGTGTAACAGTATAGTATCTGTCAAATGCATAAATATAACATTATGTGTAACATTATAGTATCTGTCAAATGCATAAATGTAACATTACGTGTGACATTATAGTATCTGTCAAATGCATAATTGTAACATTATGTGTAACATTATAGTATCTGTCAAATGCATAAATGTGACATTATATGTAACATTATAGTAACTGCCAAATGCATAAATGTAACATTATATGTAACATTATAGTATCTGCAAATGCATAAATGTAACATTATAGTATCTGTCAAATGCATAAATGTAACATTATGTGTAACAGTATAGTATCTGTCAAATGCATAAATATAACATTATGTGTAACATTATAGTATCTGCCAAATGCATAAATATAACATTATGTGTAACATTATAGTAACTGCCAAATGCATAAATGTAACATTATATGTAACATTATAGTATCTGCAAATGCATAAATGTAACATTATAGTATCTGTCAAATGCATAAATGTAACATTACGTGTGACATTATAGTATCTGTCAAATGCATAATTGTAACATTATGTGTAACATTATAGTATCTGTCAAATGCATAAATGTGACATTACGGTATCTTCCAAGTGCAGAATGTAACATTGTAGTATCATTCTGACTTCTGATCATACAATGATGATAATGATGAAGGTGAGTGTATAAAGCCCTAGTGAGCTGAGTTGTCTAGATGGACAGCACTGAGAGGAACATGCAGCACATTAGCATCAGTTTGATGCCCCAAAACGCGACGTGAGTCAATGAGAAGGCCTACAGCCTAACCAGTCGAACGCAGCCTACGAACTATGACTGCAAACATTTCAGAAACTCTGTAACACACTGTGACACTGTAAACACTGACGCGTCGGGACGCGCGCGCGCGAGAGAGAGCAGGCCTGGCCTAAACATTGCGCTGCGCTCGCGGTGCATCAGCGGCTGTGTTCGGCTCTCTTACCCTGCATGTTGCTCATTGTCGTTAAGTGTTGCGTGTGGTGCAACACGGATCCCGCGGCGCTCATGCTCCTGCTGCAGGGAGTTGTTGGTGAGTTGCTGCTGGGACTGTGAGTCGCCATTGTGGATCTGCTCGATTCCAGCAGCAGCGACACAGAGCGACTCTACGCGCGACACACACGATCACTGGAGTAAACCGAGAAGGGTTCCGCACCCCATTCGGTTAAGTTTAGAAACGAGGGGGTTAAAAGGTCCAAAGGCGGGACAGGACAACCAGCTTCGATGAGCAGGAGTAACTGCGCCGCTGAAAGACAGTGTGTGTGTGTGTGTGTGTGTGTGTGTGTGTTTCGGGTTGCCAGGTGCACGAGAACTCCCCGCTCACGAGATCTTCCACAACACTAACATAAAAAAAGACATTTATATCAAATGATGAAGTATATCATGAAGCTAACTTTTATAGAAGTCTGTATACAATTTAAAAATATATGTTGAATATTTAATTATTGGACATTGCTATTATTATTTTCTCCTATTTATTTTGTTGTTCGCAACAAAAGCTGTCAAAACGATTAATTGCATAAATAAAAACAAATATTGTATGCATTTAATCTCACGTCATTGACCAATGTCTCACTGCTGACCTTCAATGATTCAGTTAAACCATGAGCAAAATTTACTTTAAATTTTTTTGTTTTTATTGGTGAAGTAAGTGTTACATTTTCTTCTCCTTCTTCATATTCAGCACAGATGAAAGGTTTGTTTGAGCTGCACCCTCTTCTCTACATGTGTGAATTTGCATTTCCTTCAGCCTGAGGCTTATTATTTTAATTTTGGTGTGAAAGGGTCTTTACATTTATATACACCGTTGTATAAATCAAGCACTAGGCATGCAGACGCTTCTACAAACATTTGTGAAAGAATGGGTCGCTCTCAGGAGCTCAGTGAACTCAAGCGTGGTACCGTGATAGGTTGCCACCTGTGCAATAAGTCCATTCCTGACATTTCCTCACTACTAAATATTCCACGCTCAACTGTTAGTGGGATTATAACAAAGTGGAAGCGATTGGGAACAACAGCAACTCAGCCACGAAGTGATAGGCCACGTAAAATCACAGAGCGGGGTCAGCGCATGCTGAGGGTCACAGTGCACAGAAGACGCCAACTTTCTGCAGAGTCAATAGCTACAGACCTCCAAACTTCTGTGGCCTTCAGATGAGCTCAAGAACAGTGTGTAGAGAGCTTCATGGAATGGGTTTCCATGGCCGAGCAGCTCATCCAAGCCTTACATCACCAAGAGCAATGCAAAGCGTGGGATGCAGTGGGGTAAAGCACGCCGCCACTGGACTCTAGAGCAGTGAGACGTGTTCTCTGGAGTGACCAATCACGCTTCTCTGTCTGCCAATCCCATGGACGAGTCTGGGTTTGGCGGTTGCCAGGGGAACGGGACTTGCCTGACTGCATTGTGCCAAGTGTAAAGTTTGGTGGAGGGGGGATTATGGGGTGGGGTTGTTTTTCAGGGGTTGGGCTTGGCCCCTTAGTTCCAGTGAAAGGAACTCTTAATGCTTCAGCATACCAAGACATTTTGGACAATTTCATGCTCCCAACTTTGTGGGAACAGTTTGGGGACGGCCCCTTCCTGTCCCAACATGACTGCGCTCCAGTGCACAAAGCGTCGGTCCATAAAGACACGGATGAGTGAGTTTGGTGTGGAGGAACTTGACTGGCCTGCATAGAGTCCTGACCTCATCCCGATAGAACACCTTTGGGATGAATTAGAGCGGAGACTGCGAGCACATGATTTAGCCTACTAGTGCGGGGCTCCGTAGGAAAGCGATGTCTTTGTCCTTTTAAAATGGGTGGGATGGGATTTCCAAAGGCAGCGCTAAAACAGCTTCCTTGTTTACAACCAGTCACTCATAAAGACAGTCTTTGTACATCTAGTGGTGTAATAATGCAATTTTCACTGAAGTCATTTTCACAATCACTAACAAGCCTTTCTAAAATAGCAAATACGACATATTTATATAAAATAATATTTATTGAACAACAATATTTAAACTAACAACAATATGAAATAAACACAAGCAAACAATTCAGTCAAACGTACAAAAGCAGCGCTCTAGTACAGGATTCAAGTTAAATAAAGCTGAAATATAAAGTTTCCCCTTAACCCAAATCGGTTTGCTCTGGAACAAGTAATAGATTAATAATCCAAAGATCGCCCGTTTGATACCCCAAATGAATGATATCTCATGTTTAGCCACTCTCATCCAGTAAGAGCAGCTCAGATTCCCTCAGGCCTGTCCGAGATGAAGCTGTTCTCTGCGGGTACATGAGCGCTGAACGGCCGCTGACGCTGGAGCTCACGTCTGAACTCATCATAAAACAGGTGCTATGTTTATATATGAGTCTCATTTGAGGTCTAAATAAATACATTCTCGCCTGAAAATCTCTGCATTTTGTGACACAACACCAGTAGTATTTTTAAAACTCATGGTGGATTGATACAAACGGTGAAACGGTTCCAGTGCTGATCCTGGGGGGATATCACACGGCTCTCAGCCAATCAGACTCGAGAAGCAGAAAGAGCTGTATTATATAATTATCTTAATTATTTGTGTGATATATCTCATTCTAAATCTGATACAGTATATTTATAATGTATAAATACAATTTCATTATATACATTGAGTATGAATATAATTAAATTAAAAATGTTATTTAATATTTATACACTGAGATTACATGTAAACTTTATATTTATATTTATGAGATCTTTACATAAAGAAATAGAAATGTATATTTATTTCCTCTTCATATAGTCTATAAAAATGTATTTATATCCAGTGCATATTTCACTTTTATTGCACATATATTTTTGCTCATGTTTTGTTTGCGTCCCTCCTCAGCAGTGCTCACACATCATATCAGGTTAATAAAGATCAGACTGAGATGATCATACTGAATGGTGTTTGTTTGTTTTAATTCCATCATTCATTGACAGTAAGAGTCTCATGGATACTTGAGGACTCTGTCTGCTGTCCTTCCACTGCCCTCCAGAAGCATCCGGTCCTCGTACACATAAACCGTCCCGAAGGCATTGCTATCCGGACGGGTCTCGATGACCCCCTCCAGCGTGACGTGGTGAGCGCCGGACGCGTCCGTGCAGAAGCCTCCGTCGTGGTCGTGTCCCGCGATGAAGCACACCACGCTCTTATGAGAGCGCAGGACGGACAGCAGCGCCTCGTAGTTCCAGGCCAGACAGATGGGGTCCGTGGCGTCTGGGTGAACGGGGAGATGACCTGCAAACACACACACCAGATAAAGACCAGTTCCTTCAGAGAGAAGCAGGATATAAATATACTTACTGAACACAGTCACTCTCTCCTGCTTCTGGTCAGCCAGAGTTAAGACTTCATCGAGCCACAGAAGCTGCTCTGGGCTGAATCCTCCGTTGAACTTCACAAACCTTTGTTCCAACCCATAAACTGTAAGAAAGCACATAAACATTAGCAGATGCCCACTACATACAATAAACATGATTATTGTTATTAATCAACAGGCTGGTCATGTTATGCCAACCTGCTGTTAGAATAACTTTACTGGATTTAAACGGGGGGTCTAAAGCTATTTCATGCTTTCTGCCTTATTCACACTGTTAAAGAGTTGATTCTCATGATAAACATGGACAAAGTTTAAAACACGATTTGGACGTATGACGTATGATTTGCAAGTATTTCTGTGCTGAATACACTCCTTCAGGATTCAAAATTTTTTTTTCGAGAATGGACCTATATGACATCATAAAGGGCGGAACTCCTTATATGGGCACTTCTCCTGGATGAGCACACACACACACACTCACACACACCCAGAGCGAGAGCAAGAGCGCGTCCATCAACGAGCTTAGTTCGGGTTACGGGAGCCGTCGGCGGCGCTGGCGTTGTGTTTTTAGACACGAGATCAACAATGTCACTAAAGAAGTGTGTTTCTGGTGTGAGGGAAACATCAGCTTCCCAAATAACCCAGCGTTAAGGGAACAGTGGATGCAGTTTGTGTTTCCGGAGTTCTGCAAGTGTATGTGGATAATGCCATGATGTGTGTGTCTTTAGCTCCGCCCACTGCACGCCTCCACGAGCTCAGCTGTTTTCTGAAAGAATCGGTACAGTGTATCTGTCTTTTATAAATCTGATAAACTAAAGACTCTTGGGAGATATGAAGGATCAACACTACTCTATAGATACTCAAGATTAACACGAGACTGGCAGAAACTGTGTGTGTTCTTGAGATACTGTACCTCAAATATCCCAGTTGTCACTAATACAACTTCACATTTCAAGTTGACTAAACTCAAAATTTCAAGGCAGCATGAACACTTACTTTTATGAGTTTTACAGTGTAGAATAAAACAGCCTTTACGTTGGACTTATAAATGAAACGGTCACACTTTAAATCAGGTGTCTTTAACTATTATGTACTTACATAAAAACATAAATAATTGTTCGGTTCAATGTGTTTATTGTGTTGATGTTGTATTGATGTGGATACGGGTAAGTTTAGGACAGGTTTGGGTTAGATCTGTCACAGATGTGATTACATGCATGCATTTCTTAAATATAAGGAAATTATGTAAAAAGATGTTTTTTGTAATAATCATGTAATATGAGAAATGTCTAGAGCTTTCATATCACATGAGTATATATATATACAAATTATATAATTCATATTTAACTATCATATATATAGTGCTGTCAATTTGATTAATCACATCCAGAATAAATGTGATTTTTTATATACAAAGTTTAAGTTTAACGCTTGAGGTTGAGCTAACTAAAGCCGGAGTTTCTCGGCACCTGGCGGCTGGTTGAGGTCGGGGTTGCTGTTCCGCTGCCGCAGGAGCTCCAGGGACCGCTTGTGCTTCTCGCTGTTCTCGTCCCTCCCGATGACGCTCATGTCGTACGCGTCCAGGAGCACGAATCGAAAGTTGGGCGCGGGGCTGAAGTCATACGCGTAAATGTCGTCCGCGATGAGGTCACTTCCCGCTTCAGCCTTCGCCGCGCTGTTGAGCGGAGAGGCGAGCAGAGTTTCCCTGCGGAAGTTGTAGAACTCGTGATTGCCCCACACATGATGCACATCCACTGAACTCTTCTCGAACTCCTTCATAACTGTGTCCAGCGCGCGTTCCGACGCGTCGCGGCTCCTGTTGTGCCCGTCGATAGCGTCTCCCAGCTGAAGGACGCAGCGGACGCGCCGCTCCTCCCAGTGCCGCACCGCGCTCCGCAGCAGATCCGCGCTGCTCCGGTAGAAGCGTCTGCGCGTCCGCAGATAGTTCAGCCCGTCGTCGATGTCTGCGTACTGGATGTCGGCTATGATCCCGAAAGCAAACAGCGCGCGCGCACGATCCTCCATCTTCCGCTGGAGAAACAGATCATAGACCTTCGCTAGATTCAGATCCTGTCCGAGTTTGTCATGTAATCATAGCGAAAGCTTGGCCTTTGACAGCTCGTGGATCATACCATCGCAGTGTGTGTGGGGGATCGGACAAGGTTGCCAAGCGTTACAGAATCACATCAGTGGCGTTGCGCTCTAAACACACGCGGAGCGCTGTTGATCCCGCATCTCTGACGAAGTTTATACTTGTTCAAAACAATCACTATAGCAAAGCTTGCACTATTTTCGGTTTATTTTGTATAAGACCCAGGAAAACAAAGTCTTTTGAATTTAGTATGTTTTCATGTCATTAGGGGAGAGTGGGGTAAGATGAGCCAGTGGGTAAGTTGACCCACCCGCTCTATCTTGGCAACTGTACACTTTTATGGTCATGTGACCATATATTTTGGAAGCACCCATCATTTCTGCCAGACTGAACAGGAGAAGCACAGGGGAGGAGTGGACGGCTTTTTACTTTAAAAACTGTTTTGGGCTTGTCAAAGTAAAATTTTAGGCACTGTAGTTAGGTTACATCTCTGAAGTATAAACTGGTGTAATTTCAATGTAATGTTACACAACTGGGATAGTTTATCATTTTATTAAAAAAATGGATAGTCTTGATTTAAAAGTACAGCAAACGCTTCTCTGATGATGACCAGCAGATGATTAATCATATCTGTCCTCCTGTATCCCTAATGGCCTAACATGTTCAACACCGCAGAAACACTACCATGACTCAAATACATGAACTCATTCTAATTCAGTTTTTATTTTATTTAATTTGACTCTGTTTTTGGGAAGGTTACAGCACATGTTGTTTCAGAAATGCAAACAATTAAAGACATTGAAATGTCAACTTCATTTGGTCAGTTTTATGCTGTTTAAATTCGCTTTGAGAACAGAAATATGACTATTTGTAAAAGGAAATTTGATTATTGAAGACTATACAATCTTACATGGGTTTGATTCAGATTCAATTAGATGGTGCAACTTACCCCTAACCTGGGGTAAAATGAGCCACAGGAACACTTGTTTTATAAGCCATATTTTTAGATCCCTTTGTCAGAGATATATTCATTTAAAACGCAAACATCCTGAAATTACTTTAGATTCCTTATTTTGTCTCATCTTGAGGACCACATATGTAAAAAAAAATGGCTCATCTTACCCCACTCTCCCCCACATTGTTTAGAGCATAAGAAACAAATTGATTTTTTTGTTGTTGAAAAATGATATTTTATTCATATGTTATGCTATGTCCTCTGTAGTGACACCAGGACTGGGAGTGAACTGATATACCATTTTACTTTATGCAGGATGTGTGTAAAATGGACATACACGTGTTTTCCCATTCAATGCCATGTCTCTGTACACTGGATCTAATGTGTTCTTGGAGCAACATGTGTAATAATGGGAGTAATAGCTGGCAGCATTTTCATAATAATATCTAATATTTATAGGATATTGGTATGTAATTTCTTTCCCTGTCTCCAGAATGCCTGATAAACATCATTTAGTCCCGGCGTCTCTACATGTTCTGTAACAGAAAGTCATATTTTGATTAGAAACCCCTAAAACATTTTCCCGAGACATTTTGAAAACTACAAAATATGACAAAATATGATCATATTTCCATAAGAGTGCTACATTTGCTCATTCAGTCATGTTTAAAGCCCAAGGAGATGTTTTTTTTGTCTCAAAGCTCTGAATGTGCTCTTTACATCCAGACTGTGAGACATTCACTACAGTATAATGTCCTGTATGTGGACAGTGGCCCCAGGAGGATAAAAATACAGAAATAAAATGAAAGATTCTGAAAGCATTGAATGAGCCTTGTCATGTCGACAAATGGAAAAGTCAACCAGATATTTATTATCATGTTAAAGGCACAGTATGTAAGATTTTTGGATCAAAATATCCCAAACCCACTAGAACAGTGTTATATATTTTGTTGACATTATCGCAAATGTTTCCAAGAATGTTTAAATCCAGAGAAATCATCAATTTGAACCAGGACACGGCCCGTGTGTCGCCTATCAATGACATCATCCCCGCGTTACCCCCCGGTTTCATTTTGTAGTAACCATGGAAACCCCAAAGCCGCTTTAATATCTGATGTGTTTTATTAGACGGTGAGCAACTGTTTGGATCATTCATGGACAGAAACTAATCATTGTTCTCCAGCTCAACACAGTTAGTCTTATTGTTTAGATCTGGTGTTCTTGATTTACCGCGAGTACCATGTTTTACCATGCCTAATATGATCTCGCTCACTGCAGTGTGAACAAGCGTCTCATAGTAGTGGCGAGCGGACGCACAGAGTAGCATTATAACATCACTTTAACACACTCAGATGTGTGTGATATGAAAAAACAGCGCTGCGTTACCACACACACACACATGAGCGGAAGAAGCGGAAGCTCGTCTGACAGAATAAAAGCTCCACCCAATCAAGAGCTAAGACACGCCTTTGTGCTGAATAAGAGACGGAAAGTTACATATTGTGCCTTTAATTACCTTGAACAAAACTTTATAATTAAACTGAACAAAACAAAACTTTAACAAAAAGACATTTGTTTCAAAATATTCAATAATTTTAGCAATTCTCATATATCAACATTTTAAACAACATTAAATATTAGATCAAATTAGCGCAGAAACAACTTTGGGCTGCTGCCCGTGATCACGTCAAGCATCAGACAAATTTTCACGTGCATCATCAAAAGCGGTTGCTCAGAAAAGTGCTGAGCCATCTAGTGGTTTAAAAGAGAATCAAATGTGCCTTTTACCCCAGTGTATGGCAAGCCGTTTGACCTTCATTCATTCCCAGGATATGAATTCTTCATCAACTATTCAATTTACACTAGTACAAATGTTAATTCTTGATATCAACAATCAAGTCAAGTCAACTTTATTTATATAGCGCTTTTTACAGTGCAGATTGTCTCAAAGCAGCTTCACAGTGTTAAACAGGAAAATAATGAACAGAATTTGATTCGGCTGTACAGCCGCTCTGGAGAAAACACTGATGTCATCAGCTCATTTCAATTATCATATATATTCAAGTAATGTAGTTGATACCCATCCATTTACCCACCCAATCATCATCCATCTATCCATCCATCCATCTATACATCCATCCATCCATCATCCACCCATCCATTTACCCACCCAATCATCATCCATCTATCCATCCACCCATCATCCATCCATCTATACATCCATCCATCCATCATCCAGCCAGCCATCCATCCATCCATCCATCCGTCTATCCATCCTTCCATCCATCATCCACCCATCCATTTACCCACCCAATCATCATCCATCTATCCATCCATCCATCTATACATCCATCCATCCATCATCCACCCATCCATTTACCCACCCAATCATCATCCATCTATCCATCCATCCATCTATACATCCATCCATCCATCATCCAGCCAGCCATCCATCCGTCTATCCATCTATCTATCCATCCTTCCATCCAGCCATCCATCCATCATCCACCCATCCATTTACCCACCCAATCATCATCCATCTATCCATCCATCCATCTATACATCCATCCATCCATCATCCACCCATCCATTTACCCACCCAATCATCATCCATCCATCCATCCATTCACCATCCATCCACCCATCCAATCATCATCCATCCATCCGTCATTTCTGAGAAATAAATAAATAAATGCTTTAACTGTGCAGACACTGAAATGACGTACAGTGTGTTACAGTAGAAATATTTTGTCAGTCCCTTATTTTCCCATAAGGAACCAAGACTGCTCCTTGTTTTCCTCTGCTGAAGCTGATAACAGTTTCAGAGCTAATGCACACGTGACCCCGAATCGTCTCGCATTTATAAGACAAACTGTAACACAAAGCACAACTGATATAAGCTGAGCCTGTACAGTAAGAACACTACAGCAGCCTGACCACCAGAGGGAGGCATCGGGCAAACACACTGTACAAGGATGATCATTCGGTATAGCTCGTTTATGAAGTCTTCTAACTGATAATTGTGTTTTCTAACAGAGGAGAGAATATATTTCATGAAGAGGAAAGTGCGTTTATTACAGGGCTTTCCCACATTTCATCTGGAGAATGTACAGAACTGTGCAGTTCCTTGTGATCTCCTGTATTAGATCATACAGATCTTTTGTAACACTTGTGTTCGGACGGGAGTGTGTGAATCTGGTATGAAGTGAGTGGGTGTGTTCATGTAGAAGAGAGCTCTGACACACACCAGAGATGAGATGAGATGAAGAGTGTTTGAGGCTCGGGACAAGTTTGTAGTCATTTGGATTGAAGACCATTTGGAGTTTGTATTCACCCGCTGAGGAGTTTACCATGTCAGGCTCGTTTTGCAGAAGTTTATACGCGTTTAACGGGGATCAGCATCAGCAGGGCTTGAGGTTCGAGGCTGGAGAACTGATCAGAATAACTCAAGCTCTGGACGGAGGCTGGTGGGAGGGAGAGAAGGACGGGATGAAGGGATGGTTTCCATCGACATACGTCCAGATAGAGGTAAGATCGTGTGTGTGTGTGTGTGTGTGTTTATCATCTACAGCCAGATCTGCCATCATCATGTCAAACACAATAACTGTATCGGCTGCCTTACAGTTCCATGCAGATATACAGTTATGCGAAATCATATTCTGTTCACTATACGGCTCTGTGTTGTAATCTGTATTTTATGTAAAGCTACACTCGGGACTCGTGCAAACCTTTTTACTCACCCACCGAAACTTTTCAAACAGGTTCTGACTGTGCTCGTGTGCAGGAGGGGTCAGTTTCCCTCATGGTGGGCTCCTCTTATCTCTGATGAACTGATACTGCAAGAATGGCTCGAGACTTCCTCGTTCCACACGCATGCGCAGATCACGTTCTGGCGAAGTTCTGAACGAACGTTCTCCCAGTAACGTCAATAGAACGTTCGTTCAGAGTGCGTAAAATGCTCAGACTAGTCTCAGTAAAAGTTAAAACGGACAGACGGATGGATAGACGGATGGATATATAGATGGATGGATATATAGATGGATGAATGAATTGATTGGATGGATGATAGATGGATGGATGGATGGATGTATGGACAGATGGATGGATTTATTGGATGGATAGATGGATGGGTGAATGAATTGATTGGATGGATGATAGATGGATGGATGGATGGATGAATTGATTGAATGGATGGATGGATGGACAAATGGATGATGAATGGATGGATGGGCAGATGATGAATGGATGGATGGATTAATTGATTGAGAAATGGATGGATGGATGGATGTATGGACAGATGGATGAATTTATTGGATGGATAGATGGATGAATGGATGGATGGATATATAGATGGATGAATGAATTGATTGGATGGATGGATGATAGATGGATGGATGGATGGATGTATGGACAGATGGATGAATTTATTGGATGGATAGATGGATGGGTGAATGAATTGATTGGATGGATGATAGATGGATGGATGGATGGATGGATGAATTGATTGAATGGATGGATGGATGGACAAATGGATGATGAATGGACAGATGAATGGATGGATGGGCAGATGATGAATGGATGGATGGATTAATTGATTGAGAAATGGATGGATGGATGGATGTATGGACAGATGGATGAATTTATTGGATGGATAGATGGATGAATGGATGGATGGATATATAGATGGATGAATGAATTGATTGGATGGATGGATGATAGATGGATGGATGGATGGATGTATGGACAGATGGATGAATTTATTGGATGGATAGATGGATGGGTGAATGAATTGATTGGATGGATGATAGATGGATGGATGGATGGATGAATTGATTGAATGGATGGATGGATGGACAAATGGATGATGAATGGACAGATGAATGGATGGATGGGCAGATGATGAATGGATGGATGGATTAATTGATTGAGAAATGGATGGATGGATGTATGGACAGATGGATGAATTTATTGGATGGATAGATGGATGAATGGATGGATGGATATATAGATGGATGAATGAATTGATTGGATGGATGGATATATAGATGGATGAATGAATTGATTGGATGGATGGATGGACAGATGGATGAATTTATTGGATGGATAGATGGATGGGTGAATGAATTGATTGGATGGATGATAGATGGATGGATGGATGGATGAATTGATTGAATGGATGGATGGATGGACAAATGGATGATGAATGGACAGATGAATGGATGGATGGGCAGATGATGAATGGATGGATGGATTAATTGATTGAGAAATGGATGGATGGATGGATGTATGGACAGATGGATGAATTTATTGGATGGATAGATAGATGAATGGATGGATGGATATATAGATGGATGAATGAATTGATTGGATGGATGATAGATGGATGGATGGATGGATGTATGGACAGATGGATGGATTTATTGGATGGATAGATGGATGGGTGAATGAATTGATTGGATGGATGATAGATGGATGGATGGATGGATGAATTGATTGAATGGATGGATGGATGGACAAATGGATGATGAATGGATGGATGGGCAGATGATGAATGGATGGATGGATTAATTGATTGAGAAATGGATGGATGGATGGATGTATGGACAGATGGATGAATTTATTGGATGGATAGATGGATGAATGGATGGATGGATATATAGATGGATGAATGAATTGATTGGATGGATGGATGATAGATGGATGGATGGATGGATGTATGGACAGATGGATGAATTTATTGGATGGATAGATGGATGGGTGAATGAATTGATTGGATGGATGATAGATGGATGGATGGATGGATGGATGAATTGATTGAATGGATGGATGGATGGACAAATGGATGATGAATGGACAGATGAATGGATGGATGGGCAGATGATGAATGGATGGATGGATTAATTGATTGAGAAATGGATGGATGGATGGATGGATGTATGGACAGATGGATGAATTTATTGGATGGATAGATGGATGAATGGATGGATGGATATATAGATGGATGAATGAATTGATTGGATGGATGGATGATAGATGGATGGATGGATGGATGTATGGACAGATGGATGAATTTATTGGATGGATAGATGGATGGGTGAATGAATTGATTGGATGGATGATAGATGGATGGATGGATGGATGAATTGATTGAATGGATGGATGGATGGACAAATGGATGATGAATGGACAGATGAATGGATGGATGGGCAGATGATGAATGGATGGATGGATTAATTGATTGAGAAATGGATGGATGGATGTATGGACAGATGGATGAATTTATTGGATGGATAGATGGATGAATGGATGGATGGATATATAGATGGATGAATGAATTGATTGGATGGATGGATATATAGATGGATGAATGAATTGATTGGATGGATGGATGGACAGATGGATGAATTTATTGGATGGATAGATGGATGGGTGAATGAATTGATTGGATGGATGATAGATGGATGGATGGATGGATGAATTGATTGAATGGATGGATGGATGGACAAATGGATGATGAATGGACAGATGAATGGATGGATGGGCAGATGATGAATGGATGGATGGATTAATTGATTGAGAAATGGATGGATGGATGGATGTATGGACAGATGGATGAATTTATTGGATGGATAGATAGATGAATGGATGGATGGATATATAGATGGATGAATGAATTGATTGGATGGATGGATGATAGATGGATGGATGGATGGATGTATGGACAGATGGATGAATTTATTGGATGGATAGATGGATGGGTGAATGAATTTATTGGATGGATGATAGATGGATGGATGGATGGATGGATGAATTGATTGAATGGATGGATGGATGGACAAATGGATGATGAATGGACAGATGAATGGATGGATGGGCAGATGATGAATGGATGGATGGATTAATTGATTGAGAAATGGATGGATGGATGGATGTATGGACAGATGGATGAATTTATTGGATGGATAGATGGATGAATGGATGGATGGATATATAGATGGATGAATGAATTGATTGGATGGATGGATGATAGATGGATGGATGGATGGATGTATGGACAGATGGATGAATTTATTGGATGGATAGATGGATGGGTGAATGAATTGATTGGATGGATGATAGATGGATGGATGGATGGATGAATTGATTGAATGGATGGATGGATGGACAAATGGATGATGAATGGACAGATGAATGGATGGATGGGCAGATGATGAATGGGTGGATGGATTAATTGATTGAGAAATGGATGGATGGATGGATGTATGGACAGATGGATGAATTTATTGGATGGATAGATGGATGAATGGATGGATGGATATATAGATGGATGAATGAATTGATTGGATGGATGGATGATAGATGGATGGATGGATGGATGTATGGACAGATGGATGAATTTATTGGATGGATAGATGGATGGGTGAATGAATTGATTGGATGGATGATAGATGGATGGATGGATGGATGGATGAATTGATTGAATGGATGGATGGATGGACAAATGGATGATGAATGGACAGATGAATGGATGGATGGGCAGATGATGAATGGATGGATGGATTAATTGATTGAGAAATGGATGGATGGATGGATGTATGGACAGATGGATGAATTTATTGGATGGATAGATGGATGAATGGATGGATGGATATATAGATGGATGAATGAATTGATTGGATGGATGGATGATAGATGGATGGATGGATGGATGTATGGACAGATGGATGAATTTATTGGATGGATAGATGGATGGGTGAATGAATTGATTGGATGGATGATAGATGGATGGATGGATGGATGAATTGATTGAATGGATGGATGGATGGACAAATGGATGATGAATGGACAGATGAATGGATGGATGGGCAGATGATGAATGGATGGATGGATTAATTGATTGAGAAATGGATGGATGGATGGATGTATGGACAGATGGATGAATTTATTGGATGGATAGATGGATGAATGGATGGATGGATATATAGATGGATGAATGAATTGATTGGATGGATGGATGATAGATGGATGGATGGATGGATGTATGGACAGATGGATGAATTTATTGGATGGATAGATGGATGGGTGAATGAATTGATTGGATGGATGATAGATGGATGGATGGATGGATGAATTGATTGAATGGATGGATGGACAAATGGATGATGAATGGACAGATAAATGGATGGATGGGCAGATGATGAATGGATGGATGGAATAATTGATTGAGAAATGGATGGATGGATGGATGTATGGACAGATGGATGAATTTATTGGATGGATAGATGGATGAATGGATGGATGGATATATAGATGGATGAATCAATTGATTGGATGGATGGATGATAGATGGATGGATGGATGGATGTATGGACAGATGGATGAATTTATTGGATGGATAGATGGATGGGTGAATGAATTGATTGGATGGATGATAGATGGATGGATGGATGGATGAATTGATTGAATGGATGGATGGATGGACAAATGGATGATGAATGGACAGATGAATGGATGGATGGGCAGATGATGAAATCGGAATCACATACAGAATCACATATAGAATCACAGACGGAATCACATATAGAATCACATACAGAATCACATACAGAATCACATACAGAATCACATACGGAATCACATTCAGAATCACATACAGAATCACATAGAATCACATACAGAATCACATACAGAATCACATGCGGAATCACATACAGAATCACATACAGAATCACATACGGAATCACAGACGAAATCACATACAGAATCACATTCAGAATCACATACAGAATCACATATAGAATCATATAGAATCACATACGGAATCACATACGGAATCACATACAGAATCACATGCGGAATCACATATAGAATCACATACGGAATCACAGACGGAATCACATACAGAATCACATTCAGAATCACATACAGAATCACATACAGAATCATATAGAATCACATACGGAATCACATACAGAATCACATGCGGAATCACATGCGGAATCACATATAGAATCACATATAGAATCACATACGGAATCACAGACGGAATCACATACAGAATCACATTCAGAATCACATACAGAATCACATACAGAATCATATAGAATCACATACGGAATCACATACAGAATCACATGCGGAATCACATGCGGAATCACATATAGAATCACATACAGAATCACATACAGAATCATATAGAATCACATACGGAATCACATACAGAATCACATACAGAATCACATGCAGAATCACATACGGAATCACATACAGAATCACATGCGGAATCACATACGGAATCACATACAGAATCACATGCGGAATCACATGCGGAATCACATATAGAATCACATATAGAATCACAGACGGAATCACATACGGAATCACATATAGAATCACATGCGGAATCACATATAGAATCACAGACGGAATCACATACGGAATCACATATAGAATCATATACGGAATCACATACAGAATCACATATAGAATCACATGCGGAATCACATATAGAATCACATATAGAATCACAGACGGAATCACATACGGAATCACATATAGAATCACATACAGAATCACATACAGAATCATATAGAATCACATGCGGAATCACATACAGAATCACATACAGAATCATATAGAATCACAGACGGAATCACATACAGAATCAC
The DNA here is from genome assembly GCA_039654625.1 of Rhinogobio ventralis. NCBI lineage: Eukaryota > Metazoa > Chordata > Actinopteri > Cypriniformes > Gobionidae > Rhinogobio > Rhinogobio ventralis. The sequence continues at coordinate 612,418 of CM077212.1, forward strand.
ATGCAGAATCACATACGGAATCACATACAGAATCACATGCGGAATCACATACGGAATCACATACAGAATCACATGCGGAATCACATGCGGAATCACATATAGAATCACATATAGAATCACAGACGGAATCACATACGGAATCACATATAGAATCACATGCGGAATCACATATAGAATCACAGACGGAATCACATACGGAATCACATATAGAATCATATACGGAATCACATACAGAATCACATATAGAATCACATGCGGAATCACATATAGAATCACATATAGAATCACAGACGGAATCACATACAGAATCACATATAGAATCACATGCGGAATCACATATAGAATCACAGACGGAATCACATACAGAATCACATATAGAATCACATATAGAATCACAGACGGAATCACATACGGAATCACATATAGAATCATATACGGAATCACATACGGAATCACATACAGAATCACATATAGAATCACATACAGAATCACATATAGAATCACATATAGAATCACATGCGGAATCACATATAGAATCACATATAGAATCACATACGGAATCACATACAGAATCACATATAGAATCACATGCGGAATCACATGCGGAATCACATACGGAATCACATACGGAATCACATACAGAATCACATATAGAATCACATGCGGAATCACATGCGGAATCACATACGGAATCACATATAGAATCATATACGGAATCACATACGGAATCACATACAGAATCACATATAGAATCACATGCGGAATCACATATAGAATCACATATAGAATCACATATAGAATCACAGACGGAATCACATATGGAATCACATACGGAATCACAGACGGAATTACATACGGAATCACAGACGGAATCACATACGGAATCACATACGGAATCACATTCGGAATCACATACGGAATCACATACGGAATCACATACGGAATCATATAGAATCACATACGGAGTCACATACAGAATCACATATAGAATCACATATAGAATCACAGACGGAATCACATACGGAATCACATACGGAATCACAGACGGAATTACATACGGAATCACAGACGGAATCACATATAGAATCACATACGGAATCACATTCGGAATCACATACGGAATCACATACGGAATCATATAGAATCACATACGGAATCACATACAGAATCACATATAGAATCACATACGGAATCACAGACGGAATCACAGACGGAATCACATATAATATCACATTCGGAATCACATACGGAATCACATACGGAATCACAGACGGAATCACATATAATATCACATTCGGAATCACATACGGAATCACATACAGAATCACATTCGGAATCACATACGGAATCACATACGGAATCACATATAGAATCACATATAGAATCACATGCGGAATCACATATAGAATCACATACGGAATCACATACAGAATCACATTCGGAATCACATACGGAATCACATACGGAATCACATATATAATCACATATAGAATCACATGCGGAATCACATATAATATCACATTCGGAATCACATACGGAATCACATACAGAATCACATTCGGAATCACATACGGAATCACATGCGGAATCACATATAGAATCACATATAGAATCACAGACGGAATCACATACGGAATCACATATAGAATCATATACGGAATCACATACGGAATCACATACGGAATCACATACGGAATCACAGACGGAATCACATATAATATCACATTCGGAATCACATACGGAATCACATACAGAATCACATTCGGAATCACATACGGAATCACATACGGAATCACATATAGAATCACATATAGAATCACATGCGGAATCACATATAGAATCACATACGGAATCACATACAGAATCACATTCGGAATCACATACGGAATCACATACGGAATCACATATATAATCACATATAGAATCACATGCGGAATCACATATAATATCACATTCGGAATCACATACGGAATCACATACAGAATCACATTCGGAATCACATACGGAATCACATGCGGAATCACATATAGAATCACATATAGAATCACAGACGGAATCACATACGGAATCACATATAGAATCATATACGGAATCACATACGGAATCACATACATAATCACATATAGAATCACATATAGAATCACAGATGGAATCACATACAGAATCACATATAGAATCACATACGGAATCACATACGGAATCACATATAATATCACATTCGGAATCACATACGGAATCACAGACGGAATCACAGACGGAATCACATATAATATCACATTCGGAATCACATACGGAATCACATACAGAATCACATTCGGAATCACATACGGAATCACATACGGAATCACAGACGGAATCACAGACGGAATCACATACGGAATCACAGACGGAATCACATATAATATCACATTCGGAATCACATACGGAATCACATTCGGAATCACACAGAATCACATTCGGAATCACATACATGACAGAGACCGTTCACAGCAGAGCAATACATGAACACAATACATGAGAATAAAGACTCAGTATTGCAAGATAAAAAATTGCAATTATACCTTTTTTTTATTTCGCAGCATTTTATTATAAGCCGTTTATCTAACGCCCAACACCCACAATCCCACATATTTGTTTTCTGAATCGAAACCTTGAGCAAATCTGCCAGATGATGTGCAAATGGATTGTTTATTTTTGCTAAAGATGTTTAATATTGATGATAGAGTTGCAGAAGAATGAATAAAGCATGAGTGTCAGTGAGTGACAGTGACAGTGAAGAAGAAATCAGTGACAGATTCCCGAGGTTTGTCATCTGAGTCACACTTCCATATTGAGTTAATGAAGCGGCGGAAGCGTCCTGGAGCGATGAGAGCTGGAAATGACAAACAGGGCAACAGCTTTGAGTCGCTCTGGAAATGAGATTACAGAATGATTGATTGAAACACAGACTGTAATTAAGAATGGAAATGCACTGCTAACCGGAATGAAATATCCTGCACTTGTATCAGACATTGGGTTTGTGGTGGAGCTCAGAAAGAAAGATTTGAGGTGAAACACAGAGCAGGACGGACAGAAACGGGCCGTGTTATCAGCGCTGAAGACAGGGATAAGCATTGTTTGGGATCAGTCTGTGGGAGTTTGTGCTTCACGTCTGACAGTGACTGTGAGCCTCAGAGTTTTACATCTGGAGAATCAAAACAAACTCGAGCAGCAGCATGTTGGGTTTACGTGGAGTTTTCTCGTTTGGGTCTGTGAGGCTTTAACCTTGAGTCTCGTGGGAATGCGTTTGCAAGCATGTGTGAGAAACTGCTCTCGACACAAAGTGTGTTTTCTCTCACTGATCATGATCCTCTATAGATCACACACATTACTTACTAATTGTAATCGGTTACTGATTACAAATTACATGACAAAAATTGTAGTTAGTAACGTAATCCATTACATTACATATTTAAGGTAATGTAATCTGACTACTTTTAGATTACTTTTAGATTACTTTTGACCTAACTCTTTAATCATTGATTTGATTTGAATAGTCTTGCACCATATTGATATAAAAATACAAATAGAAAGAAAATATATTCCATTCTTTGTTATCAACAAAATGAAATGCATTAAACATTACATTTGGTAAGGATTTCCCAGACCGGGGTTCGTGAGTTTAATGAAAAGCTATTAAGTAATTAAATCATAAAAATAAAAAAAAATAAAAAAAATAATTTTAAATAAAATAAAAACAATAAAAATAAAACAATACTAAAAAAGTTGTTTGCCTGCAAATAAATCATAAATTTTAACCAGGACACGGCCCGTGTGTGTGTGTGTATCAGTGACATCATACCCGCGTTACCCTCCGGTTTTATTTTGTAGAAACCATGGAAACACCAAAGACGCTTTAATATATGATGTGTTTTATTAGACAGGTGAGCAACTGTTTGGATCATTCATGGACAGAAACCTGCGAGTACCATGTTTTACCATGCCTAATATGATCTCGCTCACTGCAGTGTGAACAAGCGTCTCATAGTAGCGCCGAGCGAACGCACAGAGAAGCATTATAACATCACTAACACACTCAAATGTGTGTGATATGATAAAACAGCGCTGCGTTACCACACACACACACATGAGCGGAAGAAGCGGAAGCACTCGTCTGACAGAATAAAAGCTCCGCCCAATCAAGAGTCAAGACACGCCTTTGTTCTGAATAAGAGATGGAAAATTACATATTGTGCCTTTGATGTGTGAATCAGGAGTTGATTAGATATGCAATGTTGCGATGTTGAGAAAACACTTATAAATCCAGTGATAAAATGCTGTGCATCTCAGTTTTCAGTGATAGTCACATGACCAGTGTGTGAGCTAAAAAAAAGAAGTAGTAGGATAAATGAATTATGAATATTTGACTGCCATTGTGAGAATAACATGTGATCATGTAATCAATAAAAAAGGAACTGCAGTCTAACATAATCTAATCTAAGTAAAACATAATCTAATCTAATTACAAGTACTTCATTTTTAGAATCGGATTATGTAATCCAGATTTCATGTAATTATTTACTACCCAGCTCTGAGCATATACACCGATCAGGCATAACATTATGACCGGTGAAGTGAATAACACTGATGATCTCTTCCTCACGGCTCCTGTTAGTGGGTGGGATATATTAGGCAGCAAGTGAACATTTTGTCCTCAAAGTTGATGTGTTAGAAGCAGGAAAAATGGGCAAGCGCTTTGAGCGAGTTTGACAAGGGCCAAATTGTGATGGCTAGACGACTGGGTCAGAGCATCTCCAAAACTGCAGCTCTTGTGGGGTGTTCCCGGTCTGCAGTGGTCAGTATCTATCAAAAGTGCTCCAAGGAAGGAACAGTGGAGAACCGGAGACAGGGTCATGGGCGGCCAAGGCTCATTGATGCACACGGGAGCGAAGGCTGGCCCGTGTGGTCCGATCAAACAGACGAGCTACTGGAGCTCAAATTGCTCCAGAAGTTAATGCTGGTTCTGATAGAAAGATGTCAGAATACACAGTGCATCTCAGTTTGTTGCGTATGGAGCTGCATAGCCGCTGACCAGTCAGGGTGCCCATGCTGACCCCTGTCCACCGCCGAAAGCACCAACAGTGGCACGTGAGCATCAGAACTGGACCACGGAGCAATGGAAGAAGGTGGCCTGGTCTGATGAATCACATGTGCTTTTACATCACGTGGATGGCCGGGTGCGTGTGCGTGGCTTAACTGGGGAACACATGGCACCAGGATGCACTATGGGAAGAAGGCAAGCCGGCGAAGGCAGTGTGATTCTTTGGGCAATGTTCTGCTGGGAAACCTTGGGTCCTGCCATCCATGTGGATGTTACTTTGACACGTACCACCTACCTAAGCATTGTTGCAGACCATGTACAGCCTTTCATGGAAACGGTATTCCCTGGTGGCTGTGGCTCTTCCAGCAGGATAATGCTCCTGCCACAAAGCACAAATGGTTCAGGAATGGTTTGAGGAGCACAACAACGAGTTTGAGGTGTTGACTTGGCCTCCAAATTCCCCAGATCTCAATGCAATCGAGCATCTGTGGGATGTGCTGAACAAACAAGTCCAATCCATGGAGGCCCCACCTCGCAACTTACAGGACTTAAAGGAACTGCTGCTAACATCTTGGTGCCAGATACCACAGCACACCTTCAGGGGTCTAGTGGAGTCCATCAGAGATGGGTCAGCAAAAGGGGGACCAACACAATATTAGGTCATAATGTTATGCTTGATCAGTGTATATAATTGAACAATGCTACAGGCTGGTAAGGCCACAGAATCTGTGCAGAGCCTCAGTTAAGGCTGTCAATAGTGTGAAAGAAAGTGAAAATCATGCATGAGTGAATAATAGGAAACAGACGCTTCCCTTAAATGTGCCCGATGGACTGAAAGCACTGACAGCGAATAATAGGACAAACACAACTATATGAGTTTGATTTCTACAGCAACACACATTTAGCTTCACAAGCTCTAATCCATAACTATTTGTCAGGCTGGTTCGGCTGATGTGTGTGTGTGTGTTTGTTTAAAACTGGAGGGCTTGACTTACAGTCCTCATGTTGAGACGTTTCAGTGTGTTCAGCTGCTGGATTCACTGGACAGGAAAGACTGACTCACACACACAAGCACTAAAACTCACTTCTGAAACACTGAAGATGTCAAACATGTGACTCTTGATCACGACTGACTGTGGTGTTTCTCAAGCACATCATAAATAGAGTCATATTTGTATTTAGCAATAATAATGCTAAACTTAAACCTAATAAAAATGACAGACCAGCATGAAACAGAAGTTGCGCTGGTCTTTTCTTCTCTATTGTGAGTGAAACGCTTATCAAACAAGAACGAATGTAGGGCGGGGCTTGATTGTGTCTGTGGGGAATTGATTGGATGGTTGTGGTTTGCTATTGGTGGATCTCATGTGAGTGACAGGGAAGAGATGAAGTTATTCTGATTCAATAATGATGTGCACCGATAAATCATTTAGAATAAACACTGTCGTTTATTGATTTCATGATGACTTTAAATGATCCGGCTGTCAAAGAACTGAGGGATGAAAGGTCATGTGAGGTCAATGTAGTAGATATTTAAGAGTTTTATGGACTTTATCCACAAGATTCTTCATTCAAAGCATTCTTTCCTTGAGCGTTTGACGGGTCATTCCTGATTTTCCAAGCAGGATGCCAGAGCCTGTGAACGAGCCATGAATTTTCCAGAAAAAACGTGGGTGTGGGAACCATGTGTGTCTTCATATAGAGAAACAACATGGCTCTGGACTTCATACACCAGAGGAACACGAGGCCTCGGATAGAAAATACAACTATTTATGACATCCATAGGGACTCAAAATGTATTTATGTCTGATCCATATTTTACTGTTAGCGATCATCAACGGCACTGGCTGTGTTTCCATCCAAAGCTGCAAATTTAATTTATGCATACATAAATGGCATAAAATATTTGTGAATAAAGCAGTGTTTCCATCCCATGTGTTCAAGAGAACAAAATCACTTCCTGCCGTAAAATACCAGTAATAAAACTGTAAGTGGCTCTTTTCCCTCCATCATAAGTGAGTTCAGGCGAAACACAATAAACGCTGTCATGTTCTCTTGCGTTGGGATGCTGGTGTTTGGGAACACAATCGCGTGAGACGCTTCTGGAGGAATACACACACACACACACACACACACACACACACACACTAAACACTTCTGGAGGAATTAAACCAAATCATTCTGATCACAGACTTTGACTCAGGCGCTTCAGAGCCGCCAAACCAACATTTGAGATGCTGCGACGCCATTGGTCCACTGGTTAGGCCAGTTATCCAATCACAGCCTCTGCTGAGGGATTTATTCAGTAAATGTGTTTCCATTGTAGTTTATGTGCATGTCTTTTTATTGGATAAAAAATGATGTGCCTTGAAATCATCTTTTTGTTTCCCTCCAGAGTTTTTCAATGCGATATCCCAAAATTTGCATCAAAATATGTGGAAGGAAAGTGAATGGTGAGGGTTCGTCTGTTGAAAGCATATGTCGGCAGCCTCGGGCAGATTGGCGTCCTATGAGTGGACGTCCTCAGGGTTTATAAGGTCGACCATCTGGAACAATGCATTATTTAATCGTACATATGGCTGGACAATCATCACCCCATATCAGTACATTCACCAGATCATGTGTTTGAGCGAGTTAAAGCTTCTTTTGTTGATCAATATTGTCTGAGGAGTCTGAAAGCAGTCATTCTTTTGCTTTACAGGAAGCAAACACTTAATTTAATTTAATGCAGCCGCGTCCCATGAGTGCCAATGATAATTTATAATGCAGGACAGTAAAAAACTATGTGTGCACATGTTTTCTGCTGGACTTGCAGTAATAAGGAATGTTAGTTTGTGTCCCACTAGATCATTTTATCATCAGGAAACACCAGAGGAAAACCAGATTCAGTCTCAGTATCTCTGACCTCAGGCGTCTGACTGATCCATTTCCACTTTCCAGAGTGAACGCCTCCTAAACTATATTATAGTGATGTGTTTCATGTGTTTCTCAAGGTAGAACATGATGAGTGAAAATTGTAGTTTTGGGTAAACTGTCGTTTTATTTGGACGAACCCTTCAGCTCTCATAGTCATCTCGACCACGCTGATGTCTGGCACTGAATCCTTCCCACACATTTTCAGCATTCCCAACTGGATGAAATTACGATTGGGAAAACCTCTATGACCTAAACTCTGAGAAACTGCTCAAGCACAACAGAGACAGAAACACAAGAGCTGCTTATCGCTCACTGTCAAATAATGACTAAATAAATATAAGTCACGTCTCCTTCATTTATACAGCGCTTTCACATGGATTGATTCAAAGCAGCTTCACAGTGATAACAGGAGATTAATGAAGAGAGATTGTTGCTGTACATCAGCTCTAGAATAAAGTTATTGTCCAGCTAAAGTCAGTTTTTGATTGATTCATTTCCGTTGTGAACAATCATTAGTTATTTACTTTGGGGCACTTACACGACACCATTTTCAACTAAGATAGAAAACTCTCAATGTGTTCCGGCCGCTCATCCGCACGGAAACAGCGCCGGCGCTAGAGAACGCAAACCCTGACACAGTTTTGAACAAATTACTTGTCTGGCGTGAATAATACAGCATTTTTAGTCGTTTCCTATAATTTCGATATCGTTTTCATCTGTACAGAGGGAAAGTGAAGTGAAGGAGGCGTCACAGGGGAGTTTAATTGACACGGTCTCTGCAGACACTTCAGGGATGAGTTGGTCATGTCCAGGCGCAGGTCCACCATCTGATCTGGATACGGCCCGGATCCAGCTGACTGCAGTAAACCTCGGGATAAACAGAGAGACTAACATTAGCGTAGATGTCATTCTTCTTATGATGTAACGAGTACATCAGGTGTTATGGGAAGTGTTCCCGGTTCCGGCTGACCTAGTTAATGCAGCCTAACAATCATTTAATTGATTTTAATAATATAAATTGATAATGTTTTATGTGTATGCCATAGTAAAGAGATGTGTTTTTAGTCTAGATTTAAACCGACAGAGTGTGTCTGCTTCCCGAACAATGCTAGGAAGGCTGTTCCAGAGTTTAGGAGCTAAATAGGAAAAGGATCGACCGCCTGCAGTTGATTTTGATATTCTAGGTATTATCAACTGGCCAGAGTTTTGAGACCGCAATAGACGTGATGGAGTATAATGCGTTAAGAGCTCGCTCAAGTACTGGGGAGCTAAACCATTTAGTGATTTGTAAGTAATTAGCAAGATTTTAAAATGTATGCGATGTTTAATAGGGAGCCAGTGCAGTGTTGACAGAACCGGGCTAATATGGTCATACTTCCTGGTTCTAGTAAGAACTCGAGCTGCTGCGTTTTGGACCAGCTGCAGTTTATTTATTAAGCGAGCAGGGCAACCACCCAGTAGAGCATTACAATAATCTAGCCTTGAGGTCATGAACGCATGAACCAGCATCAAAAGTTTTAAGGCTCACCAAGGCTGCATTATTTGATCATAAATACAGTAAAGCAGTGAAATATGACTCCAGTGTAAAGCAGCTGTTCTCTATGTGAATATATAGTAAAGTGTAATTTATTCCTGTGATCAAAGCTGAATTTATCATCATTACTCCAGTCTTCAGAGTCACATGACCCTTCACAAATCATTCTCATATGAGGATTTGATGCTCAACAAACATTTATGATTATTATCAGTGTTAAAAAACAGTTCATATTTCTGTGGAAACTGTGATACACTTTATTTTTCAGGATTCTTTGAAATCTTTTGTAACATAAATGTCTTTACTGTAACTTTTGATCAGTTTAATGCGTCCTTTAAAGGTGTGTACATTTTTCAGTCACTATATTTGTGCTTGTGAAAGTGTGTGACTGGAAACCCTAACAGATTTTCCCAGTGAAGTGTCTAAAGATGTACTGACATTATTTATTCCCCTTGTGTTGTAGAGTTTACCCTCGATGTCTCCTCTGGACGAGCCGCTGCCCCGGGACTGGAAGTGCTACATGTCGCCACAGGGCCGCCGGTACTACGTCAACACCGTCAGCAACGGTGAGCACATGCCCTCAAAACACCTGAAAACCTTATTTCTCTGAACGTTTAAACGTCCAGTTTTTAAAATGTCTTGGTTATGTGAACATCAAGGGAACATTGTATCATTCTTCAAACATTATGGGAATGTTACTTTTGAATGTTCTCTGAAACAAGTAACATTTAAAAAGAATGTTCACCTAAAACATTTCAGAATAAACTCCATGAATGATGTATAAATAATGTTTTTGTGCTGAACCTTATTAAAGACCAGATAACGTTGAACGAATGTTCTATTTATGTTACTGGAAGAATGTTTGTTCATAACTTTGAGAGAACCTTCACAGAACGTTCCCTGTTCCCTGGAATGCAACCTTTAGCTTTCGGCTAGTTGTAGTTTCCTAGAACTACAACTGTGCAATATTTTCTCTTCGCTTCCAGTCGATGATGTTGTCATGTGAGTCTGAGACTTAACAAAAGCTCTGTGAATGTGTGAGGACAGTGGAGCAGGGCTGGTACAGGCTGGTCCGGACGGATCAGAGGCTCTCGGTACACATCTCTCCACTTCTCTTCTCATTGTGTCCAAACAATCAGCATTGTACCGATCAGAACTATCAGTCATGACTACAAGAAACACTTCTCACCTTAGTTATCTGCTATAAAATCTCTGGGCTTCATACTCATGTGTGCCCTTTTGTGTTTGTGCTCTACTAGAGCAGGTTTCCCTGCTTGAATGTTGATTATTTCCTCATATTCTCCATTGTTGCGGCTCCTCTCTTCCCAGTCTGTCAGTAACGCTCTGTTTAGTTCCTGTCTCTATGAAGCCCCTCCTTCTGAAAAGCACACTGTGCTCTGATTGGTCGGCTGGAGCAGTGTGTTGTGATTGGTGTTTGGGAAATGTCCCGCCCCTTACCATAACCGCCAGTTTCAACACACAGGGCCACGCCACGCCACGCCCCTTTATTCAGCGTATGAATTATTATAATGAGGAATATTGTGACGTGTCGGTTCCCAGAAGAAACTCAAGACTACAATGGAGGCGTTTCAGGAGTTCAGGAACACTGACACTGATACAGAGAAGAACTGGAGCTTTGCATTACACACTAAAGACAGATCAACATGGAAATGCATTAAATTCACTGCATTTATTTGTCTTAGCACATTTTCAAGCATATCATTGACCTACTAGTTATTTTATTACTATCAAACAGAGTGGAAGAGAAGTTACTACTACAGGCTACTTAAGGGTTTATATTTAGGTGCTTGACATTTAATAATGAACACATTCAACTGAGCACCCACATGATGGACTCTCTGACTTATGGTTTCCATTGCTGCACTTGCATTTCCACGGTTGCCATTGACACCCAGATGCGTCAGTGAAGCAGCGTTTCCTCTGCTCTGAACACACGAGTTGTGAAAGAAAGAACAGAAATCAATCTTCAAACCGACCAATTACAGTAATCCTACACAGTCTGTGAGTAACAGAAACTGGAATGCAGCGGCCGTTTCGTCTCGCTATCCAAATCCAGTCTAGCCAGATTAATGATTACTAGGACATTATTAACTAATCTTGGTTAGTTACTCATTCACAAACAGCCACAAAATGCAGTTACACTTCACAGGAATCATTTCTGCTCCTGGTTTCAGTTTGATTTGCAGATTGTGTTGTTGTGTTGAAGTTCATGCCGAATAAACAGAGGGTTGTTTTGTTTTGTGTGATCGCCATGGTAACTCACGTGTGTGTGTGTGTGTGTGTGTGTGTGTGTGTGTGTGTGTGTGTGTGTGAGTGTGTGTGTGTGAGTGTGTGTATGTGTGGTTTCCTTCCTCTTCACAGCTGTAGTGGTTTGGTTTAGTGGAGGGGTTTTCTACTAGTTTCAGATCAACCTCATGTAATGCTCGGGCTCTTCAGGAAACCCTCTGAAATACATTTGAAGGATTTACTTTGAAACTATTTTTTAAAATTTCACAAATATTTACAAAGAAATTGAATGAAATGTGAAAGTAGACAAACAGTATTTTCTTGTCAAACACACTTGAATAATTTTGTTGAATGCTTAAATCTGACTGGTTGATGAACATTCTAAGGTGTGCAGTTATTCGCACAGCTAAAGTAGTTCCAGGCAGGTTTTGACCGCATTACAGTTCCATATCACTCCGCCAAATGATTTTAGTTCAATTTTAGCATTACTACCTCGTGTGTGCAATATTTTAGAGTAATTCGATGGCCCGTCGTCAATTATTCCTTAGTTATTTACAACTGTAAAACTAATTTTTCTCAGTGTATGTTTGCTCATAGTTGGATTGAACAGCAGTAGCTGTGAGCAGTGCAGAAGGTGGTAAATTAAAGATGAAGTACAGAAACTGGGTTATTATCCGTCGCTCAGCGAGGGGGTGTGATGTAGAAGATCCTTCACTGCTGATACAGTCGATGTGAAGCCCTGTCCAGCCGGTCCAAGCGCTCGGGCCTCGTTTCAACTAAATAATTAGACTAATCAGCTTCTCAGATGCTTGTTGCTTAGTAACTGGCTTTTCAGATGTTTGTCAGGCTGTTTATGAACTTACTTCTCAATTGCATATACATATTAAAAATTATGCAAGCAGGATCAGGATTAAAAGCAGTTCTGTATCAATGAAGTCAATAAGTCTAATCATGGAAATTACTGTAACTTCACTGATGTTTATGAGGATAAAACAGTCTGAGCGAACGCATGAAACTGTAGGTGATTCTCTAAACCACGTATGGTGTTTCTCTGCATCTGATCTGAGTTGCTGAACTGATGCCTCATTCACTACATCATATCGTACTCTTTATTATGTTACATGATGTACAGGGTTTACCTGGAAATGTAACTTTTGAAGGAGAAATACAGTAAGAATATACAGTGTCAAGACAAACTTTGATGTTGGCTTGAGAAAGCATGACCATAATGATTGAAGCATTAGAGTTTAAAGCTTGAAGATTTGAATTGATTTTCAAAGTTTGAAGGTAGGTTGCTAGGGTGTTGTCATATGGTTGCTAGGGTATTCAGGGTGGTTGCTGGGATGTTTCCTTGTGGAAAACTAGGGTATTTTGGGTGGTTGCTAGGATGTTCCTATACGGTTGCTAGGGTATTCTGGGTCGCTGTTAGAAGGTTGATAGGATGTTGATATGCAGTTGCAAGGATATTCGGGGTGGTTACTAGGGAGTTGCTATGTGGTAGCTATGGTATTTTGGGATTTTGCTATGCGGTTGGGTATTCTGGGTGGTTTTTAGGGTGTTCTGAGTGGTTGCTTGGGTGTTTCTAGGGTGTTGCTATGCAATTGGGTATTCTGGGTGGTTGCTAGGGTTTTCCTAGTGGTTGCTAAGATGTTGCTATGTGGTTACTAGGTCATTCTGGTTGATTGCTAGGGTAATGTTATGCAGTTGCTATGGGGTTCTGAATGGTCGCTAATGCTATGCAGTTGCTAGGGTGTTCTGGGTGGTTACTAAGGTGTTGCTATGTGGTTACTAGAGTGTTCTGGGTAACAATAATAATATATTTATAAGATATAAGATATTTCTATAATATATAAAAACAACTACAGTAAGTGATGTTTGATTTGATTCAGTGCAAATAAAAAGTTATGCCCTAAAACCAAAGATGGCACAAGAAAGACATTTATACTTGCTCAAAACAGGTGTTTAGTGTTTACTAAGACTGGTTTGGATTGAACGGGGTCTGATACGGCCGCTGTGTGCATTAAGTTATCAGCACTGTTACGTGTATTGAGCATTACCTGCCCTACAGAAGAAGCACAGGAAGGAATTAACAGGAAATTCTCTCTGCTCTTGTTTTTCAGAGACAACATGGGAGAGGCCGTCCAGCACCCCTGGAACCCCGAGAACACCCGTCAAACACAAGAACTCTCTACCTGCAGGTATCGTTTTGAGAACATTATTAAAGACCAGATAACTTTGAAAAAACAGTCTACTAATGTTCTGAGAATGTTCCCAGTTGGGTTTTTAGCCAGTCAGCAAAGAAAGTGCACTTAAGTCTCTGGGAATTAGTAGGACAGATGGCCATAAATCAGTTTCACATGCTGAGATTGTGCCTCAAAATGTTAGGAAACAAAGAGAGTGAGTCACTATAAACTTGTTCAATATTGTTAATAAATCTTCATAACAGATCAGCAGAAAGGAGTGTGAGATACACACTCATCTAGGCTTCATAGCTTTGCTGTGCTCAATCTGTTGAACAGTTGAACTGAGTCAAGTTAATGATTGACCTTTGAGCTCAGGCATACAAACGCCACTCCTAATCTAGGTCAACCACTTCACTGAAGACAGATCTTAGGACAGTTTCATTCTAGCTGCATTTGGACCTTTTTCACCTTAAAACGTTCTGTAAGTAAATCCCAGACTGTCAATGCGGTCTCAGTCTTTTGGACCCCATTACAAATCATTGTAGTTCAACACTTGTCCAAAAGGTTTTCCTCCTCAATCCATCCACAGATCAGCTAATGGAGCATCAACTGTCCGCACCTCCGTCCTGAGAGCCAAACTGTGCTCGGTTTAGTACTCTTGATTTGATTTGCACCGGCTATCAGCATTTTACAATGTCTACCAGCACATCTCAATGACAGATGGACAGGATAGTAGTGTCCAGCATGTGGACGGCACGCCATAAAGCAAATTAAATTATGACCCGGCTCAAGAGAAATGAGTGTCATTGCACATGGACTGAGGAAGGAAACATAGACATGTTCATCTCCATCACTCAGAAAGACCCTACACTTCCTTAAATAAGCCACGCAAGAGATTCTTTACAGTGATTCATCAACATACACAACCAGTGTAGACTGATTCAAACACATAGCTTACAACTAACGGTGAAACTTAAATATCCCACCACTCATTTATTATTTTCTTTGTAAAATAGCCTGCATCAGGTTTGATGTCAATGATTTTCTTTTATTTGTTTAATTTTGAGAGAATTATTCTTTTAAAGCACTGTTGTCTGAAACTGCTTTGTGACAAACACACTGTATTCAAGTGAAAAACGTCATTGCAAACTGGTGTGCTTTGTCTTTGCTTTGTTAAATAACCTTGCGAGAGGAAAATATCTTCTCTGAATCAAACTCATCTCACGTTTTCTTCCCGCAGTGAATGGATTTCATGCTAATGGCAGCCCATTGCATCAGACCGAACAGTCGCATGCAGTCGTGCGGAAGGCCAGCACAGATCAACAGGTACGGCCGATCGCTTGTTTATTCATCCAGCATATTCGTGTGGATTATAAATATATGCTCTATTTTAATACCTCAACTAATCTCCATCTATATCATTGGCATTAAAACAACATTCAGTGGAGATTCAAGCTGAGATTCTATGAAATGCCAAGTTCTGTCATGAAACTCTAGATGGTACAGGCTGATGGGTCCAATGCAAACTGATGATATTTACAGCTTTAACTACTTGGCACAAGCTGATTCTGGTTCATGTCGCATCTGTAGCCAATGATCTTGCTGCTCAGCATTTAAATGCCTAATTAGCATTGACTATAGCAGTTTGCAGTGCACTTTCAGAGTTCTACCTCCACCTTCCCCAGCTCCACCTGTATAGATCTGCTATGGGTAATTGAGATGCTATTTGTGCAGCAGAAGTATGTCTGACATACTCACAGCAGTGTATCAGCGTATGTATTGGCAGTAGCAAGTTCCTGCAGCAATAATCAGCAGCAGCATTATCAGCAGCAATAATAAACATTAACAGCATTATCATCATCAGCAATAATAATAATCAGCAGCAATAATCAACAGCAGCAATAATAAACAACAGCAGCATTATGATCATCAGCAGCAATAACCAACAGCAGCAGCAGCAATAATCATCAACAGCAATAACCAACAGCAGCAATAATAATAATCAGCAGCAGTAATCAACAGCAGCAGCATTATCAGCATCAGCAGCAATAACCAACAGCAGCAGCAGCAATAATAACAACAGCAGCAGCAATAATCATCATCAGCAGCAGCAGTAATAACAGCAGCAATAATCAACAGCAGCAGCATTATCAGCATCAGCAGCAATAACCAACAGCAGCAGCAGCAATAATGACAACAGCAGCAGCAATAATCATCATCAGCAGCAGCAGTAATAACAGCAGCAATAATCAACAGCAGCAGCATTATCAGCATCAGCAGCAATAACCAACAGCAGAAATAATAATAATCAGCAGCAGTAATCAACAGCAGCAGCATTATCAGCATCAGCAGCAATAACCAACAGCAGAAATAATAATAATCAGCAGCAGTAATCAACAGCAGCAGCATTATCAGCATCAGCAGCAATAACCAACAGCATCAGCAGCAATAATTATCAGCAGCAATAATAACAACAGCAGCAGCAATAATTATCAGCAGCAGCAGCAGTAATAACAGCAGCAATAATCAACAGCAGTGGCAATAATAAAATTAGCAGCAATAATAATCAGCAGCAGCCGCAATAACAGCAATGTTACAGCAGAAGCAGCAGCAATAACATCAGCAGCAATAATAACAACAGCAGCAGCAATAATCATCATCAGCAACAGCAGCAATAACAGCAGCAATAATAAACAGCAGCAGCAATAATAATAATCATCAGCAGCAATAACAGCAATGTTACAGCAGCAGCAGAAATAACAGCAGCAGCAGCAATAATAAACAACAGCAGCATTATCATCATCAGGAGCAATAATCAACAGCAGTTGCAATAATCAGCAGTAGCAATAATAATCATCAGCAGCAGCAGCAATAACAGCACCAGCACCAGTAATACCCAACAGCAACATTATCATAATCAGCAGCAATAATCAGCAGCAGCACCAATAATCATCAGCAGCAGCAAAAACAGCAGCAGCAGCAATAATAAACAACAGCAGCATTATCATCAGCAGGAGCAATAAACAACAGCAGCAGCAATAATCATCAGCAGCAATGATAATCATTGTCAGCAGCAGTAACAGCAGCAGCACCAGCAATAGCCAACAGCAGCATTATCATCAGCAGCAATAATCATCAGCAGCAATAATCATCATCAGCAGCAATGACAACAGGAATAACAACAGCAGCAGCAATAATAAACAGCAGCAGCATTATCATCATTATCAGCAGCAGCAGCAATAACAACAGCAGCAACAATAATGATAATCAGCAGCAATAATCAACAGCAGCAATAACAGCAGCAACAATCAACAGCAGCAGCAGCAGCAATAACAGCAGCAATAATAAACAGCAACAGCAGCAATAATAATCAGCAGCAGCAGCAATAACAGCAGCAATAATCATCATCAGCAGCAATAACAACAGCAATAACAACAGCAGCAGCAATAATCAACAGCAGCATCAGCAATAACAGCAGCAATAATAAACAGCAGCAGCAATAATCAACAGCAGCAGCAGCAATAATAAACAGCAACAGCAATAATCAACAGCAGCAGCAATAATAAACAGCAGCAGCAGAAATAATCATCAGCAGAAATAACAGCAGCAATAACAACAGCAGCAGCAATAATAATAATCAGCAGCAATAATCAACAGCAGCAGCGGCAATAACATCAGCAATAATCAACAGCAGCAGCAATAATCAACAGCAGCAGCAGCAATAACATCAGCAATAATAAACAGCAGCAGCAATAACAACAGCAGCAGCAATAATAATAATCAGCAGCAATATTCAAAAGCAGCAGCAATAAACACAACAGCAGCAGAAATAATAATAATCAGCAGCAATAATAAACAGCAGCAGCAGCAATAACAGCAGCAATAATCATCGGCGGCAGCAATAACAGCAGCAGCAATAACATCAGCAATAATAAACAGCAGCAGCAATAATAATAATCAGCAGCAATAATCATCGGCAGCAGCAATAACAGCAGCAATAATCATCAGCAGCAGCAATAACAGCAGCAGCAGCAATAACAGCAGCAATAACAACAGCAGCAGCAATAATCAGCAACAGAAATAATAATAATCAGCAGCAATAATAAACAGCAGCAGCAGCAATAACAGCAGCAATAACCAACAGCAGCAGCAGAAATAATCATCATCAGCAGAAATAACAGCAGCAATAACATCAGCAATAATAAACAGCAGCAGCAATATTAATAATCAACAGCAGCAGCAGCAATAACATCAGCAATAATAATAATCAGCAGCAATATTCAAAAGCAGCAGCAATAACAGCAGCAATAAACACAACAGCAGCAGAAATAATAATAATCAGCAGCAATAATAAACAGCAGCAGCAGCAATAACAGCAGCAATAATCATCGGCGGCAGCAATAACAGCAGCAGCAATAACATCAGCAATAATAAACAGCAGCAGCAATAATCATCGGCAGCAGCAATAACAGCAGCAATAATCAGCAGCAGCAGCAATAACAGCAGCAATAACAACAGCAGCAGCAATAATCAGCAACAGCAGCAGCAATAACAGCAGCAATAATAAACAGCAGCAGCAGCAATATTAATCAGCAGCAATAATCATCGGCAGCAGCAATAACAGCAGCAGCAATAACAGCAGCAATAATCAGCAGCAGCAATAATAATAATCAGCAGCAATATTCAAAAGCAGCAGCAATAACAGCAGCAATAAACACAACAGCAGCAGAAATAATAATAATCAGCAGCAATAATAAACAGCAGCAGCAGCAATAATAATCAGCAGCAATAATCATCGGCAGCAGCAATAACAGCAGCAATAATCAGCAGCAGCAATAATAATAATCAGCAGCAATATTCAAAAGCAGCAGCAATAACAGCAGCAATAAACACAACAGCAGCAGAAATAATAATCAGCAGCAGCAATAATAAACAGCAGCAGCAGCAATAACAGCAGCAATAATCATCGGCAGCAGCAATAACAGCAGCAATAATAAACAGCAGCAGCAATAACAGCAGCAATAATCAGCAACAGCAGCAGCAATAACAGCAGCAATAATAAACAGCAGCAGCAGCAATAATAATCAGCAGCAATAATCATCGGCAGCAGCAATAACAGCAGCAATAATCAGCAGCAGCAGCAATAACAGCAGCAATAATCAGCAACAGCAGCAGCAATAACAGCAGCAATAATAAACAGCAGCAGCAGCAATAATAATCAGCAGCAATAATCATCGGCAGCAGCAATAACAGCAGCAGCAATAACAGCAGCAATAATCAGCAGCAGCAGCAATAACAGCAGCAGCAGCAATAATCAACAGCAGCAGCAGCAATAACAACAGCAGCAGCAGCAATAACAGCAGCAATAACAGCAGCAGCAATAACATCAGCAATAATCAGCAGCAGCAGCAATAACAGCAGCAGCAGCAATAATCAACAGCAGCAGCAGCAATAACAGCAGCAATAATCAACAGCAGCAGCAATAATCATCATCAGCAGCAATAACAGCAGCGTAGCAGATCTATCTCGCCAAGACCAAATACATTAACACTATCATATCATTACCATGCTAAAAAATCTTCAGAGAGTTGTCATGACAGAACTAACTAAATTTAATGCATACTGAATCAGTGATGATTCAACATATGATTGATACTATATTTGCTTGGAGGGATTATAAATCAATCCACTAAACTCTAATCTGATCTGACAAGTGTTTTTATCAATGAAACAAGTCGTGTTTACAAGGTACCCGAATAAAATAATTTGCCTTAATTTCCTTTTTTAAACAATATCTTACAACCTCACGCATTTGAACAGTAGCGTATGTCTGTGAAATAGCATCATTTCTTAGATTTTCCTCAATTTCTCCAGTGTTTTTCAGAGACCACCCCAGTGTTTGAATGTTTTTGTCTGTGATTGCTGCGGTTTCTGGCTCTACGAGGGGTTCTGGTCCTGTTTGAGTGGGCAGAATCAGCTGTAATCTGCATATGATGTTAGTCTGGCTATGCAAGACTAACTATTTGCAAGCCATTCGTAGGCTGATTCCCCTGAAAATGCCTGTGTGCTGCCCTCAACACAGCAACATCGGCTCAACCAATGGCGTGATTTTGGGGACGGGGCTATCAGTTCGTCCATCCAATAGAAAAACAGGGGAGTGTTTGGGGAAAAAAAACATGTTGCAATGACACACTTCACCTGAGCATTTACTAAAGATGCAGCAGATATCATCTATGAAAGCGGAGAGAACGAAGGGGCTTCTCTTTCCGCTCTCTCATCATCCCTCCCTCTTCCTCCTCCTCCTCCTACTCATGATGACAGCTTATAGAGAGCAACTCACACAATCACAGCATCATAACATCCACAGCATGTCTGACACTCGGTTTTCTCTCTTCTCTCAGAGTCCCGGCTCTACATCTCCCATCAGGAAGCAGGAGTGTGAATCCACAGTAACTGTGAGTATGACAGCAAAACAAACGTGCTGAGGACAGTGTGTGTGTGTGTTTACGCTTGTAGATTAAACTGCTTTACAACAAAACAGCGGGAGATTCATGGTGCGTTTCAAGCAAACATACTGTGACATATATCCGAGTGAAACGCTTCTCAGACAAGAACAAATGTAGGGCGGGGCTTGATTTTGTCATGTGGGGAATTGATTGGATGGTTTTCTATTGGTGGGACTCATGTGAGTGACAGATTGCCCCGCCCTCGTCATCAGAGAAGAGATGAAGAGGGAGGGGAAGTTATTCTTATATTATCATAATCATCTGAGAACACATTACAGATCGATGATGAAACATCATCCTGCCGGGGGAAGGAGGCTTTCCAGTGTCCGCTTTGAGTTATTGTGAGTAGTTTCTGTTGTAATCGATGTCTTTGTGCACAGTAAACAACAGAGACACCACATGCTCAGCTGCCATGGTAACAGAGGCGGCTGTGCGGATTCATGATGCCAGAATGAGAAAGATGATCAGAGCTGATACAGCGCTCGACTGCGGTTAGGCAACACGTCTGTAACTGGACAGACGAGCAAAAGCATTACGTTAGACTTACAGAAGGGAAAACACAGCTAAGAAAAGTATGTTCTGAGAATGTTTTGCTAACATTCCCATTAAGTTATAACATTTTATTTCTGGATGTTCTCTGAAGATTTAAACCCCCGGTTTCACAGACAAGGCCTAAAATGCATTATTGAGCTGTTTTAACTGAAAGCATATCTTAAAATATGTCAGTGCCAGTATTGTGTCTCGAGATGCACACCAGTAATGTTTTTTCCTAAGGCACGTTTAAATTGAGCTAAGACCTAATCCTAGTTTAATCTAAGCCCTGTCTGTGAACCAAGCCAAAATGTCCAGTTTTCAAATGTTAAAAAAAATGTTTTTCTTGGTTATACAAACGTTAAGGGAACATTCCATTTCACAAACATCATGAGAATGTTTCAGAATGTTTAGGGAACATTCAAAAGTAACAAGTAGTAACATTAAAAAAAATGTCCAACTTAGATGTTTCAGAAAAAATTTTTTTTTGTATAAATAATGTTTTTGTGCTAACATTTTAAGAACATCATTAAAGGGTTAGTTCACTTTAAAATGAAAATTTCATTTCCTCACCCCCATCTCATCCAAGATGTTCATGTCTTACTTTCTTCAGTCGAAAAGAAATTAAGTTTTTTGAGGAAAACATTCCAGGATTTTTCTCCACATAATGGACTTCAATGGGAACCAACGGCTGAAGGTCCAAATCAATGCAGTTTCAGAGGAAGGGCTTCAGAGGCTCTGATCCCAGAGGAATAGGGTCTGATCCAGACAAACCATTGGACATTTTCAAGAAAAAAAAATGTATATACTCTTTAACCACGAATGCTCGACTCGGTGTTGTTCTTCTTCACGGCGTGTGACGTCATCACGTGGGAAAGGTCACATGACGTAGGTGGAAGTACCGACCCAGTGTTAAAACGAACATGCAAAGACTAAATCAAACGCCCTTTACAAAAATAAAGGTCAAACAACGATGTCGGGCGATTTTAAAGTTGGAGGAAAACATGAGATGTGCTGGGTCGGCACTTCCACCTCCGTCACGCGTGACCGACGTGATGACGCCATACGCCGTGAAGAAGAACAACACCGAGTCGAGCATTTGAGGTTAAAGAATATATAAATGTTTATTTTTTGTCTGGATCAGACCCTATTCCTCTGGGATCAGAGCCTCTGAAGCCCTTCCTCTGAAACTGCATTGATTTGGACCTTCAACCGTTGGTTCCCATTGAAGGCCATTATGTGGAGAAAAATCCTGGAATGTTTTCCTCAAAAAACGTCATTTCTTTTCGACTAAAGAATAAAATACATGAACATCTTGGATGAGATGGGGGTGAGGAAATTATCAGGAAATGTTCATTTTAAAAGTGAACTAATCCTTTAATGACCAGATAACTGAACGAGCGTTCTATTAACTTATTTGTTCATAACTTTGAGATAACCTTGCCAGAATGTTGAGAAAAGGCTTTAATAAGCAATTTTTGATCTGGAAAATTCTGAAATTACTTAGCAGCAAGAAAAAACTTGAGTTACACTACAATGCGTAACTATTAGTGATGGACTTCTCCAATTGATCAATTTGCAGAAAATGACCAAGTTTGTCCATAAGACTCAATACAGTCAGAAATGTGGTGAAATGCAGCTCTTGAATGAACAAACTGTAAGAGATTTATTATTGCAATAATCTGGACAGACTAGTATTATCCCAGCTCTCAGACGAGAGTCACTGACTGATGTGTCCATCATCACAGACACAAAGAGCTCTTCACAAGAGTTATCACGACTTAATCTGGAACACAAAACAATCCTGTGATCGAATGTTGTTTTTAAAACTTAGATTGCGAAAATTACTTTAACTTTTCCCAGCAAACAGGGAACATTCTCAGAACGTTCGGCAAGGTTCTCTCAAAGTTCGTCTAACGTTTTTTAAATGTAACAACCTGTTTCAGAACATTCAAAAGTAACGTTCCCATAATGTTTGAAAAATGATACAATTGAATGTTCCCTACGCTGCAAAAAATGCTTTTCTTACTTAGTATGTTTGACTTGTTTCCAGTCTAAATATAAAACAAACCTTAAATCAAGATGATTTTACTAGATAAGTAAAATGACATAAGATATTTTTTCTTGTTTTCTTGAAAATAAAATCAAAATGAAGTGAGTTTTTGCTTAAAACAATGGGGTTACTCCTACATCCACATTATGATTTTTTTGGTTATTTCCGTACTGTATTTGTCAGGCGATTTACTGTCACCTTCAGTCACCAAACAGCAAAGCAAATCATCTGACGCCAGTGCCAATGGCTTCTGGATTACTGTTAGCTTTTTGTTCTTCATCTGCCTTTTCACCAACACATTCCACTCAAGACTGGCAGACAAAAGAGGAATGAAGTGACCCGTGCCGACCGTCAGATCCTTTCACGCAGGCTTAAGATGAAGTGAAGTTCGTCCAGCATACCAGACACACAAAGGATGCTTTGACCAAGAGTTAGTTATTAAGCACACCATCATTCACTAGTGTTTTCAGTTCGCTTTGACCGAGGGTTAGTAAGAATTACTTTAAGACCCTGAGGTTGTCTTCAGGTGCTCAGAAATCTGAGATCTTCATTTAAACACACACATTGTCATCAAGAGAACTTCCTTTCACATAACTTGGATGTTTGGTGACATGGAGAGCAGATAGTTCAATGACGCAATCCTGTATTTTCAGACTTTATTATCTTCATGAGAACCAACGCAAACACACGCTGAATCCTCTTTTATCTCTCCTCCTCATATTATCCACCGTCAACACAAGTCTCTCTCACAGAAGGATTAGTGTGAGGATCATGAGGAACTTAAGATCGTTGTGCAACCAGTCAATGCACATACTTCTTGTGTTTATCCAGAAAAAAATCTAGTTGCAGATAAACCAGAAGTGAGACAATGGTTGCAATAAGAGGCCAGTTCTGTCCGTTTCCTCATTTGGTGTAATATGAATGCTGAGCAGAATTAAAATATTAGGCAACATGGGGAGTGTTGCTATGAGCACATTGCTGAAAACCAAGGGGAATTTTCATTTGCCACCAACGCACACTTCAGCATGAGACATTCCTCTAGTGGCAGACTCAGAGCAAACTGTTTTCCATCAATGAAGTGTGGCTATAATTTGGAAAAAAACACAGCAGGGTTTATCTTACTGGTGTACTGCAGGGATTGAATGTATCAGAGGGGATGATGAGGTTACAAGTACAAAAAAAGTGACATCTGTGCTTTTCTGTAGTTTCTGTGTAGTTCAATACAGTTATCATATTATTTTATATACACTATATTGCCAAAAGTATTGGGACACCCCTCCAAATCAATGAATGGCATGCAGACGCTTCTACAAACATTTGTGAAAGAATGGGTCGCTCTCAGGAGCTCAGTGAACTCAAGCGTGGTACCGTGATAGGTTGCCACCTGTGCAATAAGTCCATTCCTGACATTTCCTCACTACTAAATATTCCACGCTCAACTGTTAGTGGGATTATAACAAAGTGGAAGCGATTGGGAACAACAGCAACTCAGCCACGAAGTGATAGGCCACATAAAAGCACAGAGCGGGGTCAGCGCATGCTGAGGGTCGCACTGCGCAGAAGACGCCAACTTTCTGCAGAGTCAATAGCTACAGACCTCTAAACTTCTGTGGCCTTCAGATGAGCTCAAGAACAGTGTGTAGAGAGCTTCATGGAATGGGTTTCCATGGCCGAGCAGCTCATCCAAGCCTTACATCACCAAGAGCAATGCAAAGCGTGGGATGCAGTGGGGTAAAGCACGCCACCACTGGACTCTAGAGCAGTGAGACGTGTTCTCTGAGTGACCAATCACACTTCTCTGTCTGCAATCCCATGGACGAGTCTGGGTTTGGCGGTTGCCAGGGGAACGGGACTTGCCTGACTGCATTGTGCCAAGTGTAAAGTTTGGTGGAGGGGGGATTATGGGGTGGGGTTGTTTTTCAGGGGTTGGGCTTGGCCCCTTAGTTCCAGTGAAAGGAACTCTTAATGCTTCAGCATACCAAGACATTTTGGACAATTTCATGCTCCCAACTTTGTGGGAACAGTTTGGGGACGGCCCCTTCCTGTCCCATCATGACTGCGCTCCAGTGCACAAAGCGTCGGTCCATAAAGACATGGATGAGCGAGTTTGGTGTGGAGGAACTTGACTGGCCTGCACAGAGTCCTAACCTCATCCCGATAGAACACCTTTGGGATGAATTAGAGCGGAGACTGCGAGCCAGGCCTTCTCGTCCAACATCAGTGCCTGACCTCACAAATGCGCTTCTAGAAGAATGGTCAAAAATTCCCATAAACACACTCCTAAACCTTGTGGAAAGCCTTCCCAGAAGAGTTGAAGCTGTTATAGCAGCAACGGGTGGGCCGACTCCATATTAAACCCTACGGATTAAGAATGGGATGGCATTAAAGCTCATGTGGCATCCCAACACTTTAGCTTAAACTTAGCGTGGGTCAGGGTTAAAATGGTGCCTTAGCAACTAGTTAAAATTATTTTATTTCAGTTAATGATATTTAGGGTTTTCCTTAGCGTTTTTCATGTACAAACGTTTAAAAAAGTCTAAAATTGTTGTATTCTGCTGCCAGTAGGTGGCAATGTCACTTTGTAAAGAAACACACTATTAGACTGAACAACATGTAACACATGCGTTTTCACAAATTCACGTTTTGGTAGTTTACACAGAGACGATAATTCAAAAGTTTTTGTTTTCAGGCCCCCGAAACGCTGTTGTTGTGTAAATGAATGGCCAAAACACATGAAAAGTTTCCCGTTTTTAGTTGGAAACTGTGTCGTGTAAACGGCCCCTCAGATAGTTAATAAGTTATAGGCCTACAGTGTGTGTGCTTTAAGTGTCAAAATACGTTTTGCGAACGCCGTATGTGCCATTCAAAGAGCACATGAAGAAACTAGAAAAATAAATAAATACACAAATAAATAAATAAACAAATAAATAATCTGAAGTCAATAAACTGGTCTAAACCTTCATAAGCATCAAGTATGAGATGGTCAGAATGGTTTTGAATACTACTTTGTCCTTTCACAGCTGGTCGGGCTCCACTGTAATTGTTAAACAGCTGTTTCTGAAACACTATCGCTTGAACAGTCACTGTTTATTGAGTCTGTGTACAGTAACAGTACAGGCACAGATCGCACACGACTCGTCATTATAATTACTAGCAGTTTATTGCTCTGAAACGTGCACGAACAAAAAATACGGCCCGGATCCAGCTGACTGCAGTAAACCTCGGGATAAGCAGAGAGACTAACATTAGCGTAGATGCCATTCTTCTTATGATGTAATGATCTTATGCCATAGTAAAGAGATGTGTTTTTAGTCTAGATTTAAACTGACAGAGTGTGTCTGCTTCCCGAACAATGCTAGGAAGGCTGTTCCAGAGTTTGGGTGCTAAATAGGAAAAGGATCGACCGCCTGCAGTTGATTTTGATATTCTAGGTATTATCAACTGGCCAGAGTTTTGAGACCGCAATAGACGTGATGGAGTATAATGCGTTAAGAGCTCGCTCAAGTACTGGGGAGCTAAACCATTTAGTGCTTTGTAAGTAATCAGCAAGATTTTAAAATGTATGCGATGTTTAATAGGGAGCCAGTGCAGTGTTGACAGAACCGGGCTAATATGGTCATACTTCCTGGTTCTAGTAAGAACTCGAGCTGCTGCGTTTTGGACCAGCTGCAGTTTATTTATTAAGCGAGCAGGGCAACCACCCAGTAGAGCATTACAATAATCTAGCCTTGAGGTCATGAACGCATGAACTAACTGTTCAGCATTTTGCACTGAAAGCATGTGCCGTAATTTAGATATATTTTTAAGATGGTAGAATGCAGTTTTACAGATGCTAGAAACGTGGCTTTCAAATGAGAGATTGGTATCAAAGAGCACACCCAGGTTCCTCACTGACGACGAGGACTTGACAGAGCAGCCATCAAGTGTTAGACAGAAGTCCATGATTGAGAGTGATACACATGTAAATAATCAAGTTAATATTGAGTAACTTTGAGTAACATTTCAGTCGGAATATCAGGTGCTTTTCATAAACGAATCCACAGCAGAATCACGAGTGTCTCCGAGCAGCACACAGTAGCAGTGAATCGCTCATAAATAAATCAGCATTTGGAACGAGGCAGTTTAGATGAACGATTCAATGACTCACTCATAAAGTCAGTCGCCTGTTTCGTTCCTGAACGTAATCAGATTACTTTTTCAAGTAACTACTAAAGTAATGCATTACTTTTAAAATTTACAACAAAATATCTGTTACTTTGTTTTTTTCTTGATTTTGCAAAATCAGAACCTCCAATAATTAAATATGTAAAATAAAACAAATATTTGTATGCATTTAATCTCACGTCATTGACCAATGTCTCACTGCTGACCTTCAATGATTCAGTTAAACCATGAGCAAAAATGACTTTAGATTTTTTTTTTTTTATTGGTGAAGTAAAACTTTTTTCTCCTGCGTCCTATTGTTCCGTTATCCAGCTTATTATTTGCTTATTATTATTTGATCTTATTATTTTAATTTTGCCCAAAAATAGAACTTTTTTTTTTATAAAACAAAAAACAAAAGTAAGCCCAGACCAGGTGAGAAAAAGTAACGTAATTCATTACTTTTCTTAAAAAGTAACTAAGTAACACAATTAGTTACTTTTTACTGGAGTAACGCAATATTGTAATGCATTACTTTTCAAAGTAACTTTCCCCAACACTGCAAACTGACTGTCAGAAACGCAGACCAATCATGTGCCTGAACTAATGGTAGTAGAATCTATATTTGAGCACGGATGATTGTGGATGAGCTGTGGATGATGCCCATGATACCGGACCTCAGCTAATAGTCATGATGCATTTCTGATGCATTGGTTAGTTCAGAGCATGTTCTTCTAAAGCGGTGTGCATAGTGACCTGAATAAGTTTAGTCAGTTTCTGATGTCTTTCTCTTCCCTCTGCAGATAAACTGCGTGACGTTCCCTCTTCCACTGCACACGTCTGAACAGCAGCTGCTCAAACCAGACGAGTGGAGCTACTGTGATTATTTTTGGGTAAGAACATCTCTGAAAAACCTCAAGGATTTGGTTGCATAGTTTCAAAAAGCCTCACAAACACCCTCTCACAGTGCAAATGACACATCTTTATACTATTTAACAGCATGATTTCCATAAAGCATCTGTAGTAATCTAGTTAGGCTTGTGAATATTGTGAACAAACCTGCCACCTTCGCACGCGTCTGTGCACGTCAACCCTCCCTTGTGTTTCGTCTGTCCATCCAGGCGGACAGAAAGGACCCGCAGGGAAGCGCCGGCGTCTCAGGATTCGAGGTTTTGCTGCAGAAACAGCTGAAGGGAAAGCAGATGCAGAAAGAGATGGCCGAGTTTGTGCGGGAGAGGTAAACTTCAGATCTCAGACTGCGAGCGGAGCAGCTGTTCAGGACAAGATTCATCATACTAACTAAATATTGAGATGAGTGTGGATTAGGACACTACTGTGTGTTTCATAGCCAAATATGAAATATTTCATAGCCAAATAGATGTGCTGTACGTTACACTGATACCATGATAGCGGTCACTAAGGTCTTACAACAAGCTCTGCGGTTATGGTTACTATTGCAATATCTCAGTTGGCGATATTATGTAATATCTTGATATGACAGCTGCTCGTTCTCTTGCCTTGTTTCTGTTACTAAAAACATAAAAACATGACAAAGCCCATGCAACTTCCTTTAGCTCATTTCCTGTATTTCATTAACAGCATCTTTTAAAACGAGAATGACTGAGTGTGCTTATTTGTTCAACTTTAGTCTTTGATATGGTCTTAAACGCTTTAGTTTTGAATGTGTGTGTGTGTGTGTGTGAGAGTGTGTGTGTGTGTGTGCGCGCGTGAGTGAGAGTGAGACTGTGTGTGTGTGCGTGAGTAAGTGTGTGTGTGTGTGTGTGCGTGAGTGAGAGTGAGACTGTGTGTGTGTGTGTGTGTGCGTGAGTGAGAGTGAGACTGTGTGTGTGTGAGAGAGAGAGAGAGAGAGAGAGAGAGAGAGTGTTTGTGTGTGTGTGTGAGAGTTAGAGAGTGTGTGTGTGTGTGTGTGTGTGTGTGTGTGTGTGTGTGTGTGTGTCTGAGTGTGAGAGTGAGCATGTGTGTGTGAGAGAGAGAGAGTGTGTGTGTGTGAGAGTGAGAGAGAGAGTGTGTTTGTGTGTGTGAGAGTGTGTGTGTGTGTGTGTCAGTGCGTGAGTGAGAGTGTGAGTGTGTGAGAGTGAGAGAGAGAGTGTGTTTTTGTGTGTGAGAGTGTGTGTGTGTGTGTGTCAGTGCGTGAGTGAGAGTGTGAGTGCGTGTTTTTGTGACATATCAGGACACAAATGTGTATAATGACATGGGTATGACACAGGTGGCTTATGAGGACATTACCCATGTCCCCGTTTTTCAAAAGGCTTATAAATCAGAATTAGGTTTTTTTTGAGAAAGTAAAAATGTGCAGTTTCCTGTGATGGGTAGGTTTAGGGGTAGGGGTAGTGTGTGTGTGTGTGTGTGATGGGTAGGTTTAGGGGTAGGGGTAGTGTGTGTGTGTGTGTGTGTGTGTGTGTGTGATGGGTAGGTTTAGGGGTAGGGGTAGTGTGTGTGTGTGTGTGTGTGTGTGTGTGTGTGTGTGATGGGTAGGTTTAGGGGTAGGGGTAGTGTGTGTATGTGTGTGTGTGTGATGGGTAGGTTTAGGGGTAGGGGTAGGGGTAGGGGTAGTGTGTGTATGTGTGTGTGTGTGTGTGATGAGTAGGTTTAGGGGTAGGGGTAGTGTAGGGGGATAGAAAATACGGTTTGTACGGTATAAAAACCATTACGCCTGTAGAATGTCCCCACAATTCACAAAAACAAACCTGTGTGTTTGTGTGTGAGAGAGAGTGATAGTATGCGTGCGTGTGTGTGTGTGTGTGTGTGTGTGAGTGAGAGTGAGCGTGTGTGTGTGAGAGAGTGTGTGTGACAAAATGTCCCCACAAAAATGGCAATATCTGAAATCCTTGTCCTTGTGGGGACAATTTTGTGGTCCCCATTAGGAAAACAGCTTATAATTCATACTAAGTGATGTTTTTTGAAAATGTAAAAATGCAGAACGTGTCCTATGATGGGTAGGTTTAGGGGTAGTGTGTGTGTGTGTGTGTGTGTGTGTGTGTGTGTGTGTGTGTGTGTGTGTGTGTGTGTGTGTGTGAGAGAGTGTGTGAGATAGAGTGTGAGATAGAGTGTGTGTGTGTGTATGTGTGTATGTGTTACTTTTTACTTCTTGGATAATGTTTGCGCAGATGTTTGGATTCAATGAGCTACAGCAGTAAAGTGTGTAAGGCTCACGTTACGTGTCGTCGTCCCTGCGGAGAAACATTTTACTCCGAGTCTGGGAAGGAAATGACCTTCGTTTGTGAATGTCAGGATTCTACATCTGCGCTCATGCTCATGTGTGTGTGTCATGTAAGCACAACTTTAATATATTCATTTATGTCGACAGGATCAGGATCGAGGAGGAGTACGCCAAGAGTCTGTCGAAGCTCTCGCTGATCCCACTGGCGGCGCAGGAGGAAGGGTACGTCCACTCGGCCGAAACAATGGCACAAACACTCACTTTTCTCTCCTAAACATGAGTTCAGTCAGCCTTTATTCTCTCTCATGTCCTTCCACACCTGTATGACATTCATTCTTCCACAAAAGACACATCTCAGTGTTTTTATGCCCATACAATGAATGTTGCTTTGGACTTTTAGTTCAATATACACTATATTGCCAAAAGTTTTGGGACGCCTGCCTATACATGCACATGAACTTTAATGCCATCCCATTCTTAATCCGTAGGGTTTAATATGGAGTTGGCCCACCCTTTGCAGCTATAACAGCTTCAACTCTTCTGGGAAGGCTTTCCACAAGGTTTAGGAGTGTGTTTATGGGAATTTTTGACCATTCTTCTAGAAGCGCATTTGTGAGGTCAGGCACTGATGTTGGACGAGAAGGCCTGGCTCGCAGTCTCCGCTCTAATTCATCCCAAAGGTGTTCTATCGGGATGAGGTCAGGACTCTATGCAGGACAGTCAAGTTCCTCCACACCAAACTCACTCATCCATGTCTTTATGGACCGACGCTTTGTGCACTGGAGCGCAGTCATGTTGGGACAGGAAGGGGCCATCCCCAAACTGTTCCCACAAAGTTGGGAGCATGAAATTGTCCAAAATGTCTTGGTATGCTGAAGCATTAAGAGTTCCTTTCACTGAAACTAAGGGGCCAAGCCCAACCCCTGAAAAACAACCCCACCCCATAATCCCCCCTCCACCAAACTTTACACTTGGCACAATGCAGTCAGGCAAGTCCCATTCCCCTGGCAACCGCCAAACCCAGACTCGTCCATGGGATTGGCAGACAGAGAAGCGTGATTGGTCACTCAGAGAACACGTCTCACTGCTCTAGAGTCCAGTGGCGGCGTGCTTTACCCCACTGCATCCCACGCTTTGCATTGCTCTTGGTGATGTAAGGCTTGGATGAGCTGCTCGGCCATGGAAACCCATTCCATGAAGCTCTCTACGCACTGTTCTTGAGCTCATCTGAAGGCCACAGAAGTTTGGAGGTCTGGAGCTATTGACTCTGCAGAAAGTTGGCGTCTTCTGTGCACTGTGACCCTCAGCATGCGCTGACCCCGCTCTGTGATTTTACGTGGCCTATCACTTCGTGGCTGAGTTGCTGTTGTTCCCAATTGCTTCCACTTTGTTATAATCCCACTAACAGTTGAGCGTGGAATATTTAGTAGTGAGGAAATTTCAGGAATGGACTTATTGCACA
The DNA here is from genome assembly GCA_039654625.1 of Rhinogobio ventralis. NCBI lineage: Eukaryota > Metazoa > Chordata > Actinopteri > Cypriniformes > Gobionidae > Rhinogobio > Rhinogobio ventralis. The sequence goes on from CM077212.1 coordinate 644,254, forward strand.
GGTGGCAACCTATCACGGTACCACGCTTGAGTTCACTGAGCTCCTGAGAGCGACCCATTCTTTCACAAATGTTTGTAGAAGCGTCTGCATGCCTAGTGCTTGATTTATACACCTGTGGCCATGAAGGGATTAAACACCTGAACTCAGGGATTTGGAGGGGTGTCACAATACTTTTGCCAATATAGTGTATCTTCATGTTCCACAGAATAAAGGGTTGGAACGACACAAGGAGTGTAAATTATGATTGTTTTTGTGTGAATAATCACTCTAAGAGCATCAAGCATCCTCTCACGTCAGTGTAAATCGGTCTTTCAGGGTTCGGTATCTAGCGCTCAGCACAAGAGCGAGTGATTTTTCAGCAGGCGAGTCGGTCAGATAGAGAAGGCTGATTGTTTCACACACAATGCCGAGCGTGTCACCGAGGGCCGCCCACCCCGCGCCACAGACAGACGGCACAATCCCGCCATTCTTCTGCCTCTCAAACCCCGTTGTGTTGTCGCTTGTAATGACCATTGTTTTTTTGGCCGGCTCCTACGTCTGCGCTCACAACCTCTTGTTTATTCCTGAATTTACCGCTTGTGTGGCTGCCATGCAGAAAGCATTGTTGCAGAATTGCAGGTCGTGACCTTTTGGCTTTGCATTTTTGGCATTGCATGACTGGGAGATAATCATGTGCAATCAGTACGTATGTTTTTACAATAGGGAATGGCATTTTTAAACATATTACTGATCATTTTGCTGTATATATATATATGTGTAATGCTGTATATACAACTGTTTTGGGTCCGCAAGATCTTTTTTATTACTTTTATTCATCAAGGACGCATTAAATTGATCAAAAGTGACAGTAAAGGCATTTATAATGTTACAAAAGATTCTTTTTCAAATAAATGCTGTTCTTTTGAACTTTCTATTCATCAAAGAATCCTGAGAAATAAAATGTATCACAACTGTTCTCAGCACTGATAATAATCATAAATGTTTGTTGAGCATCAAATCCTCATATTGAATGATTTGTGAAGGATCATGTGACACTGAAGACTGGAGTAATGATGATAAATTCAGCTTTGATCACAGGAATAAATTACACTTTACTATATATTCACATAGAGAACAGCTGATTTACACTGGAGTCATATTTCACTGCTTTACTGTTTAATCTTGCCGACCGATATATATATATATAAACGTCCAATTTTAACTAGATTTCTAAATAAATAACTACATTTTAAACTAGAAAGACAACATCTGCAGTTTGTGGAAATAATGGCTCCACTCCCACATAGGAGGGGATGTTCTCACGACCTTGTGCAACATTCCCTAAAAGTTCTCTAAAGGTGACGAAAATCCTGAACCTTTATAGAACATTAGGGATGTTCCTAAAACTTTTGGTTATGAAAGTGCTGCAGTTCCTGATGTGACTTTAGAGGGACGTTCCATTTTGGTTAAACTATGGTCGCACAGCAACGTTACAAAGAGGACATTTGGGACGCTAACAGAGCGTTCCCATACGGTTCCCTGTTAGTCAGTTAGTTCATTCGGGACTGCTCTTGTTCAGTGCTCAGTCTCTGCACTACATTCCCATAACGTTTGCAGGACCTTTAGGGGACCAACCTAGAATGTTACTTTTGGTCCTATTTAGGTTCTTCCATCACGTTTACTGAATGTGTTCAGAACATGTGTGTGTGAATCAGTGTATGCTGGGCTGCTTTAATGAGGGTCAGTAAACACAGGATTTGCACAAAAGTTGCTTCTCAAAGATGGATCAGTACCAACTGTTTGCAACCTCATATCCAGAACATGTAAGTGCTGGGGGTGCTGCAGCTGCAAATGCAATGCAAATTTTTGTTCATTTACATTTATTCATTTTTAGCATTTAGCATTTTAGCTAAATGCCCCCCATTACTTTTATTTTTAAGAAGTAATAAAAGTACGCTTCTGAATTGTACAGGTGAGCATTTACGGGCTAAAAATCACAAGCTCTGGTCTCTGTGAACACAATCAGAGACAATGCTAGCTTTAGCCACATTAGCACATTCAGAAAGGCCATTTGCAAACACACTTACATGTTCTGGATATGAAGTTGGACAAACAGTTGGTTTTGATCCATCTTTGAGAAGCAACTTTTGTGTAAATCCTGTGTTTACTGACCCTCATTAAAACAGCCCAGCGTACACTGATTCACACACACATGTTCTGAACACATTCAGTAAACGTGATGGAAGGACCTAAATAGGGCCACAAATATCATTCTAGGTTGGTCCCCTAAAGGTCCTGCAAACGTTATGTGAATGTAGTGCAGAGGGAACGTCCTATAGTAATGGTCCCCTAAACATTCCCAGAACATCCTGAACGTTTCCTGAAGGTCCGCCAAATAACGACCCCTGACCCTTTAAAGAACTCCACATCATGACCGTCTCTGAGCATTCTGGGAACGTAACATTTCTAGCGGGGCTGGTACATTAAATATAGAGAAAGATTTATATTAAATGAAAAAGTCAAAATACTGAAAAATATATTTATTTATTAACTAAATCGCCGACCTCTGTCAGTAAAGTGTAGGAGATGCAGGTTTGGGCTGAAGGAGGAATGTATCAGACATCAGATTATTATTATGGATTCATGCAGAATTATCTTCTCTTACTAAGAGTGAGACAGAAAACATTTGATATTTAGTCTTGTAGATTCGACTCGGCTAAAGTTGAGATTGATTGTCAAATTCCACCGGCCTCTTTAACTCAAGGTGCTCCTTTGAATCCGAGCGGAGAGCGGCTCAGCCGAAACATCCCAAACATCTCTGGAATGAGCCCTCAGATCAGCTTCACAGGACTCAACTGAAGGACAAGATCAAGAGTTATACTAATACAATATATCGCATAAATCAGCCCATAAACCCTTCCAATGCAGCTTTAATATCACAGGTACATTATATACAGGTGTGTGTGTGTGTGTGTGTGTGAGTGTGTGTATGTGAGTGTGTGTTTATTTTTTTATTATTTAATGCGCCAGATTTAGCCGACACTGACTAATTTTCATCCGTGCGCGCGCGTGCGTGTGTGTATGTGTGAGTGAGTGCGTGCATGTGTGCGTGTGTGTTTGAGTGCGTGTGTGCGTGCGTATGAGTGTGTGTATCTTTATTTGTGTGTGTTTGTTCCTCAGCACTCTTGGTGAGGCTTGGGCTCAGCTGAAGAAAAGCCTGGCGGACGAGGCAGAGGTTCATCTCAAGTTCTCCTCTAAGGTAATCTGTATAGAAAGAGGCAGAACTGCATTCAAACACAGATTTCCCGGGTCTAAACTCACAGCTGGACTGAGGGAATGTTTTGCTCTCTGATGAATATGAGAGCAGATGTTACAGTACATGCATCACTAACACACACTAATGTAAGTGTAAATGCTGTCTTTAGCCGTCTCTAATGCGGCTCCTGTTTGAAATCTCTGCAGCTTCAGAGCGAGGTGGAAAAACCTCTGCTGACATTTCGAGAAAACTTCAAAAAAGACATGAAGAAGTTTGACCATCACATGTCAGATCTCAGGAAGCAGCTGGCCGGCCGATACGCCGCTGTGGAGAAGGTACACGATGGGTTTTACTCTTCATATCTCCATGTGAATGATTATGTGACCATATTTAGCCGATTCACTCAGCTCTTCTAAAGTTACAGGGATTTTTCTCATGCATTATTAAAAGTCCTCCATGTTTTCTGAAGGAGTGGACCGTTTCCGTCTCTGGAGCCCAATGGGTTTCTATAAATAATCTCATGACCTTTACAACAATGACCTTCTCATAGAGCATCTACTGAACAAAACAATTCATCTGGTGGCCATCTTTTAAAGGGACAGCGCTCTCAATAATGCAAACCATCGTCGTTTACTCATTCTCATATGGGCAAACGCCATTGGTTCGCCACTGGCCATCTTGTGATCTATCCCAGCATGCCATCTTTGAATATTCACCTGTGAATTTGGTACAGTTTTGTTTACAAGTTGTAAATAAAACAAAGATTTTTGAAGTACATGGAAGCTTGTTTCTGTCATAGAATAAAAAATAAAAAAGTTAATTGCGTCTTTTTATCTTGCAATTCTGAGTTTATTTCTCGCAATTCTGACTTTATTTCTCGCAATTCCGATTTTGTTTCTTGCACTTCCGACTTTATTTCACGTAATTCCAAGTTTATAACTTGGAATTCTGACTTTATTTCTCGCAATTCTGACTTTATTTCTCGCAATTCTGACTTTATTTATCGTAATTCCGACTTTTTCTCGTAATTCCGACTTTATAACTTGCAATTTTGACTTTATTTCTCAAAATTCTGAATTTATTAATTCTGACTTTATTTCTCACAATTCTGACTTTATTTATCATAATTCCGACTTTATTAATTCTGACTTTATTTCTCACAATTCTGACTTTATTTATCGTAATTCCGACTTTTTCTCGTAATTCCGACTTTATAACTTGCAATTCTGACTTTATTTCTCACAATTCTGACTTTATTTCTCGCAATTCCGACTTTTTCTCGTAATTCCGAGTTTATAACTTGCAATTCCGACTTTATTTCTCAAAATTCTGACTTTATTTCTTGCAATTCCGACTTTTTCTCGTAATTCCGAGTTTATAACTTGCAATTTTGACTTTATTTTTAGCAATTCTGACTTTATTTATCGTAATCCCGACTTTTTATCGCAATTCTAAGTTTATAACTTGCAATTCTGACTTTATTTATCGTAATCCCGACTTTTTCTCATAATTCCGTGGTTATAACTTGCAATTTTGACTTTATTTCTAGCAATTCTGACTTTATTTATCGTATTCCCGACTTTTTATCGCAATTCCAAGTTTATAACTTGCAATTCTGGCTTTATTTATCGTAATCCCGACTTTTTATCGCAATTCCGAGTTTATAACTTGCAATTCTGGCTTTATTTCTCGCAATTCTGACTTTATTTATCGTAATCCCGACTTTTTATCGCAATTCCAAGTTTATAACTTGCAATTTTGACTTTATTTCTCACAATTCTGACTTTATTAATTCTGACTTTATTTCTCACAATTCTGACTTTATTTATCGTAATCCCGACTTTTTATCGCAATTCCAAGTTTATAACTTGCAATTCTGGCTTTATTTATCGTAATCCCGATTTTTTATCGCAATTCCGAGTTTATAACTTGCAATTCTGGCTTTATTTCTCGCAATTCTGACTTTATTTATCGCAATTCTGACCTTTTCTCGTAATTATGAGAAAAAGTTTTGACATTGAAAATAATTTTGACTTTATTTTTCACAATTCTGACTTTATTTCTCGCAATTCCGACTTTTTCTCGTAATTCCGAGTTTATAACTTGCAATTCCGACTTTATTTCTCAAAATTCTGACTTTATTTCTTGCAATTCCGACTTTTTCTAGTAATTCCGAGTTTATAACTTGCAATTTTGACTTTATTTCTAGCAATTCTGACTTTATTTATCGTAATCCCGATTTTTTATCGCAATTCCAAGTTTATAACTTGCAATTCTGGCTTTATTTATCGTAATCCCGACTTTTTATCGCAATTCCAAGTTTATAACTTGCAATTCTGACTTTATTTATCGTAATCCCGACTTTTTCTCGTAATTCCGAGTTTATAACTTGCAATTTTGACTTTATTTCTCACAATTCTGACTTTATTTATCGTAATCCCGACTTTTTATCGCAATTCCAAGTTTATAACTTGCAATTCTGGCTTTATTTCTCATAATTCTGACTTTATTTATCGTATTCCCGACTTTTTATCGCAATTCCAAGTTTATAACTTTCAATTCTGGCTTTATTTATCATAATCCCGACTTTTTATCGCAATTCCGAGTTTATAACTTGCAATTCTGGCTTTATTTCTCACAATTCTGACTTTATTAATTCTGACTTTATTTCTCCCAATTCTGACTTTATTTATCGTAATCCCGACTTTTTATTGCAATTCCAAGTTTAAAACTTGCAATTCTGGCTTTATTTATCGTAATCCCGACTTTTTATCGCAATTCCGAGTTTATAACTTGCAATTCTGACTTTATTTATCGTAATCCCGACTTTTTATCACAATTCCAAGTTTATAACTTGCAATTCTGGTTTTATTTCTCACAATTCTGACTTTATTTATCGTATTCCCGACTTTTTATCGCAATTCCAAGTTTATAACTTTCAATTCTGTCTTTATTTATCGTAATTCCGACTTTTTATCGCAATTCTGAGTTTATAACTTGCAATTCTGGCTTTATTTCTCGCAATTCTGACTTTATTTATCGTAATCCCGACTTTTTATCGCAATTCCGAGTTTATAACTTGCAATTCTGACTTTATTTATCGTATTCCCGACTTTTTATCGCAATTCCAAGTTTATAACTTTCAATTCTGGCTTTATTTATCGTAATCCCGATTTTTTATCGCAATTCCAAGTTTATAACTTTCAATTCTGGCTTTATTTATCGTAATCCCGACTTTTTATCGCAATTCCGAGTTTATAACTTGCAATTCTGGCTTTATTTCTCACAATTCTGACTTTATTAATTCTGACTTTATTTCTCCCAATTCTGACTTTATTTATCGTAATCCCGACTTTTTATCGCAATTCCAAGTTTATAACTTGCAATTCTGGCTTTATTTATCGTAATCCCGATTTTTTATCGCAATTCCGAGTTTATAACTTGCAATTCTGGCTTTATTTCTCGCAATTCTGGCTTTATTTATCGTAATCCCGACTTTTTATCGCAATTCCAAGTTTATAACTTGCAATTCTGGCTTTATTTATCGTAATCTTGACTTTTTATCGCAATTCCAAATTTATAACTTGCAATTCTGACTTTATTTATCGTAATCCCGACTTTTTCTCGTAATTCCGAGTTTATAACTTGCAATTTTGACTTTATTTCTAGCAATTCTGACTTTATTTATCGTAATCCCGACTTTTTATCGCAATTCCAAGTTTATAACTTGCAATTCTGGCTTTATTTATCGTAATCCCGACTTTTTATCGCAATTCCGACTTTATAACTTGCAATTCTGACTTTATTTCTTACAATTCTGACTTTATTTATCGTATTCCCGACTTTTTATCGCAATTCCAAGTTTATAACTTACAATTCTGGCTTTATTTCTCGCAATTCGGACTTTATTTATCGTAATCCCGACTTTTTATCGCAATTCCAAGTTTATAACTTGCAATTCTGACTTTATTTCTCACAATTCCGACCTTTTCTCGTAATTATGAGAAAAAGATTTGACGTTGAAAATAATTTTGACTTTATTTTTCACAATTTTGACTTTATTTCTCGCAATTCCGACTTTTTCTCGTAATTCCGAGTTTATAACTTGCAATTCCGACTTTATTTCTCAAAATTCTGACTTTATTTCTTGCAATTCCGACTTTTTCTCGTAATTCCAAGTTTATAACTTGCAATTTTGACTTTATTTCTAGCAATTCTGACTTTATTTATCGTAATCCCGACTTTTTATCGCAATTCCAAGTTTATAACTTGCAATTCTGGCTTTATTTATCGTAATCCCGACTTTTTATCGCAATTCCAAGTTTATAACTTGCAATTCTGACTTTATTTATCGTAATCCCGACTTTTTCTCGTAATTCCGAGTTTATAACTTGCAATTTTGACTTTATTTCTAGCAATTCTGACTTTATTTATCGTAATCCCGACTTTTTATCGCAATTCCAAATTTATAACTTGCAATTCTGGCTTTATTTATCGTAATCCCGATTTTTTATCGCAATTCCAAGTTTATAACTTGCAATTCTGGCTTTATTTCTCATAATTCTGACTTTATTTATCGTATTCCCGACTTTTTATCGCAATTCCAAGTTTATAACTTTCAATTCTGGCTTTATTTATCATAATCCCGACTTTTTATCGCAATTCCGAGTTTATAACTTGCAATTCTGGCTTTATTTCTCACAATTCTGACTTTATTAATTCTGACTTTATTTCTCCCAATTCTGACTTTATTTATCGTAATCCCGACTTTTTATTGCAATTCCAAGTTTATAACTTGCAATTCTGGCTTTATTTATCGTAATCCCGACTTTTTATCGCAATTCCGAGTTTATAACTTGCAATTCTGACTTTATTTATCGTAATCCCGACTTTTTATCACAATTCCAAGTTTATAACTTGCAATTCTGGTTTTATTTCTCACAATTCTGACTTTATTTATCGTATTCCCGACTTTTTATCGCAATTCCAAGTTTATAACTTTCAATTCTGTCTTTATTTATCGTAATCCCGACTTTTTATCGCAATTCTGAGTTTATAACTTGCAATTCTGGCTTTATTTCTCGCAATTCTGACTTTATTTATCGTAATCTCGACTTTTTATCGAAATTCCGAGTTTATAACTTGCAATTCTGACTTTATTTATCGTATTCCCGACTTTTTATCGCAATTCCAAGTTTATAACTTGCAATTCTGACTTTATTTATCGTAATCCCGACTTTTTCTCGTAATTCCGAGTTTATAACTTGCAATTTTGACTTTATTTCTAGCAATTCTGACTTTATTTATCGTAATCCCGACTTTTTATCGCAATTCCAAATTTATAACTTGCAATTCTGGCTTTATTTATCGTAATCCCGATTTTTTATCGCAATTCCAAGTTTATAACTTGCAATTCTGGCTTTATTTCTCATAATTCTGACTTTATTTATCGTATTCCCGACTTTTTATCGCAATTCCAAGTTTATAACTTTCAATTCTGGCTTTATTTATCATAATCCCGACTTTTTATCGCAATTCCGAGTTTATAACTTGCAATTCTGGCTTTATTTCTCACAATTCTGACTTTATTAATTCTGACTTTATTTCTCCCAATTCTGACTTTATTTATCGTAATCCCGACTTTTTATTGCAATTCCAAGTTTATAACTTGCAATTCTGGCTTTATTTATCGTAATCCCGACTTTTTATCGCAATTCCGAGTTTATAACTTGCAATTCTGACTTTATTTATCGTAATCCCGACTTTTTATCACAATTCCAAGTTTATAACTTGCAATTCTGGTTTTATTTCTCACAATTCTGACTTTATTTATCGTATTCCCGACTTTTTATCGCAATTCCAAGTTTATAACTTTCAATTCTGTCTTTATTTATCGTAATCCCGACTTTTTATCGCAATTCTGAGTTTATAACTTGCAATTCTGGCTTTATTTCTCGCAATTCTGACTTTATTTATCGTAATCTCGACTTTTTATCGAAATTCCGAGTTTATAACTTGCAATTCTGACTTTATTTATCGTATTCCCGACTTTTTATCGCAATTCCAAGTTTATAACTTTCAATTCTGGCTTTATTTATCGTAATCCCGACTTTTTATTGCAATTCCAAGTTTATAACTTACAATTCTGGCTTTATTTATCGTAATCCCGACTTTTTATCGCAATTCTGAGTTTATAACTTGCAATTCTGGCTTTATTTCTCGCAATTCTGACTTTATTTATCGTAATCTCGACTTTTTATCGAAATTCCGAGTTTATAACTTGCAATTCTGACTTTATTTATCGTATTCCCGACTTTTTATCGCAATTCCAAGTTTATAACTTTCAATTCTGGCTTTATTTATCGTAATCCCGACTTTTTATTGCAATTCCAAGTTTATAACTTACAATTCTGGCTTTATTTATCGTAATCCCGACTTTTTATCGCAATTCCAAGTTTATAACTTGCAATTCTGGCTTTATTTCTCGCAATTCTGACTTTATTTATCGTAATCCTGACTTTTTATCGCAATTCCAAGTTTATAACTTGCAATTTTGACTTTATTTCTCACAATTCTGACTTTATTAATTCTGACTTTATTTCTCCCAATTCTGACTTTATTTATCGTAATCCCGATTTTTTATCGCAATTCCAAGTTTATAACTTGCAATTCTGGCTTTATTTATCGTAATCCCGATTTTTTATCGCAATTCCGAGTTTATAACTTGCAATTCTGGCTTTATTTCTCGCAATTCTGGCTTCATTTATCGTAATCCCGACTTTTTATCGCAATTCCAAGTTTATAACTTTCAATTCTGGCTTTATTTATTGTAATCTTGACTTTTTATCGCAATTCCGAGTTTATAACTTGCAATTCTGACTTTATTTATCGTAATCCCGACTTTTTCTCGTAATTCCGAGTTTATAACTTGCAATTTTGACTTTATTTCTAGCAATTCTGACTTTATTTATCGTATTCCCGACTTTTTATCGCAATTCCAAGTTTATAACTTACAATTCTGGCTTTATTTATTGTAATCCCGACTTTTTATCGCAATTCCGAGTTTATAACTTGCAATTCTGGCTTTATTTCTCGCAATTCTGACTTTATTTATCATAATCCCGACTTTTTATCGCAATTCCAAGTTTATAACTTGCAATTCTGACTTTATTTCTCACAATTCCGACCTTTTCTCGTAATTATGAGAAAAAGATTTGACGTTGAAAATAATTTTGACTTTATTTTTCACAATTTTGACTTTATTTCTCGCAATTCCGACTTTTTCTCGTAATTCCGAGTTTATAACTTGCAATTCCGACTTTATTTCTCAAAATTCTGACTTTATTTCTTGCAATTCCGACTTTTTGTCGTAATTCCAAGTTTATAACTTGCAATTTTGACTTTATTTCTAGCAATTCTGGCTTTATTTATCGTAATCCCGACTTTTTATCGCAATTCCAAGTTTATAACTTGCAATTTTGACTTTATTTCTCACAATTCTGACTTTATTAATTCTGACTTTATTTCTCACAATTCTGACTTTATTTATCGTAATCCCGACTTTTTATCGCAATTCCAAATTTATAACTTGCAATTCTGGCTTTATTTATCGTAATCCCGACTTTTTATCGCAATTCCGAGTTTATAACTTGCAATTCTGACTTTATTTATCGCAATTCTGACTTTATTTCTCACAATTCCGACCTTTTCTTGTAATTATGAGAAAAAGTTTTGACGTTGAAAATAATTTTGACTTTATTTTTCACAATTCTGACTTTATTTCTCGCAATTCCGACTTTTTCTCGTAATTCCGAGTTTATAACTTGCAATTCCGACTTTATTTCTCAAAATTCGGACTTTATTTCTTGCAATTCCGACTTTTTCTTGTAATTCCGAGTTTATAACTTGCAATTTTGACTTTATTTCTAGCAATTCTGACTTTATTTATCGTAATCCCGACTTTTTATCGCAATTCCAAGTTTATAACTTGCAATTCTGGCTTTATTTATCGTAATCCCGACTTTTTATCGCAATTCCAAGTTTATAACTTGCAATTCTGGCTTTATTTATCGTAATGTCGACTTTTTATCGCAATTCCGAGTTTATAACTTGCAATTCTGGCTTTATTTCTCACAATTCTGACTTTATTTATCGTATTCCCGACTTTTTATCGCAATTCCAAGTTTATAACTTGCAATTCTGGCTTTATTTATCGTAATCCCGACTTTTTATCGCAATTCCAAGTTTATAACTTGCAATTCTGGCTTTATTTATCGTAATGTCGACTTTTTATCGCAATTCCGAGTTTATAACTTGCAATTCTGGCTTTATTTCTCACAATTCTGACTTTATTTATCGTATTCCCGACTTTTTATCGCAATTCCAAGTTTATAACTTGCAATTCTGGCTTTATTTATCGTAATCCCGACTTTTTATCGCAATTCCAAATTTATAACTTGCAATTCTGGCTTTATTTCTCGCAATTCTGACTTTATTTATCGTAATCCCGATTTTTTATCGCAATTCCAAGTTTATAACTTGCAATTCTGGCTTTATTTATCGTAATCCCGATTTTTTATCGCAATTACGAGTTTATAACTTGCAATTCTGACTTTATTTATCGTAATCCCAACTTTTTATCGCAATTCCAAATTTATAACTTGCAATTCTGACTTTATTTATCGTAATCCCGACTTTTTATCGCAATTCCAAGTTTATAACTTGCAATTCTGGCTTTATTTATCATAATCCCGACTTTTTATCACAATTCCGAGTTTATAACTTGCAATTCTGACTTTATTTATCGTAATCCCAACTTTTTATCGCAATTCCAAGTTTATAACTTGCAATTCTGACTTTATTTCTCACAATTCTGACTTTATTAATTCTGACTTTATTTCTCCCAATTCTGACTTTATTTATCGTAATCCCGATTTTTTATTGCAATTCCAAGTTTATAACTTGCAATTCTGGCTTTATTTATCGTAATCCCGATTTTTTATTGCAATTCCAAGTTTATAACTTGCAATTCTGGCTTTATTTATCGTAATCCCGACTTTTTATCGCAATTCCGAGTTTATAACTTGCAATTCTGACTTTATTTATCGTAATCCCAACTTTTTATCGCAATTCCGAGTTTATAACTTGCAATTCTGACTTTATTTATCGTAATCCCGACTTTTTATCGCAATTCCAAGTTTATAACTTGCAATTCTGGCTTTATTTCTCACAGTTCTGACTTTATTTATCGTAATCCCGATTTTTTATCGCAATTCCAAGTTTATAACTTGCAATTCTGGCTTTATTTATCGTAATCCCGACTTTTTATCGCAATTGCAAGTTTATAACTTGCAATTTTGACTTTATTTCTCACAATTCTGACTTTATTAATTCTGACTTTATTTCTCCCAATTCTGACTTTATTTATCGTAATCCCGACTTTTTATCGCAATTCCAAGTTTATAACTTGCAATTCTGGCTTTATTTATCGTAATCCCGACTTTTTATCGCAATTCCGAGTTTATAACTTGCAATTCTGACTTTATTTATCGTAATCCCAACTTTTTATCGCAATTCCAAGTTTATAACTTGCAATTCTGACTTTATTTATCGTAATCCCGACTTTTTATCGCAATTCCAAGTTTATAACTTGCAATTCTGGCTTTATTTCTCACAATTCTGACTTTATTAATTCTGACTTTATTTCTCCCAATTCTGACTTTATTTATCGTAATCCCGATTTTTTATTGCAATTCCAAGTTTATAACTTGCAATTCTGGCTTTATTTATCGTAATCCCGACTTTTTATCGCAATTCCGAGTTTATAACTTGCAATTCTGACTTTATTTATCGTAATCCCAACTTTTTATCGCAATTCCGAGTTTATAACTTGCAATTCTGACTTTATTTATCGTAATCCCGACTTTTTATCGCAATTCCAAGTTTATAACTTGCAATTCTGGCTTTATTTCTCACAGTTCTGACTTTATTTATCGTATTCCCGACTTTTTATCGCAATTCCAAGTTTATAACTTGCAATTCTGGCTTTATTTCTCACAGTTCTGACTTTATTTATCGTAATCCCGACTTTTTATCGCAATTCCAAGTTTATAACTTGCAATTCTGGCTTTATTTATCGTAATCTCGACTTTTTATCGCAATTCCGAGTTTATAACTTGCAATTCTGGCTTTATTTATCGGAATCCCGACTTTTTATCGCAATTCCAAGTTTATAACTTGCAATTCTGGCTTTATTTATCGTAATCTCGACTTTTTATCGCAATTCCGAGTTTATAACTTGCAATTCTGGCTTTATTTCTCACAATTCTGACTTTATTTATCGTATTCTCGACTTTTTATCGCAATTCCAAGTTTATAACTTGCAATTCTGGCTTTATTTCTCACAGTTCTGACTTTATTTATCGTATTCCCGACTTTTTATCGCAATTCCAAGTTTATAACTTGCAATTCTGGCTTTATTTCTCGCAATTCTGGCTTTATTTATCGTAATCCCGATTTTTTATCGCAATTCCAAGTTTATAACTTGCAATTTTGACTTTATTTCTCACAATTCTGACTTTATTAATTCTGACTTTATTTCTCCCAATTCTGACTTTATTTATCGTAATCCCGACTTTTTATCGCAATTCCAAGTTTATAACTTGCAATTCTGGCTTTATTTCTCACAGTTCTGACTTTATTTATCGTATTCCCGACTTTTTATCGCAATTCCAAGTTTATAACTTGCAATTCTGGCTTTATTTCTCACAGTTCTGACTTTATTTATCGTAATCCCGACTTTTTATCGCAATTCCAAGTTTATAACTTGCAATTCTGGCTTTATTTATCGTAATCTCGACTTTTTATCGCAATTCCGAGTTTATAACTTGCAATTCTGGCTTTATTTATCGTAATCTCGACTTTTTATCGCAATTCCGAGTTTATAACTTGCAATTCTGGCTTTATTTCTCACAATTCTGACTTTATTTATCGTATTCCCGACTTTTTATCGCAATTCCAAGTTTATAACTTGCAATTCTGGCTTTATTTATCGTAATCCCGACTTTTTATCGCAATTCCAAGTTTATAACTTGTAATTCTGGCTTTATTTCTCACAATTCTGACTTTATTTATCGTATTCCCGACTTTTTATCGCAATTCCAAGTTTATAACTTGCAATTCTGGCTTTATTTATCGTAATCCCGACTTTTTATCGCAATTCCGAGTTTATAACTTGCAATTCTGGCTTTATTTCTCGCAATTCTGACTTTATTTATCGTAATCCCGACTTTTTATCGCAATTCCAAGTTTATAACTTGCAATTTTGACTTTATTTCTCACAATTCTGAGTTTATTAATTCTGACTTTATTTCTCCCAATTCTGACTTTATTTATCGTAATCCCGATTTTTTATCGCAATTCCAAGTTTATAACTTGCAATTCTGGCTTTATTTATCGTAATCCCGACTTTTTATCGCAATTCCGAGTTTATAACTTGCAATTCTGGCTTTATTTCTCGCAATTCTGACTTTATTTATCGTAATCCCGACTTTTTATCGCAATTCCAAGTTTATAACTTGCAATTTTGACTTTATTTCTCACAATTCTGACTTTATTAATTCTGACTTTATTTCTCCCAATTCTGACTTTATTTATCGTAATCCCGACTTTTTATCGCAATTCCAAGTTTATAACTTGCAATTCTGGCTTTATTTATCGTAATCCCGAATTTTTATCGCAATTCCGAGTTTATAACTTGCAATTCTGGCTTTATTTCTCGCAATTCTGACTTTATTTATCGTAATCCCGACTTTTTATCGCAATTCCAAGTTTATAACTTGCAATTTTGACTTTATTTCTCACAATTCTGACTTTATTAATTCTGACTTTATTTCTCCCAATTCTGACTTTATTTATCGTAATCCCGATTTATTATCGCAATTCCAAGTTTATAACTTGCAATTCTGGCTGTATTTATCGTAATCCCGACTTTTTATCGCAATTCCGAGTTTATAACTTGCAATTCTGACTTTATTTATCGTAATCCCAACTTTTTATCGCAATTCCAAGTTTATAACTTGCAATTCTGGCTTTATTTCTCGCAATTCTGACTTTATTTCTCACAATTCCAACCTTTTCTCGTAATTATGAGAAAAAGTTTTGACGTTGAAAATAATTTTGACTTTATTTTTCACAATTCTGACTTTATTTCTCGCAATTCCGACTTTTTCTCGTAATTCCGAGTTTATAACTTGCAATTCCGACTTTATTTCTCGCAATTCTGACCTTTTCTCGTAATTCCGAGTTTATAACTTGCAATTCCGACTTTATTTCTCGCAATTCTGACCTTTTCTCGTAATTCCGAGTTTATAACTTGCAATTCTGACTTTATTTATCGTAATCCCAACTTTTTATCGCAATTCCGAGTTTATAACTTGCAATTCTGACTTTATTTATCGTAATCCCGACTTTTTATCGCAATTCCAAGTTTATAACTTGCAATTCTGGCTTTATTTCTCACAGTTCTGACTTTATTTATCGTATTCCCGACTTTTTATCGCAATTCCAAGTTTATAACTTGCAATTCTGGCTTTATTTCTCACAGTTCTGACTTTATTTATCGTAATCCCGACTTTTTATCGCAATTCCAAGTTTATAACTTGCAATTCTGGCTTTATTTATCGTAATCTCGACTTTTTATCGCAATTCCGAGTTTATAACTTGCAATTCTGGCTTTATTTATCGGAATCCCGACTTTTTATCGCAATTCCAAGTTTATAACTTGCAATTCTGGCTTTATTTATCGTAATCTCGACTTTTTATCGCAATTCCGAGTTTATAACTTGCAATTCTGGCTTTATTTCTCACAATTCTGACTTTATTTATCGTATTCTCGACTTTTTATCGCAATTCCAAGTTTATAACTTGCAATTCTGGCTTTATTTCTCACAGTTCTGACTTTATTTATCGTATTCCCGACTTTTTATCGCAATTCCAAGTTTATAACTTGCAATTCTGGCTTTATTTCTCGCAATTCTGGCTTTATTTATCGTAATCCCGATTTTTTATCGCAATTCCAAGTTTATAACTTGCAATTTTGACTTTATTTCTCACAATTCTGACTTTATTAATTCTGACTTTATTTCTCCCAATTCTGACTTTATTTATCGTAATCCCGACTTTTTATCGCAATTCCAAGTTTATAACTTGCAATTCTGGCTTTATTTCTCACAGTTCTGACTTTATTTATCGTATTCCCGACTTTTTATCGCAATTCCAAGTTTATAACTTGCAATTCTGGCTTTATTTCTCACAGTTCTGACTTTATTTATCGTAATCCCGACTTTTTATCGCAATTCCAAGTTTATAACTTGCAATTCTGGCTTTATTTATCGTAATCTCGACTTTTTATCGCAATTCCGAGTTTATAACTTGCAATTCTGGCTTTATTTATCGTAATCCCGATTTTTTATCGCAATTCCAAGTTTATAACTTGCAATTCTGGCTTTATTTATCGTAATCTCGACTTTTTATCGCAATTCCGAGTTTATAACTTGCAATTCTGGCTTTATTTCTCACAATTCTGACTTTATTTATCGTATTCCCGACTTTTTATCGCAATTCCAAGTTTATAACTTGCAATTCTGGCTTTATTTATCGTAATCCCGACTTTTTATCGCAATTCCAAGTTTATAACTTGTAATTCTGGCTTTATTTCTCACAATTCTGACTTTATTTATCGTATTCCCGACTTTTTATCGCAATTCCAAGTTTATAACTTGCAATTCTGGCTTTATTTATCGTAATCCCGACTTTTTATCGCAATTCCGAGTTTATAACTTGCAATTCTGGCTTTATTTCTCGCAATTCTGACTTTATTTATCGTAATCCCGACTTTTTATCGCAATTCCAAGTTTATAACTTGCAATTTTGACTTTATTTCTCACAATTCTGAGTTTATTAATTCTGACTTTATTTCTCCCAATTCTGACTTTATTTATCGTAATCCCGATTTTTTATCGCAATTCCAAGTTTATAACTTGCAATTCTGGCTTTATTTATCGTAATCCCGACTTTTTATCGCAATTCCGAGTTTATAACTTGCAATTCTGGCTTTATTTCTCGCAATTCTGACTTTATTTATCGTAATCCCGACTTTTTATCGCAATTCCAAGTTTATAACTTGCAATTTTGACTTTATTTCTCACAATTCTGACTTTATTAATTCTGACTTTATTTCTCCCAATTCTGACTTTATTTATCGTAATCCCGACTTTTTATCGCAATTCCAAGTTTATAACTTGCAATTCTGGCTTTATTTATCGTAATCCCGAATTTTTATCGCAATTCCGAGTTTATAACTTGCAATTCTGGCTTTATTTCTCGCAATTCTGACTTTATTTATCGTAATCCCGACTTTTTATCGCAATTCCAAGTTTATAACTTGCAATTTTGACTTTATTTCTCACAATTCTGACTTTATTAATTCTGACTTTATTTCTCCCAATTCTGACTTTATTTATCGTAATCCCGATTTATTATCGCAATTCCAAGTTTATAACTTGCAATTCTGGCTGTATTTATCGTAATCCCGACTTTTTATCGCAATTCCGAGTTTATAACTTGCAATTCTGACTTTATTTATCGTAATCCCAACTTTTTATCGCAATTCCAAGTTTATAACTTGCAATTCTGGCTTTATTTCTCGCAATTCTGACTTTATTTCTCACAATTCCAACCTTTTCTCGTAATTATGAGAAAAAGTTTTGACGTTGAAAATAATTTTGACTTTATTTTTCACAATTCTGACTTTATTTCTCGCAATTCCGACTTTTTCTCGTAATTCCGAGTTTATAACTTGCAATTCCGACTTTATTTCTCGCAATTCTGACCTTTTCTCGTAATTCCGAGTTTATAACTTGCAATTCCGACTTTATTTCTCACAATTCCGACCTTTTCTCGTAATTATGAGAAAAAGTTTTGACGTTGAAAATAATTCTGACTTTATTTCTCACAATTCTGACTTTATTTATCGTAATTTCAACTTTTTCTCGTAATTCCGAGTTTATAACTTGCAATTTTGACTTTATTTCTCGCAATTCTGACTTTATTTCTTGCAATTCCAACTTTTTCTCATAATTCCGAGTTTATAACTTGCAATTCTGACTTTATTTCTCGCAATTCCGACCTTTTCTCGCAATTCTGACTTTATTTCTCACAATTCTGACTTTATTTATCGTAATTTCAACTTTTTCTCGTAATTCCGAGTTTATAACTTGCAATTCCGACTTTATTTCTTGCAATTCTGACTTTATTTATCGTAATTCCAACTTTTTATCGCAATTCCAAGTTTATAACTCGCAATTTCCTTTCATTTTTAATCTGTGGCGAAAACAAACTTCCATGCTTTTTAACAGGAAAACTCTTTCAATCTTTCTTCCTAAAAAAATGCACATTTAATTGTGTTTATCTTGCGGTTTCTTTGTAATGATTAGTTCTTTCAGCGTCCGTCATGAGCGCGAGTAACTGATCACAGTGTTTTTTCACAGTGAAACAGCATCATGTAAAGAATGAATGATTTGAATTGCCTGTTAGGAGGATATTGAAGTATTAGGGTTCATTTATCATCAGAAATAAATCAGAAAAGATATATCTTTGAAGTTCCTTAACCATCCACAGGAGTGATTTATTCAAGAGCATCTGGATGTCAACATGCAGTGCCATATGTCTCTGAACATCTGTAGATGCCGTATGAATAAAACACATCACGCTCATCTCCTCTCTCATGTTCCCGCATGCTTTATAAGGCACGTAAAGCGCTTTCAGACCGACAGAAGGATCTGGAGTTGAAAACCCAGCAGCTGGAGATCAAACTCAGCAGTAAGATCGAGGAGGACATCAAGAAAGCGCGCCGGAAATCCACTCAGGCAGGTGAGTGGCTTCATCACGTCCGTCAGGAGACATCTGAGACCAATCCTATCCCATGATCAGCTTCTATATATGGAACCCTTTACAGCTTTTCTTCATAGTACAGTTTAAAAGGTTTATCTTTGGAATAACAATTTCACATACTATTTAAACACTAGTATGCCACACCAAGTGTTCAGTAAGTAGTAAGCAAGCATTCAATTCTGAACACAGCCGTTCTTTCTGGAGTCCGAGAGGAACGCTTGTGTTCGGTGACATCTAGTGTCAGACTGTGGAAATGCTGGTAAAGAGAAGTAATAACTCTAGTGGGAAGTTACGCATGAAACATGTAGTTTTATGTCTTATTTTTAAAGATTTAATATTAATACAATTCCAATGTGTGCTTATGTTACAAAAAAAGATCTACTTTGTTCTGGAGAACACGGAAACCATGTTAAATCAGAGAGCCAACAATCAAAACCAAAAAAACTAAAGTAACATCACTGACTTTAGAAAGCGGAACGAAATAAATCTGCATATAAAACAAATATAAATGTTCATGTTTGGGTTTGGGTTTCCATGTAAACATTAATATTAACAGTCAATATTTACCCTCACTGCAAAAAAATGCTTTTCCTACTTAGCATTTCTGTTTGGGACAGAAACAAGATTATTTTTCTGACCCCACTGGCAGATCATAAGCATAAACTCGCTTCATTTTGATTTTATTTTCCAGAAAACAAGAAAAAATACTTTATGTCTTTGTACTTATCTAGTAAAAGCATCTTAATTTAAGAATTTGTAGATATTTAGACTAGAAACAAAACAAAAATACTAAAGAAGAGCATTTTTTTGCAGTGCTCTTCTCCGTTTTCTTCATAGTATGTTTTTTCTCTTGCAAACAAACTGCATTTTTTTTTGTTACGCTGGTCTTTTCTTCTCTATTGCGAGTGAAACGCTTCACAAACAAGAACAAATGTAGGGCGGGGCTTGATTGTGTCTGTGGGGAATTGATTGGATGGTTGTGGTTTGCTATTGGTGGATCTCATGTGAGTGACAGGTTGCCCCGCCCTCGTCATCAGAGAAGAGATGAAGTTAATCTGATTCAGGATTATGAGCCACATGAGTTTTAAACATTTACTACAATATTCCATAAATAATTCTGTGATCCTCTCATCAATCAGGGCGGTGCATTTGTTGATTTAACCACCATGTGCTCGTCTGCCAATTAACCAATGCCAGTTGTTTGTAAAACATAACATTGACGTTGTGTGATGTGTAACCTCAGGAGACGAGCTGATGCGATGTGTTGACCTCTACAATCAGTCCCAGTCCAAGTGGTTTGAAGAGATGGTGACCAGCAGCCTGGTGAGAAACACACTTTTACATCAGGATCCTCACGAGAGACTGAATGGACTCGCATACGGGCGAGTCTTCAGCAACAGACACACTTAGATAAAGCCGTGGACAAGAATAAAAAGAATAATAGAGATTCTCTCAGATCATGATGTAAACACATTTAGGTTTTGGGGCAAAGTTAACAGTGTAACTACAAATGTTAAAAAACATCTATTCTGCTTCTGTCCATCTTCATTTGTCTTTAGTGCTCCAGTTCTTCTCTGTATCAGTGTTAGTGTTTCTGAGCTCCTGAAACGCCTCCATTGTAGTCTTGAGTTTTCATCCTGGAACCAAAACGTCACAATATTCCTCATTATAATAATTCATACGCAGAACAAAGGGGCAGGGCCTGGTTGAGTTAGTTAGTTATGGAGACAAATAGAGATTGGCCCTCATACGGCTGTGTTTTCCTCAGGAGCTGGAGCGGCTGGAGGTGGAGCGCGTGGAGATGATCCGACAGCATCTGTGTCAGTACACAACGCTACGGCACGAAACCGACATGTTCAACCAGGGCGTGAGTTGAGACAGCCGCATTCACACTCATTCATGAGGTCTAATGCAGATCATGAGTAATGACACCCTGCCGTTTCACATGCAGACCGTAGAGCCGGTGGACAAACTGCTGCGGAGCGTCGACCCCGCCATAGACCGAGAGCTCTGGGTGAAGGAACACAAGACAGGAGAGCTGAGGCCGGCGGACATGGAGATCTGACGCCATCGGACGCTTCTCGAGATGCAGCAGATCGGCTCAAGGGAATGAAAGAGCGCTCTCTGTCAACCTGCGGCCTAAACAAGAGAACGATCGCGTCTCAAACCGAGCGGAAGGTCGAGAACGAATCGAGGGTTTCTACCAGGACCTGACGAAATTTGTGAGAGGAGAATAAGTGTAAATATCTTCACTCAGGAGAACCGATGTGTATGTCAGGATCTACTGATGCAATCAGACCGTTGGCATTGAACATTGACTGATCTAATATATAAATGCTGCTGCTGCTACTGATTTAAACTCCCTGACTAATCAAAGCCATCGCTTCCAGTCGACACGAACTGGCAACCCATTTAACTTAACGCGATGATATATTCAAAACAGTGAACATTGATATTTGATGAGAGTTTGAGGAATTATAAAGAAGAGGGACTTACCAGAACGCACGTGGAAAAGGGAAGCGGATTCAGAAGTGGAGCAACTCATTACACTTTGATGAATTTATACTTTTGTCCTTTGGAATAATAACATGTATGAATCATTCACAGCAAGACCAGACACATGGATAAACAAGAAAAGTGTTGATTTCATGATGCAGCTCATGCAGGATAAATGGATGCTTGATTCCACCACGGAATAAAACATAAAGGATATTGCGACTTTTTATACCACAAAGTCTAAACCTCACAATTCTGAGTAAAAAAAGTCAGAACTGTGTGATTTTATATCTTGCAATTCTGACTTTGACAACTCTGACAGAGTTGCAATAAATAAAATCAGACTTGCGAAAAGTCAAAATTGCGAGAAATACAGTCAGAGTTGCGATAAAGTCAGAGTTGCAAGAAATAAAGTCAGAGTTGCAAGAAATAAAGTCAGAGTTGCAAGAAATAAAGTCAGAGTTGCGATAAAGTCAGAGTTGCGATAAAGTCAGAGTTGCAAGAAATAAAGTCAGAGTTGCAAGAAATAAAGTCAGAGTTGCGATAAAGTCAGAGTTGCAAGAAATACAGTCAGAGTTGCAAGAAATAAAGTCAGAGTTGCAAGAAATAAAGTCAGAGTTGTGATAAAGTCAGAGTTGCAAGAAATAAAGTCAGAGTTGCAAGAAATAAAGTCAGAGTTGCGATAAAGTCAGAGTTGCGATAAAGTCAGAATTGCAATAAATAAAGTCAGACTTGCGTAAAATAAAGTCAGAGTTGCGAGAAATAAAGTCAGAGTTTCGATAATTAAAGTCAGAATTTTGAGAAATAAAGTCAGAATTGCAATAAAGTCAGAATTGCAATAAATAAAGTCAGTTACGAGAAATAAAGTCAAACTTAAGAAAATTTTTTAGAAATTGTGAAAAATAAAGTCAGAATTGCAATAAAGTTAGAATTGCGATAAATGAAGTCAATTACGAGAAATAGTCAAACTTGCGGTAAAAAATTAAAAATTGCGAAATTGTGAAAAATAAAGTCGGAGTTGCGAGAAATAAAGTCACAAATCGAAAAATAAAGTCAGATCAGAGTTTCATTAAATTAAGTCAGACTTGCGAAAAGTAGTCAGAATTGCAGGAAAAAAGAATAGAGTTTATAACTAGTCTGGCATTTTTGCTCAGATTTGTGAGATCTGAACCTGCAGTTGTGCAAAAAAACAAGTCAGAACTGTGAGATAAAAAGTCACAATTACCTTTTTTATTTTGTTATTCGGTGGAAGCAACAATCTTCCATAGGCTTCCATAGTTTTGACTGACAGCTCCACACTGCCGTACGGACACTCAATGACCAAACAAACACAATCACATCTGAGGAGTTTTATTTTCTGTCCGTTCGTTCAGATATACAGAAGTCTCAAACAGTCATTAATACTGTTTCCCTCAAACGATCCGTATACAGTCAGAGAGCCACAGATAATATATGGAAATGATTCTGAACAATGCTTATTTTTATACCACATCAATTAACACCTTTTCTAAAAGATCTTCAAGATGTTTAAACTGGATTTCATTCAGGGTACCAGCTTCTCCATCACTGATGCACATGAAGAAGAACTGCTGAATATTAGCCATTTATGATGTTTTCTGTAATATAAATGACGTTAAATGTAATGTTTTACTAAATATGATTCATTGTTTGCTCTATTTATGTAGCTGTCATCAGTTGGTATCTCAATAAATACAAAACTAATGCAAACATGATGTATTGAGCAAGGGAATAATACAGTATATATTCAACACATTTCTCATTTTTCTGTCTAATTTCTATGGAAGCTTGTTTCTGCCACAGAATAAAAAAATAAAAACATTTCTAATTGCAACTTTTGGTAACACTTTATTTTACAGTGTCCTTGTTACATATGTTACATGTACTTACCATAGTAATAACAGTAAATTATGCATAATTACATGCAACTAACCCTAAGCCTAACCTGAAGACTGTAGTAAGTACATGTCGTGAATTTATATTATTGTATATTTACACTGTAACAAGGAAGTGTGCCCTTTTTATCTCGCAATTCTGATTTCTTAGGAATTCTGACATTTATCCTCAAAATTTTGAGATATAAACTTGCAAATGTGAATTATGAGATATAAACGAGCAATTATTCTGTGGCGGAAACAAGCGTCCATAAATGCCATAAACATTGGATGCTCATTTGTCTTGTTTTCGGTGTGTAGAACTGAAGCGGTTTCAATGACTTTAAATGTGTTTTTGGACAAAATCAACAGAAACACAAAAATCATGTAATGAAGAATATTACAGCAACATTACAAACAGTAAATGTAACACTGAACAGACACTTGTGATCAAAAGATGTATATGTTTGGAAAAACAAGCTGGATTGAAGACTAATCGATCATCAGTTTCTTGATTGAGTCCAAGTAGGTGGGAATGAGAGAGCTGACGGACTCGTCGTCATCCATGACCTTCTCACCTCTGCCCTCTGACCCCACAGACCCGGGCGACCTCACCAACGCTGGATAGGGCGTGCTGTAACCCTGCGTGTGACACAGACGAGAGAGCAGAGCATTACTCGGCGCACACAGCACTGAGACGTAACGTATCGACGAGAACACAGACTCACGGATGAGTAGCCCTTGCCGAAGCTGCCGCGGTTCTTGGTCCGGATCTTGGTGAGCGCAGACTCGGCGATGTCGGCCCGCTCTTCTGCGTCGTCCAGCTCATGAACCGTCTTCCTGTACTTGGCCAGATTCACGTTGGCCTGCTCCTCCTGATCCGGGAAACACACTTAAGATTAGAATTCAACAATCAACACTTTCCTTGCCATACATTGCAACCGGAAAGTATTTACAGTGCTTCACTTTTTTCACATTTTGTTATGTTACAGCCTTATTCCAAAACGGATTAAATTCATTATTTTCCTCAAAATTCTACAAACAAACCATAATGACAACGTGAAAGAAGTTTGTTTGAAATCTTTGCAAATTTATTAAAAATAAAAAACGAAAAAATGACACTCAAAATTGAGCTCAGGTGCTCCTGTTTCCACTGATCCTCCTTGGGATGTTTCTACAGCTTGATCTGAGTCCACCTGTGGTAAATTCAGCTGATTGGACATGATTTGGAAAGGCACACACCTGTCTATATAAGGTCCTACAGTTAACAGTGCATGTCAGAGCACAAACCAAGCCATGAAGTCCAAGGGATTGTCTGTAGACCTCAGAGACAGGATTGTATCGAGGCACAGATCTGGGGAAAGGTACAGAAACATTTCTGCAGCATTGAAGGTCCCAATGAGCACAGTGGCCTCCATCATCCGTAAATGGAAGAAGTTTGGAACCACCAGGACTCTTCCTAGAGCTGCCGCCCGGCCAAACGGAGCGATCGGGGAGAAGGGCCTTAGTCAGGGAGGTGACCAAGAACCAGATGGTCACTCTGACAGGAGCTCCAGCGTTTCTCTGTGGAGAGAGGAGAACCTTCCAGAAGAACAACCATCTCTGCAGCTCTCCACCAATCAGACCTGTATGGTAGAGTGGCCAGACGGAAGCCACTCCTCAGGAAAAGGCACATGACAGCCCGTCTGCAGTTTGCCAAAAGTCACCTGAAGGACTCTCAGGCCATGAGAAACAAAATTCTCTGGTCTGATGAAACAAAGATTGAACTCTTTGGCCTGAATGGCAAGCATCATGTCTGGAGGAAACCAGGCACTGCTCATCACCTGGCCAATCCCATCCCTACAGTGAAGCATGGTGGTGGCAGCATCATGCTGTGGGGGTGTTTTTCAGCGGCAGGAACTGGGAGACTAGTCAGGATCGAGGGAAAGATGAATGCAGCAATGTACAGAGACATCCTTGATGAAAACCTGCTCCAGAGCGCTCTGGACCTCAGACTGGGGCGAAGGTTCATCTTCCAACAGGACAACAACGCTAAGCACACAGCCAAGATAACAGAGGAGTGGCTACGGGACAACTCTGGGAATGTCCTTGAGTGGCCCAGCCAGAGCCCAGACTTGAACCCGATTGAACATTTCTGGAGAGA
Organism: Rhinogobio ventralis; assembly: GCA_039654625.1. Classification (NCBI taxonomy): domain Eukaryota; kingdom Metazoa; phylum Chordata; class Actinopteri; order Cypriniformes; family Gobionidae; genus Rhinogobio; species Rhinogobio ventralis. The sequence goes on from CM077212.1 coordinate 669,971, forward strand.
TCTGAAAATGGCTGTGCACCGATGCTCCCCATCCAACCTGATGGAGCTTGAGAGGTCCTGCAAAGAAGAATGGGAGAAACTGCCCAAAAATAGGTGTGGCAAGCTTTAGCATCAAACTCAAAAAGACCTGAAGCTGTGATTGGTGCCAAAGGCGCTTCAACAAGGATTGAGCAAAGGCTGTGCATACTTAATGTGATTGTTTTTTCCCTTTTTTCATTCTTAATACATTTGCAAAGATTTCAAACAAACTTCTTTCACGTTGTCATTATGGGGTATTGTTTGGGAAAATAATTCATTTAATCCATTTTGGAATAAGGCTGTAACATAACAAAATATGGAAAAAGTGAAGCGCTGTGAATATTTTCTGGGTGCCAGTTTATGCTGGTTAGTGCTGGTTTATGCTGTTTAGTGCTGGTTTATGCTGGTTAGTGCTGGTTTATGGTAGTTAGTGCCGGTTTATGCTGGTTAGTGCTGGTTTATGGTAGTTAGTGCCGGTTTATGCTGGTTAGTGCTGGTTTATGGTAGTTAGTGCTTGTTTATTCTGGTTTATGCTGGTTAGTGCTGGTTTATGGTAGTTAGTGCCGGTTTATGCTGGTTAGTGCTGGTTTATGGTAGTTAGTGCTTGTTTATTCTGGTTTATGCTGGTTAGTGCTGGTTTATGCTGGTTAGTGCCGGTTTATGCTGGTTAGTGCTGGTTTATGCTGGTTAGTGGCAGTTTATGCTGGTTAGTGCTGGTTTATGGTAGTAAGTGCTTGTTTATTCTGGTTTATGCTGGTTAGTGCTGGTTTATGCTGGTTAGTGTTGGTTTATGCTGGTTAGTGCTGGTTTATGGTAGTTAGTGCTTGTTTATTCTGGTTTATGCTGGTTAGTGCTGGTTTATGCTGGTTAGTGCCGGTTTATGCTGGTTAGTGCTGGTTTATGCTGGTTAGTGGCAGTTTATGCTGGTTAGTGCTGGTTTATGGTAGTAAGTGCTTGTTTATTCTGGTTTATGCTGGTTAGTGCCAGTTTATGCTGGTTTGTGCTGGTTTATGCTGGTTAGTGTTGGTTTGTGCCAGTTCATGCTGGTTAGTGCCGGTTTAGGCTGGTTAGTGCCAGTTTATGCTGGTTAGTGTTGGTTTATGCTGGTTAGTGCTGGTTTATGGTAGTTAGTGCTTGTTTATTCTGGTTTATGCTGGTTAGTGCTGGTTTATGCTGGTTAGTGCCGGTTTATGCTGGTTAGTGCTGGTTTATGCTGGTTAGTGGCAGTTTATGCTGGTTAGTGCTGGTTTATGGTAGTAAGTGCTTGTTTATTCTGGTTTATGCTGGTTAGTGCCAGTTTATGCTGGTTTGTGCTGGTTTATGCTGGTTAGTGTTGGTTTGTGCCAGTTCATGCTGGTTAGTGCCGGTTTAGGCTGGTTAGTGCCAGTTTATGCTGGTTAGTGTTGGTTTATGGTAGTTAGTGCCGGTTTAGGCTGGTGGGTGCCAGTTTATACTGGTTAGTGCTGGTTTATGCTGGTTAGTGCCAGTTTATGCTGGTTAGTGCTGGGTAGTTAGTGCTTGTTTACTCTGGTTTATGCTGGTTAGTGCCAGTTTATGCTGGTTAGTGTTGGTTAATGCTGTATTTTTTGTAGAATTTTGAGGAAAATAATTAATTTAATCCATTTTGGAATAAGGCTGTAACATAACAAAATGTGGAAAAAGTGAAGCGCTGTGAATATTTTCTGGGTGCCAGTTTATGCTGGTTAGTGCTGGTTTATGCTGTTTAGTGCTGGTTTATGCTGGTTAGTGCTGGTTTATGGTAGTTAGTGCCGGTTTATGCTGGTTAGTGCTGGTTTATGCTGGTTTATGGTAGTTAGTGCCGGTTTATGCTGGTTAGTGCTGGTTTATGGTAGTTAGTGCTTGTTTATTCTGGTTTATGCAGGTTAGTGCTGGTTTATGCTGGTTAGTGCTGGTTTATGGTAGTTAGTGCCGGTTTATGCTGGTTAGTGCTGGTTTATGCTGGTTAGTGCTGGTTTATGGTAGTTAGTGCCGGTTTATGCTGGTTAGTGCTGGTTTATGGTAGTTAGTGCTTGTTTATTCTGGTTTATGCTGGTTAGTGCTGGTTTATGCTGGTTAGTGCCGGTTTATGCTGGTTAGTGCTGGTTTATGCTGGTTAGTGCTGGTTTATGGTAGTAAGTGCTTGTTTATTCTGGTTAGTGCCAGTTTATGCTGGTTTGTGCTGGTTTATGCTGGTTAGTGTTGGTTTGTGCCAGTTCATGCTGGTTAGTGCCGGTTTATGCTGGTTAGTGTTGGTTTATGGTAGTTAGTGCCGGTTTAGGCTGGTGGGTGCCAGTTTATACTGGTAAGGGCTGGTTTATGCTGGTTAGTGCCAGTTTATGCTGGTTAGTGCTGTGTAGTTAGTGCTTGTTTATTCTGGTTTATGCTGGTTAGTGCCAGTTTATGCTGGTTAGTGTTGGTTAATGCTGGTTAGTGCTGGTTTATGCTGGTTAGTGCCGGTTTAGGCTGGTTAGTGCCAGTTTATACTGGTTAGTTCTGGTTATTGCCAATTTATGCTGGTTAGTGCCAGTTTATGCTGGTTAGTGCTGGTTTGTGCTGGTTTATACTGGTTTATGCCGGTTTATGCTGGTTTGTGCTGGTTTATGCTGGTTAGTGCTGGTATGTGCTGGTTTATACTGGTTTATGCTGGTAAGTGCTGGTTTATGCTGGTTTATACTGGTTAGTGCTGGTTTATACTGGTTTATGCTGGTTAGTGCTGGTTTGTGCTGGTTTATACTGGTTTATGCCGGTTTGTACTGGTTAGTGCTGGTTTGTGCTGGTTTATACTGGTTTATGCCGGTTAGTGCTGGTTTATGGCGGTTTATGCTGGTTAGTTCTGGTTCGGAGCTGCTCCTTCTTGTTTTTGTAGGAACTTTGTGGATGAAGCAGCTTGACCAGAACGAACCGCCAGAGAAGCATGTGTCTATACCAGCACTAACCAGCATAAACCACCAGGTTACCAGCAGTTAGCAGCAGTAGAGTGTCCTACCGCCTCCTCCACTTGTCTCTTGTAGGCTCTCATCTTCAACTGCAGTCTCTCCACCAGCTCCTGCATCCTCTGCTGGTTCTTCTGGTCCTCCTCCGTCTGGAAGAGCAGCTCCTTAAGACGGCGCTCGTTCTTGCGCAGGTTTTTCAGTGTCTCGCCGTGTCTCTTCTGCTCGGCGTCCAGCTCCAGCTCCAGCTCCTTCACCTGCATGATTACAACACACCGCAAGCACAGAGAGAGTACTGACACATCATTTATAAACAGACTATTGCTCATTCAGAATATTTTTAATACAACTTGAAATGCTGAAAGGAATGGAAGACTATTTTCACAACATAAGAAAAAAATCATGCTTTGATAAAACATAAAAAGTCAAAATTATGAGTCACAATTAACTAAATAAAATTTTTTGTCAATTACGACTTTTCATCTCGTAAAAATGACTGCATCATTTAAACTTCAGGATTATGACATTTCATCGAACGATTTTAAAATTATGACATTCATATTTAAGACATTTTATGTCAATTTTGACCTCATCTCATAATATAATTTAGTATGTCATAATTTAGACTGTCATAACTGAGATAAAAAGTCATAATTGCGGCATAAAGGTTGTAGTTATGGCTAAGTCATAATTACAAAATTACTTGACTTGGTATGTCATAATTATGACTTTTGATCATATAAATGACATTTTATGTCAACTTTGACCTCATCTCATAAATATTTCATCATATCAATGACCATTTATGTTGTTGGACCTCAGCTCTTAATATGATTTAGTATGTCATAATTATGATTTTTCATCATATCATTGACCTTTTATGGCAATTTTGACCTCATAAATCTGATTATGTCACGTTTGAGCTCATCTCATAAATCTGATTTAGTATATCATAATTATGAATTTTCATCATATTCATCATGACCTTTATGTCGTTTGACCTCTGCTCTTAATCTGATTTAGTATGTCATAATAATGTTTTTTCATCATATCAATGACCTTTTTTGTTGTTTGACCTCATCTCATGATATGATTGAGTATGCCGTAATCATGCGCTCATACCCGGGCCTCCAGCTTCTGCAGGATCTTCTTGCCTCCCTTCATGGCCGTCTGCTCGGCCTCCTCCAGCCGGCCACTGGTGTCTCTAATCTGCAGCTCCAGGCTCTTTTTGACTCGCTCCAGGTGCGTCACGTGCTCCTGTTCCACACGCAGCTCCTCCGCCACACGCGCCGCCTGCAGGACAGCACAGCTTCAGCTTCAGCATGAGTGTGTGTGTGTGAGCCGGCGGTGTGTGCTGCCGTCACTGTACCTCACAGGCTGATTTCTTGGCCTTGTCGTTGGCTGATCTCAGTTCAGTCTGCAGCTCCTCGTGCTCCTGCATCAACTGCTGGACGTCCACCTCTAGCTTCCTCTTGCCACTAGACACAGACTGCAGCTGAGAGGACACAGAAGCAGCAGGTCAGTAGTTCAGCTGAAGAAATGAATGACAGTAACTATAAAATGTGAGCACGGTCTCTGTGCATCAGTACCTGTCCATCCAGCTGGTTGTATTTGTCGGCGGTCTCGTGCAGCTCCGTCTCCAGGCTCTTGCGGATTCTCTCGGCTGCGTCCAGCTCGGCGCGAGTCTCCTCGCCCTCGGTGACCAGCAGGACGCAGCGGCGCTCCAGCAGAGTCTGCTCCTCCTTCAGCTGCTCCTGCACACGCGCCTCCTCCTCCAGCTGACCCTGCAGCTCCTGCAGGACACACAGAGACATCATGTGTGTGTGTGAGTGTGTGTGTGTGATGGGTAGGTTTAGGGGTAGGGGTAGTGTGTGTGTGTGTGTGTGTGTGTGTGTGCGTGTGTGTGTGTCTGTGTTACTGTGAGTGTGAGTGTGTGATGGGTAGGTTTAGGGGTAGTGTGTGTGTGATGGGTAGGTTTAGGGGTAGGGGTAGGGGTAGGGGTAGTGTGTGTGTGAGTGTGTGTGTGTGTGTGTGTGATGGGTAGATTTAGGGGTAGGGGTAGGGATAGGGGTAGTGTGTGTGTGTGTGTGTGAGTGTGTGTGTGTGTGTGTGTGTGTGTGTGTGATGGGTAGGTTTAGGGGTAGGGGTAGGGGTAGTGTGTGTGTGTGTGTGTGTGTTTAGGGGTAGGGGTAGTGTGTGTGTGTGTGTGTGTGTGTGTGTGTGTGTGTGTGTGTGTGTGTGTGTGTGTGTGAGTGTGTGTTTGTGTGATGGGTAGGTTTAGGGGTAGGGGTAGTGTGTGAGTGTGTGTGTGTGTGAGTGTGAGTGAGTGTGTGTGTGTGATGGGTAGGTTTAAGGGTAGGGGTAGTGTGTGTGTGTGTGTGTGTGTGTGTGATGGGTAGGTTTAGGGGTAGGGGTAGTGTTTGTGTGTGTGTGTGATGGGTAGGTTTAGGGGTAGGGGTAGTGTGTGTGTGAGTGTGTGTGTGTGTGTGTGTGATGGGTAGGTTTAGGGGTAGGGGTAGTGTGTGTGTGTGTGTGTGTGTGTAATGGGTAGGTTTAGGGGTAGGGGTAGTGTGTGTGTGTGTGTGTGTGTGTGTGTGTGATGGGTAGGTTTAGGGGTAGGGGTAGTGTGTGTGTGTGTGATGGGTAGGTTTAGGGGTAGGGGTAGGGGTAGTGGTAGGGGTAGGGGTAGGGGTAGTGGTAGTGTGTGTGTGTGTGTGTGTGTGTGTGTGTGTGTGTGTGTGTGTGTGTGTGTGTGTGTGTGAGTGTGTGTGTGTGATGGGTAGGTTTAGGGGTAGGGGTAGTGTGTGTGTGAGTGTGTGTGTGTGTGTGTGATGGGTAGGTTTAGGGGTAGGGGTAGTGTGTGTGTGAGTGTGTGTGTGTGTGTGTGTGATGGGTAGGTTTAGGGGTAGGGGTAGTGTGTGTGTGTGTGTGTGTGTGTAATGGGTAGGTTTAGGGGTAGGGGTAGGGGTAGTGTGTGTGTGTGTGTGTGTGTGTGTGTGTGTGTGATGGGTAGGTTTAGGGGTAGGGGTAGTGTGTGTGTGTGTGATGGGTAGGTTTAGGGGTAGGGGTAGGGGTAGTGGTAGGGGTAGGGGTAGGGGTAGTGGTAGTGTGTGTGTGTGTGTGTGTGTGTGTGTGTGTGTGTGTGTGTGTGTGTGTGTGTGTGTGTGTGAGTGTGTGTGTGTGATGGGTAGGTTTAGGGGTAGGGGTAGTGTGTGTGTGAGTGTGTGTGTGTGTGAGTGTGTGATGGGTAGGTTTAGGGGTAGGGGTAGTGTGTGTGTGTGTGTGTGTGTGTGTGTGTAATGGGTAGGTTTGGGGGTAGGGGTAGTGTGTGTGTGTGTGTGTGTGATGGGTAGGTTTAGGGGTAGTGGTAGTGGTAGTGTGTGTGTGTGTGATGGGTAGGTTTAGGGGTAGGGGTAGGGGTAGGGGTAGGGGTAGTGTGTGTGTGTGTGTGTGTGTGTGTGTGTGATGGGTAGGTTTAGGGTAGGGGTAGGGGTAGGGGTAGTGGTAGTGGTAGTGTGTGTGTGTGTGTGTGTGTGTGTGTGTGATGGGTAGGTTTAGGGGTAGGGGTAGGGGTAGTGTGTGTGTGTGTGTGTGTGTGTGTGTGTGTGATGGGTAGGTTTAGGGGTAGGGGTAGTGTGTGTGTGTGTGTGTGTGTGTGTGTGTGTGTGATGGGTAGGTTTAGGGGTAGGGGTAGTGTAGGGGGATAGGATGTACAGTTTGTACAGTATAAAAACCATTACGTCTATGGAATGTCCTCATAATGATAGGTGCACCAACGCGTGTGTGTGTGTGTGTGTGTGTGAGAGAGGAGAGAGTGTGTGTGTATTGTGATGGGTTTTAATCTAATAAATACTTTGCATAAATAAAATTGTGATTAAAATAAAAATATTAGTTGCTATTAAATATTAAATAGATTAGATTAATATAAATAGATGTAAATTGATTGAACAAATACAAATTGTGATTAAAATAAAAAATAGTTATTAATCTATTAAATAGATTACATTAAAATAAATAATTATTGATAAATATAACATTAGATTACAATTAAATAAATAAACAAATAATAATACATTTAACAGTACGTTACTATAGTGAGTAGAACAAAATATGTAAGACTTAATAGTAACTTATTTGAGATTTCTAGTATAATTTTTCCATGTATGAGTTGTGTGTTGATGAATGTGAAGTGTCACAGGAGGTGATGTGAGGGGGTCAGTGAATCTGAAAGCTTCCAGAGAAGAAGAGACCTTGATCTGCTGCTGCGTCTTCTTCACGCTCTTCGTCAGCTCCGCATTGCTCTTGTTCAGCTGCTCCACCTGAAGCTCCAGCTCGCTCTGATCGCTCTCCATCTTCTTCTTGAGCCGCGCCGCCTCCGCCCGCGCCTTCACCTCCACGTCCAGACTGGCCTGCAGCGACTCCAGCGCCCTCTGGTGGCTCTTCCTGCAAACAAACAAACACATTCAATTATTATGTATATATAAATGCACATATATATAAATGAAATATTTGTTATATTTATATATAAAATATTTAAGTGAATGACACTCAGGATATGGAAGCTGACAGATTTAAGCAGAGAACAAGAGGATGTGAGATAAAGTTACTTACCATAAAGATGATTCCATGTTAGTTAAAAGGCAGAGGTGGAAAAAACAGAAGAATTAAAGGACTGAGATGCAGAAAGGATATCAGAAGAGGTTATTTCAGTAATGATGATGATGAAGATGATACCTGGCGGCCTCCGTCTCCTCCTCCTTCTCCTGCAGTCTGCGCTCCACGTCTGCTTTGGCCTGAGACACCTCCAGCTGCAGACGCAGAACCTTCGTCTCCTCGGCCTGCACACACACACACACACACACACACACGCTCTGATCCTCCTCTCAAACACCTTCACAAACATCCAGAGCGGATTCCATGGCAGACGCAGAATTTTGTCTTGCAGTTGAATTCTGACTTTATTTCATGCAATTGTGAGATTATTGCGAGACGTAAACTTTCAATTGCAAGAAATAAAATTGGGAGATAAAACGTCAGAATTATCTTTTTATTCTGTGGTGGAAACAAGCTTCCATAGGTGCAAAGATTGAATATTTAATGTATATATAAATTAGAATCATTAAAATGACCAAATGTACACTACCGTTCAAAAGTTTTGAGTCAGTAAGAATTGTTTTTTTGGGGGGAAAGAACTTAAAGAAATGAATACATTGATCAAAAGTTCAGTAAAGACATTTATAATGTTACAAACGATTCTATTTAAAAAAAATGCTGTTCTTTGGAACTATCTATTCATCAAAGAATCCTGAGAAAAATTAAAGTTTAAATTACAAAATAAATTACACTTTATTATATATTCACATAGAAAACAGCTGTTTTACATTGCAATAATATTTTCAGAATTTGTACTGTATTTTTGATCAAATAAATGCAGCTTTGGTGAGCAGAAGAGACCTAAACACGAAAGCATCCCGGTAGTGTATAAATGTGCAGCTCTGTGAGATTTACCTCTGTAGTCATAAAACACTGAGCAGAAAAGGTAAAATAAGGATGTGTTTGTCCAGACCTCTAACGCCGCCTCCGACTCCTCAAGCGACGCCTGCAGTTCTTCTTTCTCCATCTCAATTTTCTTCTTCATTTTCTGCAGCTCATGGACACTCTTCCCTCCATCTGAGAGCTGGTCGGTGAGATCCGTGATCTCCTCTGAAATTACACACGGTTTACTGCAATTATTGCAGTGCGATCGCTGAGACTCTGAAGACATTCTGGACGGCTGTTGGATGATCTACTTTAACTGACTATGGCCTCAAAGCCTGTGTTCATGTGAGTTCTGTCATGCATCATAATGACGACTCGGTGACAGCACGCGTTACCCTGCAAGGCCTTGTTCTCCCGGCGCAGCGCCTCGCTCTGCTCCACCGCCTCCTCGTAGGCCGTCTTGAGCTTGAAGAGCTCGGCGCTGTGCTGTCGGCTCTCTTTCTGACAGCTCTCCACCTCTGACAGCAGATCCTCACACTTCTGCCTCCAGTCACTCAGCTGCTTGTCCAGCATCCGCTGCTTCTTATCCAGCACTGCTGCCACATTATTCGCCTGCAGAAGGAAGAGTCATTACTACTGGCCCACTGACTGGTGTCCAGATGAGGAAGTGCAGGGGTGTTTTATAAAGCAGACCTGCACAATTAATCTGAATAAAACTGAAATTGCATTATGGCAAGGCAGCGGTTTAATGAAATAAATACATGAGCTGTGTGTTTGAGAGTGAAGCACAGCACTGTGTTCATTTCCACACGAGCAGCTCATGATCCGCCGGTGTTTTCCACGTCTCGAGTCACAGTAAATGCTGCTCACCGTGAGCATCTGAACATCTGAGTTTGAGTCACAAGCTTTAAAGACTCCCTGCAGTTTTCAGTTAAAATAAGTTGATTATTTTTTATTGTTGAAGTCTGATTGTTTAACATGCGAAAATAAAGAAATTAAGACCACCACAAATATTAGTATTGTAATTTTACAGGTGTACTGTAAAATATTTTTTATTTAAGCTCCAAACCTGGTGATTTTGGTTAACAGGATGGATGGATGGATGGATAAATAAATAGATTAATAAATGGATAGACAGAACAATAGATGGATGGATGGACAGAATGATGGATGGATGGATGGATACATATATAGATTAATAAATTGATAGGCAAAACAATAGATGGATGGATGGACAGAATGATGGATGGATGGATGGATACATATATAGATTAATAAATTGATAGGCAAAACAATAGATGGATGGATGGACAGAATGATGGATGGATAGATAGATGGATGGATGGATGGATGGATGGATGGATGATGGATGGATGGATGGATAGATGGATGGATGGATGATGGATGGATGGATGGATAGATAGATAGATAGATAGATGGACGGACAGACGGACGGACGGACGGACAGATAGATTGATAGGCAAAACAATAGATGGATGGATGGACAGAATGATGGATGGATGGATGGATGGATGGATAGATAGATAGATAGATAGATAGATAGATAGATAGATGATGGATGGATGGATGGATGGATGGATGGATGGATGGATAGATGATGGATGGATGGATGGATAGATAGATAGATAGATGATGGATGGATGGCTAGATGATGGATGGATGGATGGATAGATAGACGGACGGACGGACAGATAGATAGATAGATGGACGGACGGACGGACGGACGGACAGATAGATAGATATATGATGGATGGATAGATGGATGATGGATAGATAGATAGATAGATAGATAGATGATGGATGGATGGATAGATGATGATGATGACGGATGGACGGACGGACGGACGGACGGACGGACGGATACATAAATAGATTAATAAATGGATAGACAGAACAATAGATGGATGGATGATGGGTGGACAGAAAGATGGATGGATATATAGACAGGATGATGAATGGATAGATAGATAGATAGATAGATAGACAGACAGACAGACAGACAGATAGATAGATAGATAGATAGATAGATAGATAGATAGGTGGGTGGATAGGTGGATGGGTGGATGGATGGATGGATTAGACAGTTGCTGTGACTACACCTTTATATAAATAATCACATAAAGTACATGAAATAACAGTAAATGTTGGGCTTTTGTAAATACGGCACTTCTGAAACCGCTCTGACTGTGAGGTATTTCTGTGTGACGGTCTCGGGCTCTAACCTTCTCCAGATCCACACACAGCTCCTCCACCTCTCCCTGCAGCCTCTGCTTGGTTTTCTCCAGGCTGGAGCACTTGGCCTGCGTGGCCTCCACCGCCTCCTCCGCCTCCTGCAGCCGCACCGACAGCTTCTTCCTGCAACACACACTCGTTACACACACGCTGAAGTCTGACGGAGGAGAATGTTCTGCTTCACGTGATCTACAGCGCTCATCCGCTCCAAAGAGATCGCATTGGATCAGATCAAACCATAAAAATGGGTTTAAAAGGAAAGGTTTCTGAAATGGGATTTGATTATGCAATCTAGACTTTGATCTGGATTAAAACTTCAGTGTGTGTTGTTCAAAACGTTTTAGTAAGATTTTGTAAAAAATCAGGATTACTGTAAAATCTGTAAAATGTGTGTTTATTTATATTTTGCACTTGATTTCTTAAACCGTTACAGTGATAAAGTAGAATTTGTCTGTATATTAATCATTTTAGTACAGTGAAGGTGAACAAAAATTTTAAACTCATTCAATGACTCACTCATAAAGACTTCACTTGTTTCATTACTGGATGAATCAGTGTTTTTGAATGAATCTCTTGAATGAATGATTCAATGACTCACTCATAAAGACTTCACTTGTTTCATTACTGGATGAATCAGTGTTTTTGAACGAATCTCTTGAATGAATGATTCAATGACTCACTCATAAAGACTTCACTTGTTTCATTACTGGATGAATCAGTGTTTTTGAACGAATCTCTTGAATGAATGATTCAATGACTCACTCATAAAGACTTCACTTGTTTCATTACTGGATGAATCAGTGTTTTTGAACGAATCTCTTGAATGAATGATTCAATGACTCACTCATAAAGACTTCACTTGTTTCATTACTGGATGAATCAGTGTTTTTGAACAAATCTCTTGAATGAATGATTCAATGACTCACTCATAAAGACTTCACTTGTTTCATTACTGGATGAATCAGTGTTTTTGAACAAATCTCTTGAATGAATGATTCAATGACTCACTCATAAAGACTTCACTTGTTTCATTACTGGATGAATCAGTGTTTTTGAACAAATCTCTTGAATGAATGATTCAATGACTCACTCATAAAGACTTCACTTGTTTCATTACTGGATGAATCAGTGTTTTTGAACAAATCTCTTGAATGAATGATTCAATGACTCACTCATAAAGACTTCACTTGTTTCATTACTGGATGAATCAGTGTTTTTGAACAAATCTCTTGAGTGAATGATTCAATGACTCACTCATAATGACTTCACTTGTTTCATTACTGGATGAATCAGTGTTTTTGAATGAATCTCTTGAATGAATGATTCAATGACTCACTCATAAAGACTTCACTTGTTTCATTACTGGATGAATCAGTGTTTTTGAATGAATCTCTTGAATGAATGATTCAATGACTCACTCATAAAGACTTCACTTGTTTCATTACTGGATGAATCAGTGTTTTTGAATAAATCTCTTGAGTGAATGATTCAATGACTCACTCATAAAGACTTCACTCGTTTCATTACTGGATGAATCAGTGTTTTTGAATGAATCTCTTGAGTGAATGATTCAAGGACTCACTCATAAAGACTTCACTTGTTTCATTATTGGATGAATCAGTGTTTTTCAACAAATCTCTTGAGTGAATGATTCAATGACTCACTCATAAAGACTTCACTTGTTTCATTACTGGATGAATCAGTGTTTTTGAATGAATCTCTTGAGTGAATGATTCAATGACTCACACATAAGGACTTCACTTGTTTCATTACTGGATGAATCAGTGTTTTTGAATGAATCTCTTGAGTGAATGATTCAATGACTCACTCATAAAGACGTCACTTGTTTCATTACTGGATGAATCAGCGTTTTTGAACGAATCTCTTGAATGAATGATTCAATGACTCACTCATAAAGACGTCACTTGTTTCATTACTGGATGAATCAGTGTTTTTGAACGAATCTCTTGAATGAATGATTCAATGACTCAATCATAAAGACTTCACTTGTTTTATTACTGGATGAATCAGCGTTTTTGAATGAATCTCTTGAATGAATGATTCAATGACTCACTCATAAAGACTTCACTTGTTTCATTACTGGATGAATCAGCGTTTTTGAACGAATCTCTTGAATGAATGATTCAATGACTCACTCATAAAGACGTCACTTGTTTCATTACTGGATGAATCAGCGTTTTTGAACGAATCTCTTGAATGAATGATTCAATGACTCATTCATAAAGACTTCACTTGTTTCATTACTGGATGAATCAGTGTTTTTGAATGAATCTCTTAAGTGAATGATTCAATGACTCACTCATAAAGACTTCACTTGTTTCATTACTGGATGAATCAGTGTTTTTGAACAAATCTCTTGAGTGAATGATTCAATGACTCACTCATAAAGACTTCACTTGTTTCATTACTAGATGAATCAGTGTTTTTGAATAAATCTCTTGAGTGAATGATTCAATGACTCACTCATAAAGTCTTCACTTGTTTCATTACTGGATGAATCAGTGTTTTTGAACAAATCTCTTGAGTGAATGATTCAATGACTCACTCATAAAGACTTCACTTGTTTCATTACTGGATGAATCAGTGTTTTTGAATGAATCTCTTGAGTGAATGATTCAGTGACTCACACATAAGGACTTCACTTGTTTCATTACTGGATGAATCAGTGTTTTTGAATGAATCTCTTGAGTGAATGATTCAATGACTCACTCATAAAGTCTTCACTTGTTTCATTACTGGATGAATCAGTGTTTTTGAACAAATCTCTTGAGTGAATGATTCAATGACTCACTCATAAAGACTTCACTTGTTTCATTACTGGATGAATCAGTGTTTTTGAACAAATCTCTTGAGTGAATGATTCAAGGACTCACTCATAAAGACTTCACTTGTTTCATTACTGGATGAATCAGTGTTTTTGAATGAATCTCTTGAATGAATGATTCAAGGACTCACTCATAAAGACTTCACTTGTTTCATTACTGGATGAATCAGTGTTTTTGAATGAATCTCTTGAATGAATGATTCAATGACTCACTCATAAAGACTTCACTTGTTTCATTACTGGATGAATCAGTGTTTTTGAACAAATCTCTTGAGTGAATGATTCAATGACTCACTCATAATGACTTCACTTGTTTCATTACTGGATGAATCAGTGTTTTTGACTGAATCTCTTGAGTAAATGATTCAATGACTCACTCATAAAGACTTCATTTGTTTCATTACTGGATGAATCAGTGTTTTTGAATGAATCTCTTGAGTGAATGATTCAATGACTCACTCATAAAGACTTCACTTGTTTCATTACTGGATGAATCAGTGTTTTTGAATAAATCTCTTGAGTGAATGATTCAATGACTCACTCATAAAGACTTCACTTGTTTCATTACTGGATGAATCAGTGTTTTTGAATGAATCTCTTGAGTGAATGATTCAATGACTCACTCATAAAGACTTCACTTGTTTCATTACTGGATGAATCAGTGTTTTTGAATGAATCTCTTGAATGAATGATTCAATGACTCACTCATAAAGACTTCACTTGTTTCATTACTGGATGAATCAGTGTTTTTGAATGAATCTCTTGAGTGAATGATTCAATGACTCACTCATAAAGACTTCACTTGTTTCGTTACTGGATGAATCAGTGTTTTTGAATGAATCTCTTGAATGAATGATTCAATGACTCACTTATAAAGACTTCACTCATTTCATTACTGGATGAATCAGTGTTTTTGAACAAATCTCTTGAATGAATGATTCAATGACTCACTCATAAAGACTTCACTTGTTTCATTACTGGATGAATCAGCATTTTTGAACAAATCTCTTGAGTGAATGATTCAATGACTCACTCATAAAGACTTCACTTGTTTCATTACTGGATGAATCAGCGTTTTTGAACTAAACTCTTTGCGTGTCAGTGTGTTGATGCATACTTGGCTTCCTCCAGTTCGTCGCAGTGCTGGATGGCATCAGCCTCGAGGCGGCTCCTCCAGTGCGTGACCTCACTGTTGAGTTTGGAGACGAGCCGCTGCAGCTCCTGTTTGCTCTCCGTCTCCTCCTCCAGCTGCTCCTTCAGCACATCGCTCTCCTGCCGCACCGCAGACAGACTGCCGCTCAACGCCGCTTTGGCCTGACGACACAGTTACACATCACTCACAGATCCTCACCAGAGTCCGCTTACATGGACCAGGCACACACACACACCTTGACCTCTTCATCAAACTGCTTCTTGAGCTCCTCATGTTGGGACATCAGCAGGGTTCTGGATCGGCTCAGGTGCGTGCCCTTGTTCTCCATCTCCTCCATCTGCCTCGCGAGCTCATTGTTTTCAGCTGCAAAGGCATGTTTAAACCCTTTTAAACTCTTTTAACAGCAGATCTGGGCAGGATCAGACCAGTTAACCAGAGCAGCACACGCATTAGACATAAACGCTGGAGTTTTGAGGCTTTAGTTCATGTCTGTTCATTCTGAAGCTACGATGCTGGACTAAAAGTGAACAGAAACAGCATTGATGACTCATCTTGCACACAAACTGTTGACCAATCAAATGCTCTCTAGAATGAAAACATTCCCTCCTCTAAAAGCATCAGCTCCTGAATAGCAATAGTTAACAGCAATTTCACTGGACTAAGATGTAAACTAAAGTATGGGGAAAAAATGTAAATAATAATAATTTGATGACCTTATGCACTATTATTGAGCTGAACTGAATCAACACTGAACTGAGCTGAATAATTACACTATTGTCTTCAGTAGAGCTGCTTATAGTTAAAATTCTGTTTTTACTATCACTTCTGATCAGTTTAATGCATCCTTGATGAGTACAATTATTAATTTATTTCCCAAAAATGTGGTGTAATGTTATGTAATATATAAGTAATTTGAATTAATAACATGTATTTACTATAGGGTTAGGGTAGGATTAGGGGAGGGTTAGTTGCATGTAATTATGCATAATCTACTGTTATTACTATGGTAAGTACACATATGTAACAAGATCACTGTAAAATAAAGTTACCAAAAATTCTTACTGCCTCCACACTTTTGAACGGCAGTATTAACCCTCATCCTTCCCTCGGGTCATTTTGACCCAAAACTCATTTTTACAAAAAATTTTTTTTAATCGTGTGTTCATTGGAGTGGTCCAAGACCTCAGGGCTTGATATAAGATATAAGCTATAAGAGTCATGAAATATCATGTTATGCCATTATTTTTCCACAAGAGGTCGGCAGAGACACCCAATGTCAGATATTCTGAGCTGAATTAACAGGATTATGCATGAAATTGTGAAAATATTATTTTATTAATGAAATGTAGTAATTTAAAGGGTGGAAGGATGAAGAGCGTCACCTGTGAGTCTGTTCTTGGCTGCTGTGACCTCACTGACGGTTTTCTGCAGGTCTTCATTCCTGGCGTTGGCGTCACACAGCAGGTCCTCTAGTTTCCTCAGCTGTGTGTCAGTCGAAGCCTGATGGGACACATGATCATACAGCATGACATCAGCTGGGATTCATCCGTGCTCAACCTGCTCAAGTCACACAGAGCTGATGATAGGCCTGAGACAAGATCAAACAACATTCGCCCAGCATCCAGATATTTATCTCTTTAGCTCTTTAGCAGAAAAATAAGTAAAAAGCATTTAAAATACACTATATTGCCAAAAGTTTTGGGACACCTGCCTTTACATGCACATGAACTTTAATGCCATCCCATTCTTAATCCGTAGGGTTTAATATGAAGCTAATAATAATAACAGCTTCAGCTCTTCTGGGAAGGCTTTCCACAAGGTTTAGGAGTGTGTTTATGGGAAAGGTTTGACCATTCTTCTAGAAGCGCATTTGTGAGGTCAGGCACTGATGTTGGACGAGAAGGCCTGGCTCGCAGTCTCCGCTCTAATTTATCCCAAAGGTGTTCTATCGGGATGAGGTCAGGACTCTGTGCAGGCCAGTCAAGTTCCTCCACACCAAACTCACTCATCCATGTCTTTATGGACCGACGCTTTGTGCACTGGAGCGCAGTCATGTTGGGACAGGAAGGGGCCGTCCCCAAACTGTTCCCACAAAGTTGGGAGCATGAAATTGTCCAAAATGTCTTGGTATGCTGAAGCATTAAGAGTTCCTTTCACTGGAACTAAGGGGCCAAGCCCAACCCCTGAAAAACAACCCTACCCCATAATCCCCCCTCCACCAAACTTTACACTTGGCACAATGCAGTCAGGCAAGTCCCGTTCCCCTGGCAACCGCCAAACCCAGACTCGTCCATGGGATTGGCAGACAGAGAAGCGTGATTGGTCACTCAGAGAACACGTCTCACTGCTCTAGAGTCCAGTGGCGGCGTGCTTTACCCCACTGCATCCCACACTTTGCATTGCTCTTGGTGATGTAAGGCTTGGATGAGCTGCTCGGCCATGGAAACCCATTCCATGAAGCTCTCTACACACTGTTCTTGAGCTCATCTGAAGGCCACAGAAGTTTGGAGGTCTGGAGCTATTGACTCTGCAGAAAGTTGGCGTCTTCTGCGCACTGTGACCCTCAGCATGCGCTGACCCCGCTCTGTGAGTAGCACTTGCTGAAACGAAACTCAAACTAGCCTAAGGTGGTTTGCTGGTCTAAACATTCCAAACATTTGACCCGTAGTGTGAGTTCTGTGGATGTGATGTTCAGTGCTCAGAGTGTCTCCGGTGGGATCGGCTGACCTTGGCTTTCTGCAGCGTGTCAAGTGAAGCTGCCAGGTCGTCCACCTCCAGCCGCAGACTCTGCTTTTCTTTCTCCAGCTTGGCTCTGGTTCTCTGCAGACTCTCGCACTGCTCTCCCAGCTCGGCCAGAGCCTCACTGTGCCGCTTCCGCAGCGCCGCCGCCATCGCCTCCGCCTGCACCGCCGACTCGTCCAGCTCCCGCCGCAGCCGCTGCAGCTCCAGCTCACGCTTCTTATTCATCTCCATCTGCACACACACACACACATGCACACACATAGACATGCACAAACACACGCACAGACACACACACACGTTTAGGGGTAAAAAGAAGTTTGAAACACACCCAAGTAACAGCGGTGAGAAAAAAGCCGTTAAGAAAGCATTTGATCATAGCGATGTGGATGTTTTCGGTACTCCAGAAAAGCAGCTCTCGAGTGTTTATGTTTTTATTCACAGACGTCTAACCTCGACGGATTGAACAAAAAAAAAAGACACGGGGAAGATTTACACCTCAAAGAATGCGGAGACTCAGAGCCACACCCACCTATTACATCATCGCAACGGACCAATGGTTGTTGGGAGGTTTCCGGAAAGCTTTTAAACTCCCGAAACAAACTTTGTTTTTGGCCTGAATTTGTTGAAATTACATCACACCAGTTCGCTCTTTAGTTTCGCAGGAAGTATATCGGGGGCCTTAATATTATACATCAATCAGGCATAACATTATGACAGGTGAATAACACTGATGATCTCTTCATCACGGCTCCTGTTAGTGGGTGGGATATATTAGGCAGCAAGTGAACATTTTGTCCTCAAAGTTGATGTGTTAGAAGCAGGAAAAATGGGCAAGCGTAAGGATTTGAGCGAGTTTGACAAGGGCCAAATTGTAATGCTAGACGACTGGGTCAGAGCATCTCCAAAACTGCAGCTCTTGTGGGGTGTTCCCGGTCTGCAGTGCTCAGGATCTATCAAAAGTGCTCCAAGGAAAGAACAGTGGAGAACCGGAGACAGGGTCATGGGCGGCCAAGGCTCATTGATGCACGTGGGGAGCGAAGGCTGGCCCGTGTGGTCCGATCAAACAGACGAGCTACTGGAGCTCAAATTGCTCCAGAAGTTAATGCTGGTTCTGATAGAAAGGTGTCAGAATACACAGTGCATCTCAGTTTGTTGCGTATGGGGCTGCATAGCCGCTGACCAGTCAGGGTGCCCATGCTGACCCCTGTCCACCGCCGAAAGCACCAACAGTGGCACGTGAGCATCAGAACTGGACCACGGAGCAATGGAAGCAATGGAAAAATTGGGACCAACACAATATTAGGAATGTTGTTATGCCTAATGTAATGCCTGATATGTGTATTTTTTCCGTAATAAAGGAAAATAAAGAGAGTTTTGCACCTGAGAGGCCGTGGCTCCTCCTGCTTCCTCCAGTCTGTCGGTCAGCTCGTCCAGTTCACGGCTCAGATCCGCTCGCTGCTTCTCCACCTGAGAACAGACAAATACACAGTCATTATACAAAATATCATATGTCATAAATACAGGTACAGATACTAAATCTACATGCACATCCATAGTCGTGCTTCAAACACAGAAACGAACATGCAGGTCAGGGCATGAGAGTGTGTGTGTGTGTGTGAATAAAATATGAACAACACTGATAATAATGAACAACACTGATAATAATCATAAATGTTTGTTGAGCATCAAATCCTCATATTGAATGATGTGTGAAGGGTCATGTGACACTGAAGACTGGAGTAATGATGATAAATTCAGCTTTGATCACAGGAATAAATTACACTTTACTATATATTCACATAGAGAACAGCTGCTTTACACTGGAGTCATATTTCACTGCTTTACTGTATTTATGATCAGATTAATGAGCAGAAGAGACTCTCTCATTAAATAAATGAATAAATCACACTGACTCCAAACATTTGAACAACAGAGTATAAAAGAAATCTCATGCTTTCATACTCTCATAATAAAAAAAATATTTTTTTGTTATTTGTACTGTCCCCAAAGTCCTGGAAAAACCTGGAGACTATCAAGTATAATTTCTACGACTGGAAAAGTCATGGAAATTCATATTGCCAAATCTAAATGTGTCTAGTTATGCTCAGCTTTAAAGTATTGCGCTTTACCCATGTCCCCATTTTTCAAAAGGCTTATAAATCATACAGAATGAGTTTCTTTTTTTTGTTGAGAAAGTAAAAGTGTGCAGTTTCCTGTGATGGGTAGGTTTAGGGGTAGTGTGTGTGTGTGTGTGTGTGTGTGATGGGTAGGTTTAGGGGTAGTGTGTGTGTGTGTGTGTGTGATGGGTAGGTTTAGGGGTAGTGTGTGTGTGTGTGTGATGGGTAGGTTTAGGGGTAGTGTGTGTGTGTGTGTGTGTGATGGGTACGTTTAGGTATAGGGGTAGTGTGTGTGTGTGTGTGTGTGTGTGTGATGGGTAGGTTTAGGGGTAGGGGTAGTGTGTGTGTGTGTGTGTGTGTGTGATGGGTATGTTTAGGGGTAGGGGTAGTGTGTGTGTGTGTGTGTGTGTGATGGGTAGGTTTAGGGGTAGGGGTAGTGTATTTGTGTGTGTGTGTGTATGTGTGTGTGTGTGTGTGTGTGATGGGTAGGTTTAGGGGTAGGGGTAGTGTGTGTGTGTGTGTGTGTGATGGGTAGGTTTAGGGGTAGGGGTAGTGTGTGTGTGTGTGTGTGTGTGTGTGTGTGTGATGGGTAGGTTTAGGGGTAGGGGTAGTGTGTGTGTGTGTGTGTGTGATGGGTAGGTTTAGGGGTAGGGGTAGTGTGTGTGTGTGTGATGGGTAGGTTTAGGGGTAGGGGTAGTGTGTGTGTGTGTGTGTGTGTGTGTGATGGGTAGGTTTAGGGGTAGGGGTAGTGTGTGTGTGTGTGTGTGTGTGTGATGGGTAGGTTTAGGTGTAGTGTGTGTGTGTGATGGGTAGGTTTAGGGGTAGTGTGTGTGTGTGTGTGTGTGTGTGTGATGGGTAGGTTTAGGTATAGGGGTAGTGTGTGTGTGTGTGTGTGTGTGTGTGATGGGTAGGTTTAGGGCTAGGGGTAGTGTGTGTGTGTGTGTGTGTGTGATGGGTAGGTTTAGGGGTAGGGGTAGTGTGTGTGTGTGTGTGTATGTGTGTGTGTGTGTGTGATGGGTAGGTTTAGGGGTAGGGGTAGGGGTAGTGTGTGTGTGTGTGTGATGGGTAGGTTTAGGGGTAGTGTGTGTGTGTGTGTGTGTGTGTGTGTGTGTGATGGGTAGGTTTAGGGGTAGGGGTAGTGTGTGTGTGTGTGTGTGATGGGTAGGTTTAGGGGTAGGGGTAGTGTGTGTGTGTGTGATGGGTAGGTTTAGGGGTAGGGGTAGTGTGTGTGTGTGTGTGTGTGTGTGTGTGATGGGTAGGTTTAGGGGTATGGGTAGTGTGTGTGTGTGTGTGTGTGTGTGTGTGTGTGTGATGGGTAGGTTTAGGGGTAGGGGTAGTGTGTGTGTGTGTGTGTGTGTGTGTGATGGGTAGGTTTAGGGGTAGTGTGTGTGTGTGTGTGTGTGATGGGTAGGTTTAGGGGTAGGGGTAGTGTGTGTGTGTGTGTGTGTGTGTGTGTGTGCGCGTGTGTGAGTGTGTGTGAGAAGCAGAGCTGGTGACAGATTAGGGGAAGTGATTAAAAACAACCATAACATTGTCTAGTCAGATGTATGAACACACACTCTTCTAGTGTCTGGTATTAACATAACATTATATTACAGAAGGTACACTTTTGATTTTTAATGAGCTCGAGAGCCTGAAGGCAAAGCCAGAATCCATCATAACACTTTAACTGAACACACATGAAGGCAGTGTTTGTTTTCAGATCCAGACGAGTCAAACAGAGCAGTAAAAGCCTTCCCTGATCTCACTGCTGTTGAGCAGATGCTTATTAAAATGAACAAACAAGACATTTGTTTGTATGACAACACATGAAAGCATATCTTGAACGCAAAAGCATGTTTCTTCACTCGCAGCTGCTTGTGATATAAACACACATGATGATGAGAATGAGAATAAATACAACCACACAAAAGTGACTGACGCGCTAAAATAACACAATCTGTGAAGAGGTAAAACTGTGAGGAGTTACAGTAGCTGCGGTTCGCATACTTCACTGCAATAATGTCAACAAAATAAAACAATTATCAGCGTATCAGTTAGATTAGACATGTACAGTGGTACTGTTATATTACTGATGGAACCACAGCAGAGAAACACAAATGTGTTCGTCTCCAAATAAATTAGTTTAAAATGTATCTATTCATTTATAATTTTAAATGTATCAACTCTATTTGGCTTGTAAAGTGAGCCTGTGGACGCATTAAATTGATCAAAAGTGACAGTAAAGACATTTATAAAGTTACATTATAAATTTCAAATAAATGCTGTTCTTTTGAACTTTATATTCATCAAAGAATCCTGAGAAATAAAATGCATCACAGTTTTGTATGCATAGGAAGTTCGAAAGAGAAATGCAACATTAATAACATAAAATAGAATCTTTTGTAACATTATAACATTGGTGAAATGATCCTTGATTAAATCATTTTCCCACAAAAATATGAACAACACTGATAATAATCATAAATGTTGAGCATCAAATCCTCATATTGAATGATTTGTGAAGGATCATGTGACACTGAAGACTGGAGTAATGATGATAAATTCAGCTTTGATCACAGGAATAAATTACACTTTACTATATATTCACATAGAGAACAGCTGCTTTACACTGGAGTCATATTTCACTGTTCTACTGTATTTATGATCAGATTAATGAGCAGAAGTAAATAATATAAATAAATAAATCACACTGACTCCAAACATTTGAACAACCGTGTGTAAAAGAAATCATTTCATACTCTCATAATAAAAAATGTTTTTTTTTTGTTATTTGTACTGTCCCCAAAGTCCTGGAAAAACCTGGAGACTATCAAGTATGATTTCCACGCCTGGAAAAGTCATGGAAATTCATATTGCCAAATCTAAATGTGTCTAGTTATGCTCAGCTTTAAAGTATTGCTTTTACTGTAAATAATTTATAAAGCTGAAATCTTTATCTAGGCCTTTATCTTCATTGGGAATCCTTCATATGTAAAGGCATTCATACAGCTGCAAATAAAACAAAGATTATTGGAGTATGTTTTGCAAGAAAATACTATTTCAGTTTATTTACTATAAAACCTCATGTATAATTATTCAATGTGTTGCTTGCAGGTTCTTTGTAATTGTTTGTGAGTAAAAATGTCAACACCAGTTTTTTTCAGCCCTCTTAATAACATGTTGTGTCTATGGCGACGTGTGTAAGCGTCGGGACACGCGTTTGTTCGCATGAGCGGGGCTTGAACTCCTGCATTTAAAGCTCAGGTGATGCTATCAGTGAGGGAACAATGCGTCGCCTGTGCCGTTGCTCCTCTGCAGGGACGCGTGTCTGAGCTTGACTTTCATTAGCGATGCCACCCAACATCAACACATCTCCAGGCCCTGCCGCAGGCTTTACCAGGCTCCTGCAGCTCACAGCACCGCATAATGTCATCCCAAACACATGATCAATTCTGGGTAGTTGCAAGGAAGTTGCCAGGGTGTTGTAGATGGTTGCTAGGCAGTTAGTAGAGTGTTCTGGGTGGTTGCTAATGTAGTTGCAAAGATGTTGCTAGGCAGTTGCTAGAGTGTTCTGGGTGGTTGCTAGGCGGTTGCTAGAGTAATCTGAATGGTTGCTAATGTAGTTGCAAGGGTTTTCCTGTTATCACTGTAAAGCTGATTTGAAACAATCTGCATTGTAAAAAGCGCTATATAATAAATGAAGGTGACATGACAGTTACTAGGGTGTTGCTAGGCAGTTGCTATAGTGTTCTGGGTGGTTACTAGGCAGTTTCTAGAGTGTTATGGGTGGTAGTTAGGGAGTTATGGGCATTGCTAGGTTGTTGCTAGACAGGTACTAGGGTGTTGCCAGGCAGTTGCTAGAGTGTTCTGGGTGGTTACTAGGCAGCTGCTAGGGTGTTCTGGGTGGTTGCTAGGCCATTGCTATGTGGTTGCTAGGCAGTTTCTAGGGTGTTATGGGTGGTAGTTAGGGAGTTCTGGGCAATTTGCTAAGGTGCTGCTTGGGTGTTGCTAGGCAGTTGCTAGAGTGCTCTGGGTGGTTGCTAGGTAGTTCTGGGTGGTTGTTATTGTGTTGTTAGATTATTCTGGTTGGTTTCTAGGTTGTTTGCTATGGTGTTGCTCGGCAGTTGCTAGTGTGTTATGGGTGGTTTCTAGGGTGTTGCTGGGCAGTTGCTAGGCAAATAGAAAAAATGGCTAATCAATGCAGCAACTATGCGATGAAGCAGAAACAAGAGATTTATCTTCATGAAGGCAGAGTCTCTCAGTGCTGACCGGCGGTGCTGAAAGCAGACTCAGACAGCTGGACTGACAGGAGCAGGGCTGTGATAGGCTCGTGTGTTATTCCAGCTGCAGCTGATTTGGCCTGAAGCGGAGGCGCCTGCTCTCGTGAGCGAACACAACACAAACCAATGCCAGACAGCGTCCACATCAGCCCTGACCTGACCCGAGAGCTGATACCTGTCAGATCCGTCCAGCACATGCTGAGCTCAGCGTCACGGGTCAGATCACACTCAAATGACTCGCTACAGATGCTAGTGATGTTTGATTCTTCAGTGAATCGCTCTTTTGAGCAGATCCACAGTGATTCACAGCGATTATTAATGATGTAATATCATTCTCTCTGAGTGTGTGATGTCATAATAAGGAATATAATTTTTTTTAAAGTGCATGACATAATAAAGATTTTTTTCCTGTGTACATGACATCATAATAACAAATATTACTGTTATTTCAGTGCTATTTTAGTAATATTTGAGTAAGTAGGTATTTTACTCAATGATGCTACGAATAGAACCTGTTCCCTGAACGATTCGGCTCTGTTGAAGATTTCTGAGGGATTTGCTAATATGCGAATGCAAGCCTGAGGCACGTACTGGAAATATATGTCTATTATGATCTGGCATTTTATTAAAACATGCAAAAACCTTGCTGTCGAGAAAAATAAATGCATTTCACTATAGTTTATTGAGCGTGCAGATTGTTAGGCTAAATCATGGAGTATTTTTATATCCTTCACTGTGCATTAAACTCTGTATTGAGTAACTTGAAAGCTGTTTTAGACTATTTAATATTTCAGCCGTATGCTATTGGATATACAGGATCACAAAATGAAATATAAGTGAATGAATGGTAATAATCAGCAATATGCATTCACACATGGTTGTTAGAAATACTGTAATTATTGGTGACATAAACAGTTCACTACACCGGAGCTACTTAAAGTGGAAATATGCTTTTAAACATACAACAATCTGATTATATGATTTACAACTCTAACAGAGCCGTAGTTTTATGGCACAAAAAACATGAAAATTAATATTTTATTAAAGCATTCAACTTGAACAGATACAATAACATACTACACACTCTAAACCGACTCGAGGACATAAAAATAAACAGCTGCATTCAACTAAATGTTCTGCTATAATTTACGTGAATGAATTCAGTATGAATAGAACTAACGCAACAGATGTTTGATTATTGGCTCGTTTAGTCAAGCTACACTGATACTAACTAACTGGAAAAGCTGCAGCTTCACAGCTAAAATATGAAGTTTAGAGGCTCCTCAACAAACACTGAGACTGAGCATTTCTGATGTATAGCAGAGAAGCTGAAGGTTGATGTAATTGTAGGTAATTTCAGATGCGATGTAAAGCAGCACAAATATCGTCATCAATCACAACTCCCAGATAAGCTAATGGGTGGCATTTCATGTGATTTATGTGTGTGGCTTATCTGGCAATCCTTTGGGAAAGATCTACGCTTGTGTGTTCAGGAGTTGTCATACCTTGGCCCGTAAGCCTCTCTCGGCCTCCAGCTCTTCCTCCAGCTCCTCAATGCGGACCTGCGGGACGAGAAACGGCTCCGTGTTACTCTGGACATTCACAGAAATCATGGACAATCATACATTCTTGGTATGGCACACTAAAATGATTTATAATTTAACAATGTCTTTACTGCCAGTTTTGATCGATTTAATGCATCCTTACATTTCCTAAAAAAACTTTTGAAGTTCATTAACATTTACACTGTTTAATTATCAATATCATCATACAAATATCATTCATTTGAACATTTAAAATGAATGAATAGCATTACAGTTGTCTTTGTTATATTGCATTATTCTGCATGGAGAGAAAAAAAGCCTTTTGCTTTCTTTCCATAGTAAACGTGTCCAAATGTAAGATAAGTTCTCCAATCATATCACCATAATCACACAGTACGGAACCACAGCGGAACAGCGACTGGCCGACTAGATGAGACACGCTGGAACTCTTGTGAAAATATCACAAAGGTCTCAAAGCTTCCTTTTCTGTGCACACGGTCGAGACGAAAACAGGCAAGTTATTAATGCATTTAATCATCCTTCACCAACTAGTTCCTTAAGAGTTTTATCGCCATACTGTAACACAGACATTAGGAAATGTTCACATAGAACGGACAGAAATGTATGACTGCAAGTGATGCATTCCTCATCTTTATGTCTTGTGGCACATTATATCTTCTGTCATGGGAAGGACGTTTTCTGAGCGGTTTCGCCGGAGGACAGATATGCTGACAACCTCAGATCCAATACACACTCAGAGAGAGATTCAAAGGCCAGAATGACTCATTTCCATGCATTAATCGCCAAATTAAAAGCTACTTTACAGGTCATGCCACTGATGCTTCACACAAGCAGAGACAAGCAGAAATGTGAGCGATAAAGAGCACAAAAGACAGTGAAGAGAGACTCACATGCCAGCGAAGGACTTCAGCGGAGAGAACAGCCATGGATGAACAGCAGCCAGAGCACGGCAGACTGACACACACACACACACACACACGATCTCACCTCACAGACTGAGAGAGAGAGCAGATCCACACCCCCTTCACACACACTGAGCAAATCACACACTAACACACAAACACACTCACAATCACACACAGACCAGGCCCGGTTACAGAATCAAATGACTGAGGCTGCTCTAGTGCAGATGTAGGCTAAGCAACGGCTCCACCATAGCACAGTGAGGAATGTAAGACTATTTACAAGTCATCACTTTTACCAATAAGTGGAATTTCAAAAGATTTTTGTTTTTAGGTCATTACATTGTTTGCAGCATAAAAAAACTAATTGACATTTTTCAAAGAAATAGTTAAAATAAAGAGCATTAAAATTGATTGGGGAATGAAAAACAAACAAACATTGTTTTATATATATATATATACACTCACCTAAAGGATTATTAGGAACACCTGTTCAATTTCTCATTAATGCAATTATCTAATCAACCAATCACATGGCAGTTGCTTCAATGCATTTAGGGGTGTGGTCCTGGTCAAGACAATCTCCTGAACTCCAAACTGAATGTCAGAATGGGAAAGAAAGGTGATTTAAGCAATTTTGAGCGTGGCATGGTTGTTGGTGCCAGACGGGCCGGTCTGAGTATTTCACAATCTGCTCAGTTACTGGGATTTTCACGCACAACCATTTCTAGAGTTTACAAAGAATGGTGTGAAAAGGGAAAAACATCCAGTATGCGGCAGTCCTGTGGGAGAAAATGCCTTGTTGATGCTAGAGGTCAGAGGAGAATGGGCCGACTGATTCAAGCTGATAGAAGAGCAACTTTGACTGAAATAACCACTCGTTACAACCGAGGTATGCAGCAAAGCATTTGTGAAGCCACAACACGCACAACCTTGAGGCGGATGGGCTACAACAGCAGAAGACCCCACCGGGTACCACTCATCTCCACTACAAATAGGAAAAAGAGGCTACAATTTGCACGAGCTCACCAAAATTGGACAGTTGAAGACTGGAAAAATGTTGCCTGGTCTGATGAGTCTCGATTTCTGTTGAGACATTCAGATGGTAGAGTCAGAATTTGGCGTAAACAGAATGAGAACATGGATCCATCATGCCTTGTTACCACTGTGCAGGCTGGTGGTGGTGGTGTAATGGTGTGGGGGATGTTTTCTTGGCACACTTTAGGCCCCTTAGTGCCAATTGGGCATCGTTTAAATGCCACGGCCTACCTGAGCATTGTTTCTGACCATGTCCATCCCTTTATGACCACCATGTACCCATCCTCTGATGGCTACTTCCAGCAGGATAATGCACCATGTCACAAAGCTCCAATCATTTCAAATTGGTTTCTTGAACATGACAATGAGTTCACTGTACTAAAATGGCCCCCACAGTCACCAGATCTCAACCCAATAGAGCATCTTTGGGATGTGGTGGAACGGGAGCTTCGTGCCCTGGATGTGCATCCCACAAATCTCCATCAACTGCAAGATGCTATCCTATCAATATGGGCCAACATTTCTAAAGAATGCTTTCAGCACCTTG
This sequence comes from Rhinogobio ventralis, assembly GCA_039654625.1. Lineage (NCBI taxonomy): Eukaryota > Metazoa > Chordata > Actinopteri > Cypriniformes > Gobionidae > Rhinogobio > Rhinogobio ventralis. Next base: position 697,821 of record CM077212.1, read on the forward strand.
TTGAATCAATGCCACGTAGAATTAAGGCAGTTCTGAAGGCGAAAGGGGGTCAAACACAGTATTAGTATGGTGTTCCTAATAATCCTTTAGGTGAGTGTATATCTAAGATATATGCTATATTCTCTGTAGAGGACACCAGAACCCATTTATTGAGAAAATTAAAAGACATGAATAGGCAAAAACAATAGGATTTTTTTATCCAAACTTTGTATAAAGATGATTCTCAACTATGTTGTGGAAGATATAATAGAGTAATTTGATATACCATTTTACTTGCGTGTAAACATAGCCATACATGTGCTTTCAATGCAATGTATCTATAAACTGAATTTAATGTGTTTTTTTGGACAATATGTGTTGTAAAAAGACGTGTAATAATGGGAGTAATAAATGGGAATATTCATAAGAATATCCAGACTTAAAACTGTGTATGTTGTCAGAGAACAGTCTTCTACAGAGGCAAAACATGGATTCTGGGCCTCAGGGGGATATTTCTGTGTCGTGCAGAGTGAATCCAGCATCTATATATGTCACGTTCGAAAATTTGCAGCATGCAATTGGCCGTCGGTCCTCTTAGCAGCATGAAAAACAATAGTTTTATTCAATGAATTTTACCGTAGCCTCGAAAGCGAACCAAGATCGCTCACTAAAATGCTGTTGCTTTGTCAGTTCATCGCGATCTCACAAAGTTCCGTTATAAAAATGAAGTTGTCAACAATGCACAATAAATCTCTTACTTGGCTACATAGTGTCTTCACTTTGTGAATGAGAGGTTTCGCGAGCCTGCATTAACGCAGCACTGAATAAAACTCTGGGAGATTCTGACTAACTTAAACACCTGATTAGACATCGCGTTCGAGAGAGCACAACTAACGTTATATCTGTGATTGGCTACAATACTCACCGCTGCAAAAACATGCTGTAATAGATGCATTTGACGCTCTCCAGAGCGCGAACACAAATCTGCCAAATCTGTTTCGCCAATATTATTACAGTATCAACTGAAGGTGCTTTAGCTTGCGTTTGAGGGTGCTTAGCACCCCCGTAGAACCAGGCCTGACACACACATTTTATATACTTTATTTGATTCCACATTACAAGTCAATTTCATTAGGAATCTATTTTGGATGATCTAACAGATTAAAACAAAGCAGCACATTGTTATGGATTATGCAGTTCTAAGAGTACAGGAAACATCGCCTTTTCCAAATAAACATGCTTCTTATAGTAGCTGAGATTGAGCAGTACTTGGCCAACTGTTTTAGAAATCCCCCCAATGCAAAGTCCACGGATCGCCAGCCTGTGCACATGACCTAGACTACCAAACACTAGCACAATGAGCTGGCATTTGTACCCAAGGTTCTCAATGGTAGATACCAATGGCTGATATTTTAGAGTCTTAGAGCAGTAAGAGTCCTCCATAAACAGGTCAAATGCACGACACTTCAAATAGTTTGACTGTTTTGTCATTCTGAGAGATGTTAACAATATCTGGTGTATTAGCAATTCCTAAAAAAGTGTTGGCAGGTGAATTGAACCATTCAGACTTTACAGTAGTGTGTTTAAAGATCTGCTCATCAGCCACGCAGGGAATCTGAGCAGCGATGAGGTCCACGAGTCTGTCATGTCTATATAATCCTTTCAGTGACGAACAACTGTTCATGATATGGGCGACTGACTCCAGGTGTTGAGGGGGGTCATGCAACATGCAGAGGGGTGAATGGGTGGAGGGCCGAAGCCATCTCAGAGACCTTCCATATGTAGCACTGCCCTAATGGCCAGTCCATTTGTAGCTTCCACATGACACCTCCTTACGGGCAGGATGTGGCCTCCGTTATCCAATAGTCTCGCTGAATGGGTCATGTTGATCAGTGATCGACTCTCTTGGCGCAAGCCCTACGCAAGGCGCTGGAAGGGGCAGCAATAGTGGCACTTTATTAGGGATCCCAATTTGTCAGTACGTTACAAAAAGGGAACGTCTCGGTTACGTATGTAACCCTCAAGACGTCACGTCCCGTCGCCATAATTGCATACCACCTCTGAATGGCTGGGCCACCGGCTCTCAGGAGAGATCCCAATTCGTCGGTACGTTCCGACGTCTCCATTCCCTCCTTCAAGGGCTACATACGTAACTGAGATATTCGTTCTTCAATTTCACCTTCCATATCATTATTTCTGCAACACATTATCCTGTCATTAGTCGTTTCGTCATTCCCATGTCGGTTTGCATAATTACACATTATTTTACCTTTTCAGCAATTTCTCCGCATCATACAGGACTATAAATTGATATCAGGTGTGAAAGCGCCCGGTGTGTGCAGACACATTCAACAGCAGGCTGTAACGCTCACACTGAAACCAGCCGATTACAAACATCTGGTGAAGGGAAAACTCAGACCTGAGCCGGCATCAGACACAGTTACTTTACACAGTACCAATCAATCTAAATTCACTCTGACCTCACTGTACATACTGACCCTCACTGCCTTCTACATTCTGACATATGGTGCACAGAAACTGAACTTTCACAATCTATAATCTCTACCATTACCACTCTCTATTCTAGATCTTTCCTTACAGCCAATGCCACACACTTATACACACACTCACACACTCTCACTCACACACACTAAAAAATATTAACTTAAAAGGGGGACCTCAATTAAATATCACTTAATACCTTACTCCCATTAAGATGATCTGTCTCTTTGACCATGAAAGCTGCCCATCTCCCAAGGCTTAAGGTCTAATTAACAATCAATCACCAACCACCAGTGTTGGGCAAGTTACTACTTACTTCTTTTAAAAGTAATTACTTACCAATTACTGTATATCAAAAGTAATTAGTTACTACGAAAAGTAACTTTTAAGTTACTTTTATGTCTGCTTTTATAATGGAAATATGAACAGTACTGAACAGTCAAACACAATAAACATAATTTTTAGACCTATTTATTGTAATCAACAGGCCTTCAGATCAAGCAGTAGTACAAAATTCCCTTTTAACACTTGTAACGAAATAACAACTGTCTCAGTCATTTAACAGTGTTTTTACCACATGAGGTCCAATGAAATAAAAGTGATTGGCCTAGAGTATTAACACTAATTAAACGAGAAAACAAAGGTGCCTTGAGGTGCTGCATACAATTGAATATGTGATTTAACAAAAGCTTAACAAAATGGTTTAACAAACATGCCTCATAACGCAAAGCTAAATAGAGATAAGACATGAGATTCTCAACAAACGTTAAAATGGGCTAACAAGTCTCATCTCTCAAAGCTCATCGATCTGAAAAGTGCGGTGTGCTCTGATTGGCCAGCGATCCAGTGCATTGTGATTGGCCCGAATACCTGCGTCTGACGCAAATGTCACGCTTCTTACCATATTTGGAACATCAGCTCCCAAAGCAAAGCAATGACAGATGATAATGTCGGTTCTACCTTATCAATTCGAGCCCGAATCTGATGCGGATGATGCAGATGACCAAGCTGATCGATCAACGTCGCCAACGCAACTGGAGTTGTGTATCAGATTGGTCAGTTTGCATTTGTTATCGTAGAAACGACAAACACGTAGAAACGGTCTGTGCTCTCCCAGGTGCTAGAAACAGTCCTCCAAAAAATGCGCAGCACACAGTCGAATATTTGGGTTGTACTGTTCTAATTGTCCCCTCTTTTGGAAGGCCAAACAAAGTAGACATGACAGCGCGGGCGGCAACAATACTACAGCGAGAATGAGCTTCTTGTCTGCAAGCGTTCATTTTTCACAAAAGAGAGTAATGCGAGTAACAAACTCATTTCAATTTCATTCATTCTAATTGCGTTACTTGATTAAATAAAATATTTAGTTGCATGCGCGTTACCGCTAAAAGTAGTGGAATTACAGTAATGCGTTACTTTGTAGTTCCTTTACTCCCAACACTGCCAACCAGCACACCACAACTTAACCTGAACCGACCCACAGAATAACCCAGTGCAGGCTCTTCATCTGTCTTTGTCTCCACCTGTGTTGTAATTAATGGTCAGATGGAGCCATAAAGCATGCTTTGTGTGATACAGTGAATGCCCTGGCTGAAAGTGAAAACATGTCCACCCTCACCAACACACGGATCGTCTTTCAGCTTCATTATAGCAGACGAGCCCCAGAGACAAAGAGCGTCTGTGTTCTCTAAACAAGCTCAGAGATTATGCAGCGGAGACCGTGGAGAAGCCGTCTCCTGTCTTGTCCATCTCAAGTCTTTTAGCCTCAATGAAGCTCTGGAAACAACGAGCATCTGAATTATTTTTATATGCAATGACTATGAATGAATGCATTAGAAATGAATTTGCTGCAAATAATATATCTGCATTGTTCTCAGTCTCCTCCAACATGCCTAAGTGCATTTATACCATGCATTTAAATCTGGAGAGGGTGTTACACCTAGCTGACATGAAGCGGGAGTGACAGAGGTTAAACTAACACTGCTTTTCAACAGCTTTAACATGCCTCAGACATGATCTAGCTCTCTCTTTCTTTTCCAATATATCATTCTGCTGTCATTTTCTGAGCCCTGTGGAAAAAGCCAACAGAGCGCAGGTTAACAGACCCTGCTTAAAAAAAGGAGTGTGAGGTTACAACCGGAGCCTTCCTCCCCTCTCTAGAGAGATGTTATCAGCTCCTGTACTCCTCAGCTATGTTTTTGTCATCTCGGGCTCGGACCCCCACAGCGCTGAAAGACAGGAATGCTGCGGCTCTCCCGTGAGGCCTCACCTGGAACTCCTTATTCTTCCTCTGCAGGCCTGCGCTCAGCGCCTCCTCGGCCTCCAGACGGTTGCTGGTGGTGCTTATCTCCACATCTTTCCTGACAGAAGACAGACGGGGAAGAGAGAATGTGAGGATGGGAGTGACAGCGCTAATTTCGCAGGCGTGTTCTGCGTTGTTTGCTTGCCGTATCCGTTAAACGTCAACCGTGTCTCAGTTTATTAAAAGTGCCAGTCAATCCCAACACAACATTTGAAAAACGTATTGATTGATGTAGATTGTAAATTGTACGGTATGTTGTTTTTTTAACTAAAGCCCCTTTAAGGCAACTCGGTTCACTCGACGGCCAGCTTGGTAACACCCTGCACAGCTATTTATATTGTTCACGCAAGAACAGCTTCTATCGACATAAGCCTGATTCTAAGAGAAAATGGTGACGGAAAAATATGACATGGGAGGACAAAATTATATTACAAAGTAAAGTTTTACATTCTCTAGTAAAAGTATTGTGTTCCCCCACAAACCTTACGTTCCCAGAGAAACTTTGCATTCGCTGACAAAATATTTGCATTGTCTGGTAGTGTTGCATTCCTCCAAGAAACTTTGTGATCATTCTTTGGAACTTTTGCATTCTATCGGAAAACATTTGCGTTCCCCGAGAAACTCTCGTAAAACTTTTGCATTCTGTAGTAAAAATATTGCGTTAGCCCACAAAACTTTAGCATTCCACAAAGAAACTCAGCGTTCACTTACAAAACTTAGATTACAAAACTTTAGCTTTCAACAAAGAAACTTTGCGTTTGCTTACAAACTTAGCGTTCAAAACTTAGCGTGCAAAACTTTAGCGTTCAACAAAGATACTTTGCGTTTGCTTACAAAACTTAGCGTACAAAACTTAGCGTACAAAACTTAGCGTACAAAACTTAGCGTACAAAACTTTAGCGTTCAACAAAGATACTTTGCGTTTGCTTACAAAACTCAGTGTTCAAAACTTAGCGTTCAAAACTTAGCGTGCAAAACTTAGCGTACAAAACTTTAGCATTCAAAACTTAGCATGAAAAACTTAGCATACAAAACAACGTACAAAACTTTAGCGTTCAAGAAAGAAACTCAGCGTTCGCTTATAAAACTTAGATTACAAAACATTCCACAAAGAAATTTAGCGTCCTCTTAAAAAACTTTAGCGTTCAACAAAGATACTTTGCGTTTGCTTACAAAACTTAGCGTACAAAACTTAGCATACAAAACTTTAGCGTTCAACAAAGATACTTTGCGTTTGCTTACAAAACTCAGTGTTCAAAACTTAGCGTTCAAAACTTAGCGTGCAAAACTTAGCGTACAAAACTTTAGCATTCAAAACTTAGCATGCAAAACTTAGCATACAAAACAGCGTACAAAACTTTAGCGTTCAAGAAAGAAACTCAGCGTTCGCTTATAAAACTTAGATTACAAAACATTCCACAAAGAAATTTAGCGTCCTCTTAAAAAACTTTAGCGTTCAACAAAGATACTTTGCGTTCGCTTTCAAAACTTAGATTACAAAACTTAGCGTACAAAACTTTAGCGTTCAACAAAGATACTTTGCGTTTGCTTACAAAACTTAGCATACAAAATTTAGCTTACAAAACTTAACGTACAAAACTTAGCGTACAAAACTTACCGTACAAAACTTTAGCGTTCAACAAAGATACTTTGCGTTTGCTTACAAAACTTAGTGTGCAAAACGTAGCGTGCAAAACTAAGCATTCAAAACTTAGTGTGCAAAACAGCGTGCAAAACTTAACGTGCAAAACTTAGCATTCAAAACTTAGCTTACAAAACTTAACGTACAAAACTTTAGCGTTCAACAAAGATACTTTGCGTTTGCTTACAAAACTTAGCATACAAAATTTAGCTTACAAAACTTAACGTACAAAACTTAGCGTACAAAACTTACCGTACAAAACTTTAGCGTTCAACAAAGATACTTTGCGTTTGCTTACAAAACTTAGTGTGCAAAACGTAGCGTGCAAAACTAAGCATTCAAAACTTAGTGTGCAAAACAGCGTGCAAAACTTAACGTGCAAAACTTAGCATTCAAAACTTAGCTTACAAAACTTAACGTACAAAACTTAGCGTACAAAACTTAGCGTACAAAACTTTAGCGTTTTAACAAAGATACTTTGCGTTTGCTTACAAAACTTAGTGTGCAAAACGTAGCGTGCAAAACTTAGCATTCAAAATTTAGCATTCAAAACTTAGCATTCAAAACTTAGCGTGCAAAACTTAGCGTTCAAAACTTAGCGTGCAAAACTTAGCATGCAAAACTTAGCGTGCAAAACTTAGCATTCAAAACTTAGCGTTCAAAACTTAGCGTGCAAAACTTAGCGTTCAAAACTTAGCATTCAAAACTTAGCGTTCAAAACTTAGTGTGCAAAACTTAGAATGCAAAACTTAGCGTGCAAAACTTAGTGTGCAAAACTTAGCGTGCAAAACTTAGCATTCAAAACTTAGTGTACAAAACTTTAGCGTTCCTCCAAGAAATGTTTAGATCGTTCTCACAACTTTTGCATTCCCTCAGAAAACGTTTGTGTTCCTCGAGAAACTCTGGCAAAACTTTTGCATTCTCTAGTAAAAGTATTGCGTTCCCCAAGAAACTTTTCATTTGTTTGCAAAAGCATTGAAATAGTCATAGTTTTAAGCAATTTTGCAAGTAAACACATTTTTACTACAGAAAGCTTTTACTAGAGAAAGCAAAAGCAATGAAATAAAATATTTTTCTCCCATCTCATATGTTCTCCATCACCGTCTCCTTTGGGACTAATTTCCACCTCAGAGTAAAACATATGGTAACTGTGTGAGATACTTTAAAATAAGAAATAAAGTCATACAGTACAAAGAGGCAAGTAATGGCGAAATTGTGAGATAGAATTTCAGAACTATTCATCATAGTTATGAAAAATAGCGACTATGATAGAAAGTCGCTAATACAAGAAATAAAGTGACATTGTGAGATATGAAATGGCAACTGCGAGAAATAGTCACAATTACATCTTATTTAGGTGGAAACAGGCTTCCAGTATCTACCTGAATGATGCAAGACTGAAACCTCAAAGTGTTGATTTTGAATATCATATGTCATTAAATCAGCAATAAACAAACAAGTGATGCCTTGTCAGAAAGCTGATTGGCTCCACATTGCTAGTTTAATTTGCACATTAGCTTTTAACCCTTAAAATATTAAAATCAGAAGGAAGGAAGGGATATTTATGACAATTTCCCTTTTTCTTCTTCTCACTGGGGCCTCCATGGAACAGCTGGTTTTGCTTTCTACAGAATAGACACCGTTCTGCATACTAACAAGCCTGAACAGATCTAGGAGCCCGGAGCCTTTAACTCATCAAAGCTAAGATAACGGCGCTCCAAGCACATATCATGTTATACACAAGAGCCATCCAAACATCTGTCTTACTGCTATCTCTGCTCGGAGACATCAAACATCTCTGGACGTTTATTCTGCATTGACTAGGTCAATTCTGCATTGATTCGTCTGTGAAATAGATGGGTTTATCATCATGTGCATTAGTGTTTATAGCTCACCTCCTGATCATCTCCTCCAGACTGGCCCTCATCTTGCCCATCTCGGTCAGGTTGTCCATGCCGTTCCTGCTGTCTCCCTCCAGCCTCCGCCTGTTCTTCTCCAAATCCGTCCTCTGTTTCCGCTCCTGCTCCAGCAGATACTCCAGCTAGGACGAAATCAAGCAGTCATGTGACTTCATGTATTAACGATCGGCCTGGACCGCAGACATCGAGTGTACTCACATCCTCCGCCTGCAGCTTCAGCTTGGCTTTCTCTTTGGTCAGGAGGTTCACCTTCTCTTCCTCGCACTGCAAGTCCTCGATGGCCTGCTGCACAAATAAAACAGAGAATCTTACGGGTCTGTCAAGCAGATGTGGCATAAAGTTTGGTCTCATCTGACTGGGATGCTTTCATTTGCCCGATCACACAAGATGTCAGAGGAGGCATGATGGCTTAATCAAATCAGACCCTGAAAGGCACATTCATTCTCGTCTAAAGCAAACAGAAATGCATACCACACCGTGCCATCGCGCCAACCCAACACTTCGCTTTGACTCTGTGAATGAAGAGCTCAAATATCCATCTGACAACTGAGAAGGTAAAGCCAGCGGTCGTAAATCACACAGATGAGCTGCTACTGTTAGACATCTGGCGTACGTTACTCAACGCTGCTCGTAGAGTTTTATAGAGCACAAAAGAGAAAAAAAAGACACTTCTTGACTTTCTAAGCTGAACTAAACGGGCATGAACACAGCAGCGGCCGTGATGTGTGATGTTCGATTAAACCATCAAAATATGAGATATGAAATATTTTAAATATTAATAAAGAACAAAGCACTAAAGCTCAAGGTATTTATCTGACAAAATTATTTGACAAAAAAAGTTTTATTTTACTATGCAAAAGCATAGAAAAACAAAAAGCTCACAAGAGAAAGGACAACATAATCAGTTATTAATATTTGGTTGGTTCTTTTGTTTTTGCATAATTTCTGGCCAAAAATTATGTTGCACAATTTGGTATGTTTCATTGCATTATTATACCAAATAAAACAACCGACTTCAAGCACAACTAGGCAATATGCTTACAAAATCTTTAAAGGGCGGGGGGGGGTCTGATGCTATTTCCTGCATTCTGCCTTATTCACACTGTTAAAGAGTTGATTCTCATGATAAACATGGACAAAGTTTCAAAACACAAGTTGGACGTATGACGGAGTATTTCTGTGCTGAATACACTCCTTCAGGATTCAAACAAGTTTTGGAAAGTTTTTTTCGAGTATGGCCCTGTATGATGTCATAAAGGGTGGAAATCCTTGTATGGGCACTTCTCCAGGATGAGTGCACACACACACACACACACACACACATCAATGAGCTTCAGGTTACGGGAGCCGTCGGCGGCGCTGGCGTTGTGTTTTTAGACACAAGATCAACAATGTCACTAAAGAAGTGTGTTTCTGGTGTGAGGGAAAGATCACCTTGTTCAGCTTCCCAAATAACCCAGCGTTAAGGGAACAGTGGATGCAGTTTGTGTTTCCGGAGTTCTGCAAGTGTGTGTGTTTGTTCCCGGTCATGAGTGGAAACCGCAGGCGTGAGTGAAACTGCATCAAATGTGTGTGTTTTGTTGGCAATCGGCGCGTAAGTGCATATAATGTGAACAACACCAACATACGTACGTGTGTGTGTGTGTGTGTGTGTGTGTGTGTGTGTGCTCGAGACTCTTTAGCTCCACCCACTGCACGCCTCCACGAGCTCGCCTATTTTCTGAAAGAATCGGTACAGTGTATCTGTTTTTTATAAATATGATAAAACTAAAGACTCTTAGGAGATATAATATTTGAATAAAGAGTGAAGATGTTAGTTAGGCCGGACATCAGTTCTTTCCACTACTGTATTCCTTACAAACTAGCTTAAATTGCTATCTGTCACAATCTCAGAGGATAAAGTCCACAGAAGAAGATCAGATGAAGATGAATTCAAAAATACAGGCATTTCATCAAACAAACGCAGAGAATCCACAGGTGCGTAACAGCGTGTGATACACAAACAATAACCAACAATCAAGGCAGAGAAATTAGGAACTTAAATACACACTGGTAACAAACTAAAAGACTAACAGGTGTGATGATCAGATGAATAATGATGGCAGGAAACATGAACAAAGACAACAGGAAATAATGAGAAGCAAACTAAAAGGCCATGATAATGAAACAAAACGAGTCACTTTTGTCTGGGTCAAAAATACATGTGTAATTCAATTCTAACCCTATCTAACCCAAACCCTATCATTATATTTTTGGGGGTTGTACCACATGACAATTTACGGCTTGACCTAATCTTGCCTTGTCATACAAAGGTCAAATTATCTGATATATATGAGTGTGATATATTGCATGTTGGTCACACTACTTTGATTTAGTGGACTAACTGCTTTAATGCCTCTTTTTTATTATTTCATTGACAAAATATATACCAAGCTACTAAAAAAAAACATTCTAATAAAAAAAGAGACTTTTAATGAAGCTTTTTTTCTTCATTATGATACTGGACAGTTGCATTACCCTGATATTTCTGACCTTATGCCCCCCAAAATTTTCTAAATGAATTTTAATTCATGAATTAGAAACTTGTGCATTTAAGCCAGTATGCGTATGAATTGCATTTTCATGCATATCTGAACGAATAGATCCGTTTCTATTACTGGAGAGTGTCGTATTCAAGCCATACACTGTGTTTTGATTAGTAATTAAGATTTCAGAACAATTCACTACTGCAACTCATTATAAACCATTTTGTGGGAAATATTCTTTATTATTTAAGAAATAATCACAGCGGTGACCTGAACTCTCTAAGTTACTTTCCAGATTAAAGTAGGAAACGGCTTGTTGTGCCAGAGGGAAGTGAACGCTAACCTGTTAACGACCCCCAACTTGTCTTCCAGATGCGTCTGTCCATGCAAAAGAACAACCTGTGCTGACTGCCTCATGACTGACCTTTACACCGCCGCATCCCAGGAAACCACCAGTGAAAACTGTCCAACATCTGTCTAAGCATCACCAGTGGGAGACACTGCTACTGTTCTGTGTGATAGATTCTGGATCATTAACAGAGAATGCAATCCCGTGTCGTTTCACTGACTCTCACCTGGCTCAGCTCCACCAGGTGCTCCTTTTCTTTCTGCAGCTTCTGAAGCAGGTCGTTCTTCTGGGCGAGATCCTCAGAGAGCTTCCTCACCACAGAGTCTGATGACTAGAGAGAGTCGAATAAAGGACATTTGTAAGATAATCATGTGTAATTATGAAAAATTGCTGCAAAAATGATGAGAAATAAAGTCGTAATTAGGAGAAATAAAGTTGATATATCAGAAATAAAGTCACAATTGTGAGCAATAAAGTTCTAATATGAGAAACAAAGTCACAATTACAAGAAATAGTAGCAAATACAAGAAATAAAGTTACAATTATGATAAATAAAGCCCTAACATGAGAAAGTCACAATTACAAGACAAAGTTGCCATCACAAGAAATAACGTTTAAATGAGAAATAAAGTTGCAATTACAAGAAAGAATGTCACATAATTATTTTTATGAGAAATAGTCACAATTACAAGAAATAATTGCAATTACGAGACAAAGTTGTCATCGCGAAATAGTCACAATTACAAGAAATAAAATCACAATTACAAGAAAGTTACATAATTATGAGAAATAGAGTTACGAGAAATAGTCACAATTACAAGAAATATTTGCAATTATGAGACAAAGTTGTCATCGAGAAATAAAATCACAATTACAAGAAATGAAGTCACATAATTATGAGAAATAGTCACAATTACAAAAAAGTCACAATTACAAGAAATAGTCACATAATTATGAGAAATAGTCGCAATTATGAGACAAAGTTGTCATCGAGAAATAGTCACAATTACAAGAAAAAGCTGCAATTACGAGACAAAGTTGCTATCACAAGAAATAAAGTTCAAATGAAAAATAAAGTAGCAATTACAAGAAATAGTCACAATTATGAGACAAAGTTGTCATCGACAAAGTCACAATTACAAGAAATAGTCACAATTACAACAAAAAGTCACAATTACAAGAAAGTCACATAATTATGAGAAAGTCACAATTACAAGAAATAGTCACAATTACAACAAAAAGTCACAATTACAAGAAAGTCACATAATTATGAGGAATAATCACAATTACAAGAAATAGTCGCAATTACGAGACAAAGTTGTCATTGAGAAATAAAGTCAGAATTACAATAAATAAAGTCGCAGTTATTAGAAATAGTCACAATTATGAGGAATAGTCACAATTACAAGAAATAGTCAGTTATTAGAAACAGTCATAGTTGTAAAAAATAAAGTTGCCATAAAGAGAAATAGTCACAATTACAAAAATAGTTGCAATTACAAGAAATAGTCGCATTGACAAGAAATAAAGTCGCAATTACAAGAAATAAAGTCACATAATTATGAGAAATAGTCACACAATTATGAGGAATAGTCACAATTACAAGAAAATTGTCGTAACTAGTTGTCATCAAGAAATAAAGTTGCGGTAATTAGAAATAGTTGCAATTACAAGAAATAAAGTCACATAATTACGAGAAATAGTCGCAATTGCGAGACAAAGCTGTCATCAAGAAATTCACAATTACAAGAAATAGAGTTGCAATTACATTAAATAAAGCCTCAATTACGAAAAATAAAGTCGCAATTACAAGGCAAAGTTGCAATCATGAGAATTAAAGCCACAATTACAAGAAATAAAGTCTCGATATGAAGATTTGCAATCACGAAAGTTGCAATTTCATTACAAAAAGAAAAGGCTGACTTTGTATGTGGCAGATATGTGATTTGTTTCAACAACGACATGAGGGTCTAATAGAGGACGTGTGTGTGTGTGTTTGGGCCTGTTTGAGCTTTGAGAAGCAGATGTAGAGCAGAAGGGTAGAAAAGCTCCTCGAATACTTTCATCCTGATACCACAGCTGTCATTTCACTCCCCTCTGAACTCAAACACACATAAACGAGAAGTATGAGCAGACGAATATCCCCGCTTCACACATCTGCAGTTACTGTAAATTGTTAAGAGATGAGATAAAATTATAATTGGAAAAATTATGGACTGCGAGCTGTAATTGAAAGGTAGCACACCTAGCTTGAATTAGAAGTCAGCACTGCTTTATGAAGTGCAGTCAAGGTAACAATTACTATGATCATGTCACAATGCCTGAGGAACTTATTGTATTATTGAACATTTCAAGTGTTTTGTTTTCAATTTAGAAAAAATGAAAGCTGAATGTCATTCTCTTGAATTAGCTATTTGTACTTGAGTTGAGGTCACACATGAAGTCACCCACAGTTTTGCTATGGCAACAAATGGACTACAAACTGTTTTCACTTAAAGAGTAAAAGAGCAAACAATCTGTACAGGTCTGGTCTTGTGTCACCGTTACCGCCAGGATCTTACACATTTAGCATGGATAGTATGTCATACAAACACCCACTAAAGGATCCTGACAACTGCTGTCAGAACAACCCTCAGCAAATGTAATATTTACATCAAATATAAAATGTGAATTGTAAGATAAAGCGAAAGACAGTTTGAATCATGAGAAGTAATTATAAGATATAAAGTCACAATAACAAAAAATAAAGTTGATGAAAGATTGTTGCAACTGTGACAAAGTTGCAATCGCAAGAAATACACTCGAAATTATGACAAATAGTTGCAATTCCGAAAAAATAAAGTTGCAATTACGAGACAAAGTTGCAATCACCAGAAATAACTTTGCAATTACAAATATAAAACGGCAATTATGATAAATAGTTACAATTATAAGAAATAAAGCTGCAATTACGAGAAATAAAGTTGCAATTACGAAAAAATATAGTCACAGTTATGAGAAATATATAGTCCCAATTACAAGACAAAGTTGCAATCACAAGAAATACATTTCGCAATAAAATATAAAATTGCAATTATGTTGCATTTAAGAAATAGTCAAAATTAGAAATTTGTAAGATAAAAAAATTATGAGAATTATGAGAGTTGCAACTATGACAAAGTTGCAATTGAAAGAAATACAGTCGGAATTACGACAAATAGTTGCAATTACGAAAAATAAAGTTGCAATTACAAGACAAAGTTGCAATCATAAGAAATTAATTTTGCAATTTTAAAATGTAAAATTGCAATTATGAGACAAAGTTGCATTTATAAGAAATAGTCACGATTAGAAGTCATATTTGTAAGATTAAAATGTGCAATTATGAAAAATAGTTGCTACTGTGACAAAGTCACAGTTTAAATTAATAAAGTTGCAATTATAATAAACAGTCACAATTACAAGACAAAGTTGCATTCATTAGATAATAGTCACAATAATCACAAGACAAATTCTCAGTATGAAAAGTATAGTTGCAATTATGAGAAATAAAGCCCTACTTGTAAGATATAAAGTCACTTTTTTACTATTGGATGAAAACCAGCTTCCTTAAAGTTTCCATGATTTTAGTTTTGCCTGAATGTTTACAGATGCATACTTACAGTATATGTTTTCAAGAAAGGAAAATAGTCCTTATTATCTCTAGATAAAATCTAGATTTGTCCCAGCAAAAAGTTTAGCACATCTGCTCCAAAGCATGAAAAATTACAATACACATTCAAATGATATTCTCCAGACTACTAATGATGCATGATTTACAGTGGAAAAACCTCATCGGCGCAGATAATCGCTGCACTGTAGGAGTGCGGGTCAAATGTGTGTCAGCCAGAGTGTGTGAACCTCAGTCCTACCTGCTTGCCCTTCTCTACTGAAGTCAACATGTTCTCCAGCTCCTCCAGGTCTCTGCGCAGACCGCAGCACTCGGCCTCCAGTCTCTGACGCTGGGAGGCCAGCTGAGCGGCGGCACCCTCCTCCTCCTCCAGACGCTCCTCCAGGCCCGCCACCCGCGCCTCCAGATGTTCACAGCGCTGCTCGGCCCGCTGGAGGCTCTCCTGCTCCTGCTCCGGGGAGGATGAGAGAGACAGAGGACGCTGATGAGTCTCACCCTACCCTTCACACTGCATTTAGCCTCAGGGGACCAGCCACTTCAGAGGGTGATGACAGGAAAAAGAGCAACTAAAGAGGCTCAAAGTGTAAAGAAGCAGCTGAGCTCTTCACAACTGTCCTGTGATAAGTAGACAGCGGCTTCTAAAAACATGAGAAGGACAAAATGAACTTGCCGTAGGATCCTGACAACAGCTGTCAGAACATTCCTCACCAAATTTCATATTTACCTAAAATTTCAAATAAAAGTCACTATTTCTTATAAATGCAATTTTTCATAACTGTCACAATTATGAGACGTCATATTCGTAAGATAAACATTTGTAATTATGAAAAACAGTTGCAGTTATGAGAAATTAAGTCACAATTACAAGAAATAAAGTCCCAGTATGAGAAATAAAGATGCAATTATGATAAATATTGTTACAATTCCGAGAAATAGTTGCAATTGCGAGAAATTTTGTCGCAATTACAAAAAAGGCACAATTACAAGTAATATTGTCACAATTATGAGAAATATAGTCACAATTACAAGAAATAAAGATGCAATTACGAGAAAGTCACAATTATGAGAAATATACTCACAATTACTACTAATGATGCAATTACAAGAAATAGTCACAATTACAAGAAATAAAGATGCAATTACAATTAATAGTCACAATTATGAGAAATAGTCACAATTACAAGAAATAGTTGCAATTATGAGAAATATAGTCACAATTAC
Organism: Rhinogobio ventralis; assembly: GCA_039654625.1. Taxonomy (NCBI): domain Eukaryota; kingdom Metazoa; phylum Chordata; class Actinopteri; order Cypriniformes; family Gobionidae; genus Rhinogobio; species Rhinogobio ventralis. Next base: position 713,909 of record CM077212.1, read on the forward strand.
GAGAAATTAAGTTGCAATTACAAGAAATAATCACAATTACAAGAAATAAAGATGCAATTACAAGAAGTAGTCACAATTATGAGAAATATACTCACAATTACAAGAAATAGTTACAATTACAAGAAATAGGGTCACAACTACAAGAAATAGGGTCACAACTACAAGAAATATAGTCACAATTATGAGAAAGGCACAATTACAAGAAATATTGTCCAATTGTTCAATTAGGAGAAATATAGTCACAATTCCATGAAATAAAGATGCAATTAGAGGAAAGTCACAATTATGAGAAATATAGTCACAATTACAAAAAAATAGTTGAAATTACAAGAAATATAGTCACAATTACAAGAAATAAAGTCACTACTATGAGAAATAGAGATCACCAGAAATAAAGTTGCAATTTATGAGAAAAAAGTCCCAACATGACAAATAAAGTTGCAATTACAAGAGATAAAGAAATATGAGAAATAAAGTGACCTTCTCCAACAGCCTCAGGCGACACACATTGAGAGGATGACGACAGGAAAAAGAGCAACAAAAGAGGCTCAAAGTGTAAAGCCTCGTATCCGGCAGCTGAGCTCTTCACAACTGTCCTGTGATCTGAAGACAGCGGCTTTTAAAAACATGAGGAGTACAAAATTAACTTCCCGCGACGAAGCGGATCATTTATCAAACTAGTCCCAACAGGACATAAAAAGCTCAGCTTTCTGATCTCTCCTCAGAAACTTGTTCTTGGATATGCGTCATTGTCGCTAAAGTATCTGTACCAAGTTCAAAACACACAAATATGAAGGTCCTTGCAAAGTTGGTAATGCATGTTTTTTTCCATGCTCTGAATTCAATCACCCTGACAAGTGCCCACACTCATTCGAGTTTGACTAGTTAGAAAAGCATTTATAACACATGCTTATAAACGAAGACATTAATGGTAGTGGTAGTGTTACACGACCAAACGCAATATGTTTTTCTGAGCAGCCCAACTGGGAGAAACTTCTCGCAATTCAGAGAAAAATAGTCACAATTACGAGAAATATTTACAATTACGAGAAATAAAGTCACAATTACAAGAAATAGTAACAATTACAAGAAAGTCGCAATTACGAGAAATATAGTCACAATTACGAGAAATTGTCATAATTATGAGAAATAAAGTCACAATTACGAGAAATAAAGTCACAATTCCAAAAAATAGTCACAATTACAAGAAAGTCACAATTACAAGAAATATTGCCGCAATTACGAGAAATATAGTCACAATTACGAGAAATATTGTTTCAATTAAAAGAAATAGTCACAATTACGAGAAATATAGCTGTAATTATATGAAATATTGCCGCAGTTACAAGAAATATGTACAATTATGAGAAATATAGTCACAATTATGAGAAAGGCACAATAACAAGAAATATTTTCACAATTACAAGAAATATAGTCACAATTACAAGAAATATAGCTGTAGTTACAAGAAATATTGTCGCAATTACAAGAAATATTTACAATTACGAGAAATATAGTCACAATTACGAGAAATAAAGATGCAATTATGAGAAATAGTCACAATTACACAAAATAGTCAGAATTATGAGAATATTTGGATGCTTTGTCATGTATAAAAGTGAATTTTACATTCTATTTCTAATGCCATCTGTTAAGTGTGTGCTTAATAGATATTTGTACCCACTTTTGTAGATAACCTGCAAAATGCACGCATTATGGAAATGGCCACTGCTTGAAGGAGTTAGGTATCGGTTGATTAATTCATTAAACACAATGCATAGACACACACACCTTCCACTTGCAAACAGTATTTAGTGGTGTTTGCTGAGGCACTGCTATGATTTCCACCTGACGGATGATAAAAAAGTGGAAAAAATCCCAGACTTACAGTAGTTTGAAGGATGGACTTTGGGAATATCATACTTGGGAGTGACCTTTACCAATAAATGTCCTAGAAATGTCCTAACAACTGCATAACAACCTATTAAGCACTCTGAACGCTTTAGCAACCATATAACAATGCTCAGGCAGCCATTGTTTTGCACTGGCAAACACGCTCACATTCTTTAGATTTAGTTCTATACTCTTTAGTTCATTATATGATCATATAAATGCAACATTAAAATGTATACATTTGGCAGACACATTTATAGCAAAGATAAACAGTCACAGGTGTTCTCTGGGAATCAAACCCATGCATTATCAGGATAACAGACACACACACCTGATGGAATGGGCCGGATGTGGTGAAACTGTCCCAATCCAGGTCCTCATGCTCAGCTTCTACCTGCCGTTCATCAGAGAGGGAGCGATGGACAGACGCGACCTGACACACTCCATCCATCTCTGAGAAGCAGCAGTGATTTCAGACGCCCTCCTCCCTGTCTCCAACAGCTGGACGCCTCCTGTATTTTCCCTCCAGCTGTTGAACGGACGCAATCGAGGGCGTAACTCATCCACTGCCGGCCTCGTTCTGAAGTCCTGCCCTGGTCTAACACAAACAGGTGCTCTTGTTTGGGCCGAGGTGTAGAATAACAAACGGTGTGCTGTCACGATCTGTCACTAAAGCGCTCGTGTTGTTCGCAAGATTAAAGCAAATGTATGAGAAACGGCGCAGACACTGATTTGTGGACTCTCTCGTGCATTTATTTAAAAAATGAATCCATGCCTACAGTCTGGAAAATGTCTGCGAGTGTCAGAAGAACAAAGCTATTATTGTAATCTATGTAAAAATCTGTTTGCCATTCATTTTCTACATGAATCACCAGACAAAACACTCTGAGCTCAGACATCAACCATTTACATCTACATCAGCTGAACCAGGAACCATTACTGGCAGACGTGATTATATCTCAACAGGTGTGACTGAATCAACGCATGCAATCTATGGTGTATGGAGTTTGTTTTTGGTGAATTGCATACCCAACTACATACCATACATGTGATGTATGGCCTAACACCCACTCTGTGCATTGGCTGAGCCTCAACTGCTTACAGTTTCAGACAAAATAATGGTGACCATTATGACGGCCTCTTCATGAAACTCTTCATCGCACACAGATGATGCACGGACATTAATATGAGCATAAATTATAACCAAACAATCTTGCCACTTTCACAACGAATGAATATCAGCAGATTTTCTTATGCTGGTTTATAGTATGACAATAAAAGGCATTTATAATGTTACAAAAGATTCTATTTCAAATAAATGCTGTTCTTTCTATTCATCAAAGAATCCTGAGAAATAAAATGTATCAGTTTCCACAGAAATATGAACTGTTTTCAACTCTGATAATAATCATAAATGTGTGTTGAGCATCAAATCCTCATATTGAATGATTTGTGAAGGGTCATGTGACACTGAAGACTGGAGTAATGATGATAAATTCAGCTTTGATCACAGGAATAAATTACACTTTACTATATATTCACATAGAGAACAGCTGATTTACACGGGAGTCATATCTCACTGCTTCACTGTATTTATGATCAAATCATTGCAGCCTTAATTAATATATATATATATATTTATTAATATCAGATGCCATTTTATGCTACTGTACCTGCTAGTATGATACAGATGTCATGCAAGTATTGTAGAATAAAACCTAAATTTGTGAAATTACACAAATTATTACTTCAGAACAATATTTGTAGTGTTTATGGTTCATGGTTTTGTGGCAGTACACAACAGGCTCATTAAAGGAACACCCTGACTTTTTGGGACTTTGGCTTATTCACCGTATCCCCCAGAGTTAGATAAGTCCATACACACCATTCTCATCTCCGTGCGTGCCATGTGTAATAATCAAGGAACTTGATGGGTTGCATGGGTGCAGCGACGCAATGATATTACGCAGCGCCTGAAAATAGTCCCCAGCACGCTCTCTGTGCAAGCAGGTTGTCACGTTGGTTATGTTGACGGAAGTTAGTTATTTTCAGGCGCTGCGTAATATCATTGCGCCGCTGCACCCATGGAACCCATCAAGTTCCTGGATTATTACGCAGGAATGAGAGTATAGTCCCTAGCCATATCGGTCTAGAAAATTGCAACTTTTCATTTTCCGTCGGTCTTAGTACACGATGTAACTATACACATCACAACATGTAAATAGGAAAATGTTGGTGTTATTTTGTCACTTATTGAGCAGTAGGCTAGCTGGAGCCGTTAACCTCCAGTCTTTGTGCTAAGATAGGCTAGCGGTGGGTGCGTCAGACAGAGTTATGGCACGCACTGAGATGAGAATGGTATGTATGGACTTATCTAACTCTGGGGGATACGCTGAATAAGCTAAAGTCCTAAAAAGTCGGCGTGTTCCTTTAAGGGTGGAAAAACTCCTGAATTGCTCTAAATATTTAGAATGTGTGAATAAAATGTGGTCAGTTAAAACAAAGAATTACTCTAAACAACAATAACTCAGTTTATATCTCAGTACAGCTGTGTTGGGTGATTACAGCAAACGACAATCATCTGTTGATATCAAACTGCTGTTTAATGAGACTGCTTTGCTTTTGCATATCGTTATAAAACATAATTTACATAATGATCTTTGATAAATGAAATGCATGCATCTATAGAGGTTTAGCTTTAATCCATTATGAGTATTTGAACATTTTTGCATTTAACATCACATGAAACATCAGTAAATAGATGTTTATGTCTTGCACTAGCAGGCCTATTAGGATCTTAATCTGCTTTCATTTACTCTATTAGATTCTTGGCTCAAGAGTGATTAGTTAATGACTGATAATGGGCATTTTACTGCCATATAAAAGTGTTGTCATAGAAGGTTGTACAGCAGACATGAGGTTTCCTCTGAAAGAAGAGACGGGCCTCATCTACAGATCCAGCCCTGGAACTACACAAGCACTCTAGACCTTAACACTTTCTCTCGTGCTTCAGTAGGGCATCCCAGTGTTTCTGAAGAAACGTTCCACTTATTTCACATTATCAGTTATTAAGCTGACAACTTCTTTTAAGGTTGGATACTATGGAAGCTTATATCCACCATGGAATAAAAATATAAAAAAGGTCATTGCGATTCATCTCGCAATTCTGACCTTTTCCTTGGAATTCTATGTTTACATCTCTCAATCTGGATTTTTTCCTTGGATTGTGATTGATTTTTTTTGTTTTGTTTTTCTCAGAATTTTCTTAGAATTGTGAGCCTAGATTGCATAATTGCAAGATAAAACTATATTATTTTATATTGTTATTTATTAACCTAAATATTAATTAATTAACCTATTAGACTGCCTTTATTTATTTTGTTATTCAAATTGATATTAAAAGATAAGGTCTAAGAAATTTCTTATTCTGTAATGCAGGCAACTGCAGACAGAAATAAAAGGGTTCAACTCTAAACCAGCAAGAGTTTTACTGACACACACACACACACACAGGCAATTAAATGTAATTGTTCCTAAATTATTCCAGTGTTCCCATTCAGTCGGTCACTCTCGACGCCACATCGGAGTACCGACGAATATGAATCTCGCTTGCGAGAGCCAATCTACTTCGAGTGTAACTAAACGAGCCAATGCACATTGGCATGCAATGATTGCACCAGGTGCTCATGCCACGCAGCGCGGGTATAAATGAGACACAGGTGCTTGCATCAAATACGTTTTTTGCTTCGGAGCCAAGTGGTGGATGGTTTGTCCTGAAATCACTATCTACAAAGCGTGTGTTAACATTATAACGAGTCAAGCTCTTCGAGTGGACCTCTCCTCGTTTGGTGTTGGAGTGACGGCACTGCAGCGGAGTTAATTTTCTCTCTTTCTTTTTCTATTTTGTTTTATTGAGCAAAAACAAAAGGCTGTTTTCACAGCTGGTTCGGTGCGCTGTTTTTCACTGGTAAGAGATCGCCTTCTATGAGAGAGAGAACGCATGACAGGCTGCATATTTTCCCTGTCTGTGTCGCTGCGACTATTCCCCTGTGTGCTTCAGCACCGCGGAGTGCAGTTTCCCTAGAAGAGCTACACAGATAGAGCTTGCGTCTTTTTAAAGATGACATTCTATCTGTGTGTTTCTGGATGCGGTTGTTTCCTGTCCTCACTGGCGGCCACGAGCACTGTTTCACATGTCTGGGCGTATGCATGCTGAGACAGCGTTTGTGGGTCGTTCACGTTTTCTAATGAGAACATGACCACGTTGGCACGCCAGTCGCGATTCTTTTTTCTCCGGGAAGCTTGAGTCCCCTTTGTTGTTGGCCAGCTGCCGCACGTGTGTAAAAGCACAGCCGCGGGTCTGCTCGACACTCTGGGGGACCGCAGAGATCAGCAAGAGTTGCCGCCAGGGAAACCTAGACGGACCTCTTGCTTCTAGACGGACCCAGCGTGTCGTGTGCTGTCGAGCTGCTGGGCTGCAGTGCAGGTTGTCACGGCAACCCAGCGCTCGCTCTGCACTCTAGGTGTGCTGTCCCCTTGTCTATTTCCCGTTGTAGCGCCCTCCCTGGTGAACAGGAGAGGTCGACTTTGGTGAAATAGCTGGGGTGACCTGAGGAGGGGAGGGCTTCTATTTTGGGGAACCAACCCCCTAGGGACCCTCCCCCTCTAGCGCACTGCTAGCTGTGCAGCTTCTGGGTGGAATTGCTGGTCCTTCTTATGGGGGAACCTAGCATTTCATTCGGGGCTCCAGCTGAGAATCAGATGTCAATCACTTCGGCACAGCCTGCTCTACTGTGTCCGCCGCAGGAAGACGACGCCACCCGCCTCTGCACCCTCAAAGTCTATGTTGCTGCAATATCCACCTATCACAATCGCATAGAAGGTAAGTAGTTTGGGAAGCACGACCTGGTCGTTAGGTTCCTCAGGGGGGGTGAAAGAAAAAGTAAATCATCCTCGACCTCCCTCCATACCCTCTTAGGATTTTGCTCTGGTGCTCCAAACATTTCAGAATGCCCCATTTGAGCATTTGCAGTCGGCAGAGCTAAAGATTCTGTCTATGAAGACTTTGCTGTTGGCTGCACTGGCCTCCATCAAGAGGGAAGGGTACCTCCAGGCATTTTCGGTCGAAGAATCGTGCCTAGAGTTTGGGCCGGGTGACACCCACGTGGTACTGAGACCCCGGCCTGGCTATGTGCCCAAGGTTCCTACCACTCCCTTCAGGGACCAGGTGGTGAACCTGCAAGCGCTGCCCCTGGAGGAGGCAGACCCAGCCCTAGCTTTGCTCTGTCCCGTCCGCACTCTGTGGATTTACGTGGATAGAACGCAAAGCTTCAGGACCTCAGGTAAGCTCTTTGTCTGTCACGGAGGCCAACAGAAGGGGAAGGCTGTCTCCGAGCAGAGGATGGCCCACTGGATAGTGGATGTCATTACCTTGGCTTACCAAGCACAAGGTGTGCCCTGTCCGCTCAGGGTGCGAGCAGACTCTACTAGAAGTGTTGCATCCTCCTGGGCGCTGACACGTGGCGCGTCGCTGTCAGACATCTGTAGAGCTGCGGGCTGGGCGACACCCAACACGTTCGTTAGATTCTATAGCCTACGTGTAGAGCCGGTTTCCTCCTGTGTTCTAACCTCAAATGGGTAGAAGCACTGAGAGGCCTTGGCTCTTGTCGGCTTGCTGCGCTACAGCGGTAGAGATTCCTATTCGTCGGTATTCCGACGTGGCGTTGAGAGTGACCGACTGAATGGGAACGTCTCGGTTACGTATGTAACCCTCGTTCCCTGAAGGAGGGAACGGAGATGCCACGTCCCGTCGCCATGTCCTCTGCACCCTGCTGGGGTGCCAGTTCACCTACTCGGCTCCTCAGCAAAAAAGCTAATTTGATGCAAGCACCTGTGTCTCATTTATACCCGCGCTGCGTGGCATGAGCACCTGGTGCAATCATTGCATGCCAATGTGCATTGGCTCGTTTAGTTACACTCTAAGTAGATTGGCTCTTGCAAGCGAGATTCCTATTCGTCGGTACTCCGACGTGGCGTCTCTGTTCCCTCCTTCAGGGAATGAGGGTTACATACGTAACCGAGATGTTCTTGACCCTGTTTAAAATAGGCTATGCTGCCATCTAGTGGTTATACTATGTATGACATTATTTATTTATTTATTTCAACCAGATAGCACTAATTTGCCTATTTTTAACTTACACATACTTCTTGAATTGAAAAAAAATTAATAAAATGTGTTTATTGTTAATATTTGTATAACTTTATATAGAAATAAATGGTGTATAATTTATTGTTTAGAAGATATGAGACTCTTCCTGTTTCCCTTTTTGAACATTATTTTAATCTCTCACCATTGCAACACTGTTGGAGATATCCAGTATCCGTTCACAATTTAGCATTTTCAATGTCTTGTCATCATGTTGAAAAAGTTTGGTATGAATCATATAAACCCTGTAGGAGTAGTACTTTAAAATTAATTTAAAAAAAATCTACATTCAAACCAAAATAGCTGACATCCTGTTGGTCAGAGCTAATGAGTGTACATTAGACAGTTGTCCGGCTTTATGAGAACAATATGTGTACTGAGTTTAGTGACTGTAGGTAAAACTAACCCCCCACTTTTGTCAAAAGGTTGCGTTATAGAGCCCCTCCTCCATGCCCATTTCTAAGGCTTTGCCCATGTCTACTGAACAACAACTCTTATGTATGTGTCGAGTTTCATGCAATTTGAAGAGCCTCAAAAACTCCCAAGAATATTATTAAAGTTTGATGAGTTGTCATGGCAACAGTATTTAAGATATCAAGAATCCTTTAGCAGGCCTACATCTGCCATGTTATGACATTATACTGATGAAGTTTGAAGCAAATCAGGTAAAAATAAGAGGGTGATTTCAAAGCATTTTGAAAGTGACACACTTTCTGCTTCCAGTTGGTGGCGCTATGACTTTGGCTCACAATAGCCACATTCATGTGATCGGCCTCCTACAACAAAAACACAGCTGAAGCTTCATCAAATTCAGTCAATGTTTGCAGAAGTTATAACACACTTCCTGTTTTTTCACCATAAATTAATTTCCTCATCACGGCCAAACCATTCGAGATATCAAAAATCCACTCATAATGTAGCATCCTCAGTGTCTTGACTTCATGCTAACCGAGATTGGTGGCTATCGGATGATTTCTGTAGGAGGAGTATATCAAATTCCAGAGGATGCATTTTTTAGGCAACCCTAAATAGCCGACTTCCTGTTGGGCGGAGCTAAAGACATAGAGTGTGTAAGTTGTTTGGCAGAGTGAGATCTATATGTGTACAGAGATTCATACACATACGTGCTAGTATGTATCCAAGATATCAGATTCCATACAAGAGGGCGCAGAAGAGCCGCTCTGCCACGCCCGTGTCCTTGCTTTGGTCTGGCTCTAATGGCCGCAGATTCTGACCTGTGTGCAAGAGGAAATTTTCAAGAGTTTTTGAGCATGTTAAGGGCCCCAAAAGCTCCCGAAACTGAAAAAAACCATAGGGCCCTAAAAATGAGGGAGACAATCATAAGCTGTCAGGAAATGTCGAAACGGATGTTTAGGTCTGCATTCGATTTGGTCATTTGAAAGTTATTAGTGATATTAATAGATTCCATAGTCTTCTGTCCATCACAAAGTGGAAGAATAGAGCTTTTCTAACTGTGCTTAAACTCTTGAGTCACGCAAAAAGATCTGTGCTCAAACGAGTGCCCTAAATATGATGTTAAAAATGTGTGGCTTTAAAATAATGTACTCTCTGATGAAACCCAATTAATGTACTGTATCTTACCCAGCAATCAGCGGTTGTGAGCTGACAGCAGGGGGCGGATGAGTTACGGCTGTGTGAATCTGGATTTGGTGTAATTACAGCAGAAAAATGGGGATGGAATCAGGGAGGACCACGGAAAGGGCCCATTTTCCAAGAAGACTGGAAATATACAAGATCAGCCAGAATAAGCTCACACTGGGTCAAATGCATGATTCATAAACACCTGACATTAAATACTGTATTGTATAACCATTTGTTCACACTGTGGCATCCAGTTTATGTTAAATTGATATTCCTGCACACAGAACAGGGTAAAACTCTGACCCTTTCTGACAGCTATCCAAAAATTAAATCAAAAAATGAAAGCTATCTATCTCTGTTTCATCATCTTGAGTCAGAGACTGACACTGTGTATCAATACATATATAGAAATATGTCTCCTAAAATATCAGATTATTTGATTTGACCCATGCATGACAAGGCAAGATTAGGTTGTAAAATGTCATGTGGTGCGTGAATGATTCAATGACTCTCAAAAATACTTTCCTTACTGAATGAATCAGCGTCTTTGAACGAATCTCTTGAATGAATGATTCAATGATTCACTCATAAAGACTTCACTTGTTTCATTACTGGATGAATCAGTGTTTTTGAACGAATCTCTTGAGTGAATGATTCAATGACTCACTCATAAAGACTTCACTTGTTTCATTACTGGATGAATCAGTGTTTTTGAATGAATCTCTTGAATGAATGATTCAATGACTCACTCATAAAGACTTCATTTGTTTCATTACTGGATGAATCAGTGTTTTTGAATGAATCTCTTGAATGAATGATTCAATGACTCACTCATAAAGACTTCACTTGTTTCATTACAGGATGAATCAGCGTTTTTGAACGAATCTCTTGAGTGAATGATTCAATGACTCACTCATAAAGACTTCACTTGTTTCATTACTGGATGAATCAGTGTTTTTGAATGAATCTCTTGAATGAATGATTCAAGGACTCACTCATAAAGACTTCACTTGTTTCATTACTGGATGAATCAGTGTTTTTGAATGAATCTCTTGAGTGAATGATTCAATGACTCACTCATAAAGACTTCACTTGTTTCATTACTGGATGAATCAGTGTTTTTGAATGAATCTCTTGAATGAATGATTCAATGACTCACTCATAAAGACTTCACTTGTTTCATTACTGGATGAATCAGTGTTTTTGAAAAAATCTCTTGAATGAATGATTCAATGACTCACTCATAAAGTCTTCACTTGTTTCATTACTGGATGAATCAGTGTTTTTGAATGAATCTCTTGAATGAATGATTCAATGACTCACTCATAAAGACTTCACTTGTTTCATTACTGGATGAATCAGTGTTTTTGAAAAAATCTCTTGAATGAATGATTCAATGACTCACTCATAAAGACTTCACTTGTTTCATTACTGGATGAATCAGTGTTTTTGAACGAATCTCTTGAGTGAATGATTCAATGACTACCTCATAAAGACTTCACTTGTTTCATTACTGGATGAATCAGTGTTTTTGAACGAATCTCTTGGGTGAATGATTCAATGACTCACTCATAAAGACTTCACTCGTTTCATTACTGGATGAATCAGTGTTTTTGAACGAATCTCTTGAGTGAATGATTCAATGACTACCTCATAAAGACTTCACTTGTTTCATTACTGGATGAATCAGTGTTTCTGAACGAATCTCGAGTGAATGATTCAATGACTCACTCATAAAGACTTCACTTGTTTTATTACTGGATGAATCAGTGTTTTTGAATGAATCTCTTGAGTGAATGATTCAATGACTCACTCATAAAGACTTCACTTGTTTCATTACTGGATGAATCAGTGTTTTTGAATGAATCTCTTGAATGAATGATTCAATGACTCACTCATAAAGACTTCACTTGTTTCATTACTGGATGAATCAGTGTTTTTGAACGAATCTCTTGAATGAATGATTTAATGACTCACTCATAAAGACTTCACTCGTTTCATTACTGGATGAATCAGTGTTTTTGAACGAATCTCTTGAGTGAATGATTCAATGACTACCTCATAAAGACTTCACTTGTTTCATTACTGGATGAATCAGTGTTTTTGAACGAATCTCTTGAGTGAATGATTCAATGACTCACTCATAAAGACTTCACTCGTTTCATTACTGGATGAATCAGTGTTTTTGAACGAATCTCTTGAGTGAATGATTCAATGACTACCTCATAAAGACTTCACTTGTTTCATTACTGGATGAATCAGTGTTTTTGAACGAATCTCTTGAGTGAATGATTCAATGACTACCTCATAAAGACTTCACTTGTTTCATTACTGGATGAATCAGTGTTTCTGAACGAATCTCGAGTGAATGATTCAATGACTCACTCATAAAGACTTCACTTGTTTCATTACTGGATGAATCAGTGTTTTTGAATGAATCTCTTGAGTGAATGATTCAATGACTCACTCATAAAGACTTCACTTGTTTCATTACTGGATGAATCAGTGTTTTTGAATGAATCTCTTGAATGAATGATTCAATGACTCACTCATAAAGACTTCACTTGTTTCATTACTGGATGAATCAGTGTTTTTGAACGAATCTCTTGAATGAATGATTTAATGACTCACTCATAAAGACTTCACTTGTTTCATTACTGGATGAATCAGTGTTTCTGAACGAATCTCTTGGGTGAATGATTCAATGACTCACTCATAAAGACTTCACTCGTTTCATTACTGGATGAATCAGTGTTTTTGAACGAATCTCTTGAGTGAATGATTCAATGACTACCTCATAAAGACTTCACTTGTTTCATTACTGGATGAATCAGTGTTTCTGAACGACTCTCGAGTGAATGATTCAATGACTCACTCATAAAGACTTCACTTGTTTCATTACTGGATGAATCAGTGTTTTTGAATGAATCTCTTGAGTGAATGATTCAATGACTCACTCATAAAGACTTCACTTGTTTCATTACTGGATGAATCAGTGTTTCTGAACGAATCTCGAGTGAATGATTCAATGACTCACTCATAAAGACTTCACTTGTTTCATTAATGGATGAATCAGTGTTTCTGAACGAATCTCGAGTGAATGATTCAATGACTCACTCATAAAGACTTCACTTGTTTCATTACTGGATGAATCAGCGTTTTTGAACGAATCTCTTGAGTGAATGATTCAATGACTCACTCATAAAGACTTCACTTGTTTCATTACTGGATGAATCAGTGTTTTTGAATGAATCTCTTGAGTGAATGATTCAATGACTCACTCATAAAGACTTCACTTGTTTCATTACTGGATGAATCAGTGTTTCTGAACGAATCTCGAGTGAATGATTCAATGACTCACTCATAAAGACTTCACTTGTTTCATTACTGGATGAATCAGTGTTTTTGAATGAATCTCTTGAGTGAATGATTCAATGACTCACTCATAAAGACTTCACTTGTTTCATTACTGGATGAATCAGCGTTTTTGAACAAATCTCTTGAATGAATGATTCAATGACAAACAACAAATTTTTAACAGTCACTTGTCGCCACCTACTGGTGTAACGATTTAATTGACACAATCTTTATTTAAAGCCAAGTTACTTTCAAAAGGTGATTTGCTCTATTTGATCAGTGTTTATATCCGAACTATAAACTTTTATCCCAGCACTTCTGTGATCATTTCTGTCAATTGCTGTCATTTAGGAATAAGATCATGTGGGTGTCTAAATCAAGATCGTGATCTTTTAATGATTAATCATGCAGCTCTAATTAAAAATTAATTATCACACACACACTGGAAGAGTCAAGCTTGGCCACAAACTTTAAAGGTCACTGCATAAAAACCCTTATAAACACACTTGTTCACTCCATCTGAGCTGCAATACAATGATTTACTGAAACAAAGAGAAGCATATGAGAGAACTGAACCTTGGATAGGAGCATCTGCTAATGCAATCCCCAGCTCAAGTCTTCCTCTATCTTGGCCGAGCTGCAGCGTGGCATTTCTGCAAGCGCTGGCAATACCACCACAATCCCAGACCCCAGACATACTTCACCCGGCGGGCGACACACAATCTGTAGTTCAGCTAATAGTGCCGTACTCGTGTAAGAGTGGGTGGGCTGTAAAGACACACAATCCCGTCCCTCCATCACAGTAAGACTGAATGGCCAGAGCTCAGGCAACAAATAAAAACAGCCGTATCACTTCACAGATGGAAGATTCATGCACATTTGCTGAATAACTCAGTCTATGAAAGCATATTATTATGCACTGTAAACTGTCTACCAGCAGAGTAATAAATAACTACCTTAATATGAAACAGCAGTCTGAGTGCACGGTTCTAAACTGGAAACATTTTAGCATTATGACATAAATATTCAATATGAAAATAAAATTATTTCAGATTATGCATTTCAAGGTCACTAATCAGATCAAAAGCATGTGCATTAAAGTATCAAATGTAAAAACAAACATTTCACTAGTGCTCTCAGATGTTTGGATAATTTTTTATATCATTTATAATAATTAATGCATTATATAATTTGAGAAACAAGTGCATTGAAGTATAAAATGCAAAAACAGAAGCATTTCACTAGTGCTGTCAGACTGAACCTTTCTTCTGTTGGTAATTCCTGCACATCATCAATTCATTAGCAGACAGACTTACAGCACGCATCCGCACCAACACCTCATGCTTCTCCTTGCTGAGCTCTGAGTTTTCCCCCTCCAGCTGTCGGACGCGGGACAGCAGCCGGTCGGTGTGCTCGAGGGCTTTCTTCAGCTCGTCTCGGTCCCTCATCGCTGCCTGAGCTCTGGGCTGCAGTGGATGAACCTGAGCGGAGGAGAAAGGGTTTCTTCAGTCACGGCAGCCCCTCCTGCCACTGATACTGTTCCACTACAATAACTCTCTGGATCAAACACACACACGAACTGCTCCAATGCACTGAGTTTAGGATAAAAGTCAAGTGGAAAAAACATTAATAGGACTGTATTAGGCAGAAGAGAGGCCGTCTGTTAAAGTAATCATGTGAAAATTCCTATAGAATGGCATTAATGACAGCCGTTATAAACTACAGGTGACATAGAGTCTGTCTGCCAGGTCATGGTACACATTATGTACAATGGTTTACAAATCTATTAGCAAAGGTTTTTGCATAAACATTCTCATAGATATCATAAACAAATGATAACTATGCGAGTTGAATGATGAGGGCAGAATCGCACTATATACACTATATTTCCAAAAGTTTTGGGACGCCTGCCTTTACATGCACATGAACTTTAATGCCATCCCATTCTTAATCCGTAGGGTTTAATATGGAGTTGGCCCACCCTTTGCAGCTATAACAGCTTCAACTCTTCTGGGAAGGCTTTCCACAAGGTTTAGGAGTGTGTTTATGGGAATTTTTGACCATTCTTCTAGAAGCGCATTTGTGAGATCAGGCACTGATGTTGGACGAGAAGGCCTGGCTCGCAGTCTCCGCTCTAATTCATCCCAAAGGTGTTCTATCGGGATGAGGTCAGGACTCTGTGCAGGCCAGTCAAGTTCCTCCACACCAAACTCGCTCATCCATGTCTTTATGGACCGACGCTTTGTGCACTGGTGCGCAGTCATGTTGGGACAGGAAGGGGCCATCCCCAAACTGTTCCCACAAAGTTGGGAGCATGAAATTGTCTAAAATGTCTTGGTATGCTGAAGCATTAAGAGTTCCTTTCACTGGAACTAAGGGGCCAAGCCCAACCCCTGAAAAACAACCCCACCCCATAATCCCCCCTCCACCAAACTTTACACTTGGCACAATGCAGTCAGGCAAGTCCCGTTCCCCTGGCAACCGCCAAACCCAGACTCGTCCATGGGATTGGCAGACAGAGAAGCATGATTGGTTGCTCCAGAGAACACGTCTCACTGCTCTAGAGTCCAGTGGCGGCGTGCTTTACCCCACTGCATCCCACGCTTTGCATTGCTCTTGGTGATGTAAGGCTTGGATGAGCTGCTCGGCCATGGAAACCCATTCCATGAAGCTCTCTACACACTGTTCTTCAGCACATCTGAAGGCCACAGAAGTTTGGAGGTCTGTAGCTATTGACTCTGCAGAAAGTTGGCGTCTTCTGTGCACTGTGACCCTCAGCATGCGCTGACCCCGCTCTGTGATTTTACGTGGCCTATCACTTCGTGGCTGAGTTGCTGTTGTTCCCAATTGCTTCCACTTTGTTATAATCCCACTAACAGTTGAGCGTGGAATATTTAGTAGTGAGGAAATGTCAGGAATGGACTTATTGCACAGGTGGCAACCTATCACGGTACCACGCTTGAGTTCACTGAGCTCCTGAGAGCGACCCATTCTTTCACAAATGTTTGTAGAAGCGTCATGCATTTTGCATGTGA
>CM077212.1:740000-955000 GCA_039654625.1 Rhinogobio ventralis
CGGCACCTGCTGCCATTCAACATCTGAGATTAATGTAATCACTGAGACTGGATCAGCTGGGAGTGATCCTATTAAACACTGAGAGATTACACACACACACACACACACACACTCTCTAAAGCCACGGAGGCTTGTCTGCCGTACGGAGATCAATCACTCTATTCTCCTCTGTACACCACGATATTCTTGTCTGTTTCGTACACTTTGATCTCATACAGGCTGTCCGGCGGGAGAAGCTTGGCCATGCCGTCCCAGATAAAGACGGACAGGTTTTCTGTGGTGCTGCATGAACCAATGAACAGAAATATGACATT
Organism: Rhinogobio ventralis; assembly: GCA_039654625.1. Lineage (NCBI taxonomy): Eukaryota > Metazoa > Chordata > Actinopteri > Cypriniformes > Gobionidae > Rhinogobio > Rhinogobio ventralis. The sequence continues at coordinate 740,315 of CM077212.1, forward strand.
AAAATCACTGTATCATCACTGATATGAGACAGAAGGCACAGTCATACCTGACAACATCAGTGAAGTACGGAACATCCCGGTCCAGGTTCTTATGGTCAAGAGGTTTCATGATGGCCTCCTAAAAACATCACTGCATATTCAGCACTTGTCACCATGCATTGTTCTATATTTGAGGTACAATTCAAAAGCATATTAAATATAACATTCATATATAACTGGGACACTTGTGATGACTGGGAGAAAATTATTACCTGAATTAACCCAATTTAATGTATATATTAACTTCTATGCAAGTGTTCTTATTTGTTTTAACTAGAAATCAGAATTAGCCGTACCTCAATATATTCCTTCAGGTCAGTCAGATTCATAACCATCCCTGTCTTACTGTCGATCTATGAAAACAGACGGAGTTCTTACACATTCATAAATAAATACACTGATATTATGAGCATGATTATGCCATACCTTTCCTCGAACCGTCACTTCAACTAGAAAACAAAAACATCATAAATATATTTACTTGTGTGCATCCATGACCAATGTACGATATAGTCATTTCTACATGCAGGTATAACTGCTCACCTTTATAGTTATGACCGTGGCCATTAGGATTGTTGCATTTTCCAAATACTTTTTTATTCTCCTCGTCACTTAAAGATTTGCTGAAATAAAAAAAAAATGAATAATAACAATAATAATACATTCTATGTAAATAAATGCATTTGACAATGAACTATAGCATATAGAACTAAACACAATAACATGTATATTACAATGTAACAGGGGATTCATAATGTTTTATACTGTCTTGGACTTTTTGTTTTTATGAAGACACATAACAGTCAAATTCAACAGAAAACACCTTAACCATAGGACCATTAGCTTATACATTTTTGCTAATATGCATTTATACAACAGCTCTTTCTGCTTCTCGAGTCTGATTGGCTGAGAGCCGTGCGATATCCCCCCGGTATCAGCACTGGAACCGTTTCACCGTTTGTATCACTCCGCTTGCGGCGAGCGAATAAATCCACCATGAGTTTTAAAAATACTACTGGTGCTGTGTCACAAAATGCAGAGATTTTCAGGCGAGAATGTATTTATTTAGACCTCAAATGAGACTCATATATAAACATAGCACCTGTTTTATGATGAGTTCAGACGTGAGCTCCAGCGTCAGCGGCCGTTCAGCGCTCATGTACCCGCAGAGAACAGCTTCATCTCGGACAGGCCTGAGGGAATCTGAGCTGCTCTTACTGGATGAGAGTGGCTAAACATGAGATATCATTCATTTGGGGTATCAAACGGGCGATCTTTGGATTATTAATCTATTACTTGTTCCAGAGCAAACCGATTTGGGTTAAGGGGAAACTTTATATTTCAGCTTTATTAGGGCCCGAGCACCGATGGTGTGAGAACCCTGTTGGAATTGCTCAGCCTATTATTATTCTTCTCCCAAATGAATTGCATTTTTGATGGCCTAAACATGCTCGAAAACTCATGAAACTTTGCACACGCGTCAAAAGTGGTGAAAATTTACGTCTGATAAGGGTTTCAGAATTTGCCGTAGCAAAATGGCTCGATAGCGCCACCTACAACATTTCAACGAAGTGCCCCTCCCGCTACGTTTCACGTACAGGTATGAAATTGGGTAGACACATGTAACAGCCCAATGCCTACAAAAAAGTCTCTTGGTATGAAATCTGAAACCCAACAGGAAGTGAGATATTTTGAATGTTCTTTGCAAAATTGTTGCAAATTTTGCCATTTCCAGACGTTGTACTTTAACGAACTCCTCCTAGAGATTTAATCAGATCATCATCATATTTGCACAGTCTAATCTAAAGGCCTTTGCGACGTGAAATTGCGTAGATCTTGAGTTTTCCCTGGAGGGCGTGTCCGTGGCGGCCACACAGAGGTCGATGTTTCGCCATGAAACAGGAAGTTGTTGTAACTCGGACATACAATTTCCGATCTGCCCCAAACTTCATGTTTGATAAGAGTCCTGACCTGAACACATCTACACGCCAATATTCAGTTACAGTCATAGCGCCACCTGTGGGCAACAGGAAATGCCATGTTTTACACTGTGATAAGTATCCTCATTGAAATTTAACCAGAACAACATCATATTTGGTCAGTCTAATCAAAAGGCCTTTGCGACGTTAAATTGCGAAGATCTTGAGTTTTCGCTGAAGGGTGTGTCCGTGGCGGCCTGTCAAAGTCTGATGTTTCGCCATGACACAGGAAGCTGTTCTAAGTCAGGCATACAATTTCCGATCTGCCCCAAACTTCACGTTTGATAAGAGTCCTGTCCTGAAGACATCTACACGCCAATATTAGTTAATCATAGCGCCACCTGCTGGCAACAGGAAATGGCATGCTTTACATTGTAATTCCCTCCCAGAAACACATTTAAATATGCCATCAAGTCCCAAACATACTAGAAACACATTAAATCAAGCAAAACATGGCTAAGTGCTAATGTATGTGTTTTACGCAATGAAACAGGAAGCATACAATGTCCGATACGCCCCAAACTTCACACGTTTGATAATAGTCCTGGCCTGAAGACAACTACATGCCAGTATTCGGTTATAGTCAAAGCGCCACCTGCTGGCAGCAGGAAGTGTGGCACATTGAAGTCACTTTGCCATATTTCTCCTATATTTACCGGCTTAAATGTATGTCGCCCACTATTCGCTGTTTTCCTCAGGGAGTAGCGGTGCTCCCGTGTGCGAGGGCCCTTTCATCGCTGCTTGCAGCTTTAATTTAACTTGAATCCTGTACTAGAGCGCTGCTTTTGTACGTTTGACTGAATTGTGTGCTTGTGTTTATTTCATATTGTCTTTTATAATGACTATTGTTGTTAATTTAAGTATTATTGTTGAATAAATATTATTTATATAAATATGCCATATTTGTTATTGAGTAATGCCGCGTTCCAGGCAACCCATAACCCGTGTTTTTCCAACCTTCTACCGGTGAAAGTGCACTGGAACGGCAGTCAAACCCGTGACTTCCCACCCGTGAACTCATACTAGATGCGCTCCCAATTACGTCGCACAGCCCGCGAAACAACAATGGCAGCCCCTACGGATGCGGTGTATTCAAATAAGGTATTGCTCTATCAGCAGATTTTCTAGCGCTAGCTAGGTTTCAGTCCATTGAGTGCAAGAATAAATTAATACCAAATACATTTCCAGATATACAAATAATGTAAAATAAAAGGCATTACAGCTTCTCTTGCCTTATGCGCTGTTTTTTCTCCTCCATTTCCCTCAAATAAGCAAGGAGTAAGCACCTTTGGCGATAGAAATGATTGTAAGTTAGCATAAGCCCCGTACGGTCAGCCATGCTTAGTAGCTACCATAATTCCTTGCGCTCAGGCAGTTTGGCGCGACTTTGCCTGGAACGCTACAAAGCCGTGAGTCGTGGTTTGAAGTCATAACTTACGGGCTCAAAAACCTGCCTGGAGCGCAGCATAAGGGTCCGTCAGTGATGGTGATTTCGACTTCAGTGACAGTTGCATTATTACACCACTAGGTGGCGGCAAAGACTGTCTTTATGAGTGACTGGTTGTAAACAAGGAAGTTGTTTTATTGCTACACAAAGGACAAAGACAAAGATATCGCTTTCCTCAGCGGACATTCAAACGGTTTTTATTAATGGGTATAATATTATGGACATCGAGCTGAAGAATAAATGCTATATCAGATGCAGGTAATGCACTCGTTTATCCATCTCTCTCTCTCATAATACAATAATCTTAAATGAAGCGACTCTTTCGTTACTCGCTCTAAAGTGACGTTTCAGAATCATTAACGGAGGCTTGAGCTCGACTTGAGATTTGAATCCGTGGCGGAAGGAAGTAGTTCTGCACAAAAGAGTGTGTTTAAAGACACTCCGTTGTTGTTTCTGATTTATTTGCACACTTGTGCCGTCAAACTGTTGTATAAACGCAGTATCACACGAGTATCAGTGTGATATGGCTGTGTATCAGCATGCTGTGTTTGCCTACAGCCGAAATATACTGCCATATCGCACTGACACTCGTGTGATATTGCTCATATATATATATATATCATTTTTTTATTATTACTTTTGTTCTCATAAAAGAAAACAACATCCTTTAATGTAAAACAATATTTAACTTTCACTAACTTAAAGCTAATTTCTGCCAGTTCCATCCAAAATATTATTCCATATATAGTTCCATAAAAATATTATTAATACAATATTTAAAGGGAATTAACCAAGCACTCTTCCAACTAATATAGAAAAATAATATACAAAAAATATATTTCATTTTGTTTTTGAAGAATATTAGAAATATGTTTGTTATTGCATTTTTTTTCTCAGCTAATTCAACACAGTCTAATATTAATTTAGGGTTATAGAAAATATGACTTTTAACAAGCTGAATTGCTTTAATGACTTAAAATGTACGGGGAAATTGTTCACAAGTCAAAAGATTCCCATAATCATCAAACATTTTCATTAGATGATTAATGTCTCTGTTAAATTACTGGAAATAAAGATTTATTTGTGGCAGTTATATTGGCATTATTACATCTTAAAAGTCATATTTACATCCTCAAAATAAAGCGAATGTTTTAAACTACAACCCCCATAATTCCTTGGTGATGACGCAGCATGTTGCTGATTTCCTGCAACAAGTATTAGACTGGGATAATGGATCCAAACCAGTTTAACGCTATTTTATCTTGTTGAAGTGTGAAAGATGTGTAAAGTAGAATCAGGCGCTCAGACTGCGTTAGTGTAGAGTTAGAGTGAGAAACATGCGTGTGTTTGCGCACTGTACCTGTGTAAGCGGTGGCACGCGCTGAAGCTCTGCACGCGAGTGATGTAGCCGATGCGCGCGGACATGTTCCTCTGATAGAGCCGGTGATCGATCACTGATGTGTGTGCGTGTGTGTGTGTGCTTTATAAGTGCAAGTTGAAACGGGCCAGTGTGGAGGCGTGGCTTCATCGAGCCGCCTCTCGATCGATTATAGTGTGACATCAGCAGTTTCCACGTGCATGAAGCTGCTCATGATCATCATGTGTCTCCTAACATCTGGACAAATATCATATTATTCACGGTTTCTGTGCATACGTGTTGATGTTCATTATATTTATATTTATATGTATATATTTGGAGGCCAAGTCAACACCTCAAACTCGTTGTTGTGCTCCTCAAACCATATATATACACACACACACCGATCAGGCATTATGACTAATAATGTGTTGGTCCCCCTTCTGCTGCCAAAACAGCCCTGACCCGTCGAGGCATGGACTCCACTAGACCTTTGCTGTGGGATCTGGCACCAATATGTTAGCAGCAGATCCTTTAAGTAAATTTTAAGTAATTAATTAAGTAAAATAAGTAAATCTCGTCTGTTTGATCGGACCACACGGGTCAGCCTTCGCTCCCCACGTGCATCAATGAGCCTTGGCCGCCCATGACCCTGTCTCCGGTTCTCCACTGTTCCTTCCTTGGAGCACTTTTGATAGATCCTGACCACTGCAGACCGGGAACACCCCACAAGAGTTGCAGTTTTGGAGATGCTCTGACCCAGTCGTCTAGCCATCACAATTTGGCCCTTCCTCGCTCAAATCCTTACGCTTGCCCATTTTTCCTGCTTCTAACACATCAACTCTGAGGACAAAATGTTCACTTGCTGCCTAATATATCCCACCCACTAACAGGAGCCGTGAGGAAGAGATCATCAGTGTTATTCACTTCTCCTGTCAGTGCTCATAATGTTATGCCTGATTGGTGTATATATATACATATATATATATATATATATATATTAAGATTAATATATATATTAATATAAAAGAGACCACTTAACATTGAGAAAGTAAGTGAACATTTTGTCCTCAAAGTTGATGTTTTAGAAGCAGGAAAAATGGGCAAGCGTAAGGATTTGAGCGAGTTTGCTTGGCCTCCAAATTCCCCAGATCTCAATCCAATCGAGCAGCAAAAGGGGGACCAACAAAATATTAGGACATAATGTTATGCCTGATCTGTGTATATATATATATATATATTTAATACATTTAAAAAAATACATATTCTAACATTTGAATTAAAAATATATTATAAATAACATTACTAGATACAATTTATTAATTTATAAATTACTAATATGGGATTTATTAATTATCATTAGTATAGTTGCCACTGTGAAATAAAGGATAAATAATTACTGAATATTATTTCTTGAACAATTAAACCAAAAATAATTGGTATGGCTTCTATATTAATCAATCTCTAGCTCTAATCCTACAGTGCATTTGCATGGACCTGATATACACGCAGGCATTCATCACTCCTCATGTTGTACCACAGAATAATCGTTTTGTAACAGCATATTGTGATTTAATCCGAATGCATCAAATAAGATCAAGAGGTCTCCTGCTGTTACATAAGCTCACTCTTTCAAGACTTGTCTGATATATTCCTGGAAATCTCTCACTATCAAATCAGCTGTAATCGCAGCTTTACCCTCCGTAATCCTCAGCTGGGTTTAAATAGCAGACAATGCCATTATCCTGGACACTCGCTCACACTCTGAGAAGTAATTGAGAAGATGGGCAACGCTAAAAGTGGAGCCCTTTCCAAAGAGCTTCTGGAGGAGCTGAAGATGAACACCAAATACAGTGAGGAGCAGCTGTACGTCTGGTACCAGAAGTTCCTGAACGAGTGTCCGACGGGTCGCATCAGCCGAGAGCAGTTCGAGAGCATCTACGCCAGCTTCTTCCCCGACGCCGACCCCAAGGCTTACGCTCAGCACGTCTTCAGGAGCTTCGACTCCGACAGCGACGGGACGCTGGACTTTAAAGAGTACATCGTGGCTCTGCATCTGACGTCCTCGGGGAAGACCGTGGAGAAGCTGGAGTGGGCCTTCGCTCTGTACGACGTGGACCGGAACGGCACCATCACCAAAAATGAGATTCACGAGATAGTCAAGGTGAATGAAATCCAGCTCAGATTGATTCACAGACTGAGAACGTACAGGAAACATTCCGTTTTGCAGACATGATGAGAATGTTACATTTGAATGAACATTCCGAAACAAGTTACATTTAAAGAGCATTAGATAAATAATGTTTGTGTGCTAATGTTTTGAGAACATTATTAAAGACCAGATAATGTTGAACAAATGTGACCCTGGACCACAAAACCAGTCATAAGGGTACATTTTTTGAAATTGAGATAAATAAGCTTTCCATTGATGTATGGTTTGTTATGATATGACAATATTTGTCCGAGATACAGCTATTTGAAAATCTGGAATCTGAGCGTGCAAAAAAAGTTGTCTAAATGAAGTCCTTAGCAATGCATATTACTACTATTAATACATTTATGATATATTTACGGTAGGAAATTTACAAAATATCTTCATGGAACATGATCTTAATATCCTAATGATTATTGGCATAAAAGAAAAATGGATAATTTTGACCCATTCAATGCATTGTTGGCTATTGCCACAGACACACCCGTGAGATCAGGACTGCTGTTGTGCTGCAGGGTCACATGTTACAGAAGAACGTTTGTTCGTGACTTTGAGAGAACCTTTGCTCCTCTTTGCAGTCGATATTCAACATGATCTCCAAAGAAGACCAGAAAAACCTTCCAGACGACGAGAACACCCCAGAAAAACGAACGGATAAAATTTGGGACTTTTTTGGGAAAAAAGAAAATGGTAAGTGACTATTTGCAATGGAAGATTTGATTGATTGAGCTTTGAAGAATGCATTTTCTTTATGTCGTCAGGTAAAATAACAGAGGGAGAGTTCATTCAAGGAGTTATGAACAATAAGAACATTCTCCGCCTGATTCAGTTTGACGAACCGCAGAAGGTCCAAGAAAGGCTCAAAGAGAAGAAGCACTGATGGGTTGAAATGACTGATGCTACTTGTTTTAGACTCTTTTAAAAAGTGCATGTGCATTTCTGCTGTTACATGTTGACTGAGATAAAACAATCGTTAGGAATTCAGTTCAATGTGTGCCATGAAATATAGATGTAAAAATGTTGTTTATTACCACCAACATGCAGTATAAAAGATAACGGACGGTTGGCAACACCAACAGGAATGCATTTAATTTTCCTCTGCATGTCATGAATACACTGATACAAGCAGAAAGGCTCAGAAGACACGCTCACGATCACAACCGTCCATGTGCTGTGGATCCACATGCAAATTTATGTAAATAATCCACAACTCTGTAATCACACTCACTTGCCCATCAATAAAATACTATATTTAACAGTCATGCAAATGTTTCATTTTAGTACTGATACTACTGTATTTCACATTGAGTATTTTAGCATTCAGTTGTTCTTCTTCGTTCTATGGAAGCTTGTTTCCGCCACAGAATAAAACAATTAAAAAGGTAATTGTGACTTTTTATCTCACAATTCTGACTTTTTTTTCTCAGAATTGCATGATATAAAGTCAGAATTAATAAAGTCAGAATTGTGAGATATAAAGTCAGAATTAATAAAGTCAGAATTAATAAAGTCAGAATTATGATAAATAAAGTCAGATTTGCGAGCTATAAAGTCAGAATTGCGAGAAATAAAGTCAGAATTAATAAAGTCAGAATTATGATAAAGTCAGATTTGCGAGCTATAAAGTCAGAATTGTGAGAAATAAAGTCAGAATTAATAAAGTCAGAATTGCAAGATATAAAGTCAAAATTAATAAAGTCAGAATTGCGTAATATAAAGTCAGAATTTATAAAGTCAGAATTGCGAGATATAAAGTCAGAATTAATAAAGTCAGAATTGTGAGATATAAAGTCAGAATTGCAAGATATAAAGTCAGAATTAATTAAGTCAGAATTGTGAGATATAAAGTCAGAATTGCAAGATATAAAGTCAGAATTAATTAAGTCAGAATTGCGAGATATAAAGTCAGAATTAATTAAGTCAGAATTGCAAGATATAAAGTCAGAATTAATTAAGTCAGAATTGTGAGATATAAAGTCAGAATTGCAAGATATAAAGTCAGAATTAATTAAGTCAGAATTGCGAGATACAAAGTCAGAATTGTGAGATATAAAGTCAGAATTGCAAGATATAAAGTCAGAATTAATTAAGTCAGAATTGCGAGATATAAAGTCAGAATTAATTAAGTCAGAATTGCAAGATATAAAGTCAGAATTAATTAAGTCAGAATTGTGTGATATAAAGTCAGAATTAATTAAGTCAGAATTGCGAGATATAAAGTCAGAATTGCAAGATATAAAGTCAGAATTAAGTCAGAATTGTGAGATAGTCAGAATTAAGTCAGAATTGCAAAATATAAAGTCAGAATTGCAAGATATAAAGTCAGAATTAATTAAGTCAGAATTGTGAGATATAAAGTCAGAACTAATTAAGTCAGAATTGCAAAATATAAAGTCAGAATTGTGAGATATAAAGTCAGAATTGTGTGATATAAAGTCAGAATTAATTAAGTCAGAATTGTGTGATATAAAGTCAGAATTGTGAGATATAAAGTCAGAATTGAGTGATATAAAGTCAGAATTGTGTGATATAAAGTCAGAATTGAGAGATATAAAGTCAGAATTGTGAGATATAAAGTCAGAATTGAGTGATATAAAGTCAGAATTGAGTGATATAAAGTCAGAATTGAGTGATATAAAGTCAGAATTAATTAAGTCAGAATTGTGAGATATAAAGTCAGAATTGTGTGATATAAAGTCAGAATTGTGTGATATAAAGTCAGAATTAATTAAGTCAGAATTGTGAGATATAAAGTCAAAATTAATTAAGTCAGAATTGTGAGATATAAAGTCAAAATTAATTAAGTCAGAATTGTGAGATATAAAGTCAGAATTGTGTGATATAAAGTCAGAATTGTGAGATATAAAGTCAGAATTGTGAGATATAAAGTCAGAATTGAGTGATATAAAGTCAGAATTGAGTGATATAAAGTCAGAATTGAGTGATATAAAGTCAGAATTAATTAAGTCAGAATTGTGAGATATAAAGTCAGAATTGTGTGATATAAAGTCAGAATTGTGAGATATAAAGTCAGAATTGAGTGATATAAAGTCAGAATTGTGTGATATAAAGTCAGAATTGAGAGATATAAAGTCAGAATTGAGAGATATAAAGTCAGAATTGAGTGATATAAAGTCAGAATTGTGAGATATAAAGTCAGAATTGAGTGATATAAAGTCAGAATTAATTAAATCAGAATTGTGAGATATAAAGTCAGAATTGCATGATATAAAGTTAGAATTAATAAAGTCAGAATTGCGTAATATAAAGTCAGAATTTATAAAGTCAGAATTGCGAGATATAAAGTCAGAATTAATAAAGTCAGAATTGCGTAATATAAAGTCAGAATTTATAAAGTCAGAATTGCGAGATATAAAGTCAGAATTAATAAAGTCAGAATTGTGAGATATAAAGTCAGAATTGCAAGATATAAAGTCAGAATTAATTAAGTCAGAATTGTGAGATATAAAGTCAGAATTGCAAGATATAAAGTCAGAATTAATTAAGTCAGAATTGCGAGATATAAAGTCAGAATTAATTAAGTCAGAATTGCAAGATATAAAGTCAGAATTAATTAAGTCAGAATTGTGAGATATAAAGTCAGAATTGCAAGATATAAAGTCAGAATTAATTAAGTCAGAATTGCGAGATACAAAGTCAGAATTGTGAGATATAAAGTCAGAATTGCAAGATATAAAGTCAGAATTGTGAGATATAAAGTCAGAATTGTGAGATATAAAGTCAGAATTAATTAAGTCAGAATTGCGAGATATAAAGTCAGAATTAATTAAGTCAGAATTGCAAGATATAAAGTCAGAATTAATTAAGTCAGAATTGTGTGATATAAAGTCAGAATTAATTAAGTCAGAATTGCGAGATATAAAGTCAGAATTGCAAGATATAAAGTCAGAATTAAGTCAGAATTGTGAGATAGTCAGAATTAAGTCAGAATTGCAAAATATAAAGTCAGAATTGCAAGATATAAAGTCAGAATTAATTAAGTCAGAATTGTGAGATATAAAGTCAGAACTAATTAAGTCAGAATTGCAAAATATAAAGTCAGAATTGTGAGATATAAAGTCAGAATTGTGTGATATAAAGTCAGAATTAATTAAGTCAGAATTGTGTGATATAAAGTCAGAATTGTGAGATATAAAGTCAGAATTGAGTGATATAAAGTCAGAATTGTGTGATATAAAGTCAGAATTGAGAGATATAAAGTCAGAATTGTGAGATATAAAGTCAGAATTGAGTGATATAAAGTCAGAATTAATTAAGTCAGAATTGTGAGATATAAAGTCAAAATTAATTAAGTCAGAATTGTGTGATATAAAGTCAGAATTGTGAGATATAAAGTCAGAATTGTGAGATATAAAGTCAGAATTGAGTGATATAAAGTCAGAATTGAGTGATATAAAGTCAGAATTGAGTGATATAAAGTCAGAACTAATTAAGTCAGAATTGCAAAATATAAAGTCAGAATTGAGTGATATAAAGTCAGAATTGAGTGATATAAAGTCAGAATTAATTAAGTCAGAATTGTGAGATATAAAGTCAGAATTGTGTGATATAAAGTCAGAATTGTGTGATATAAAGTCAGAATTAATTAAGTCAGAATTGTGAGATATAAAGTCAAAATTAATTAAGTCAGAATTGTGTGATATAAAGTCAGAATTGTGAGATATAAAGTCAGAATTGTGAGATATAAAGTCAGAATTGAGTGATATAAAGTCAGAATTGAGTGATATAAAGTCAGAATTGAGTGATATAAAGTCAGAATTAATTAAGTCAGAATTGTGAGATATAAAGTCAGAATTGTGTGATATAAAGTCAGAATTGTGAGATATAAAGTCAGAATTGAGTGATATAAAGTCAGAATTGTGTGATATAAAGTCAGAATTGAGAGATATAAAGTCAGAATTGAGTGATATAAAGTCAGAATTGAGAGATATAAAGTCAGAATTGAGTGATATAAAGTCAGAATTGAGTGATATAAAGTCAGAATTGAGAGATATAAAGTCAGAATTGAGTGATATAAAGTCAGAATTGTGAGATATAAAGTCAGAATTGAGAGATATAAAGTCAGAATTAATTAAATCAGAATTGTGAGATATAAAGTCAGAATTGCATGATATAAAGTTAGAATTAATAAAGTTAGAATTGCGTGATATAAAGTGGCAATTATCTTTTTAAAATGTTTTATTCTGTGGTAGAAACAAGCTTCCATACTGTTCTACTAGCATCTGTTTTTGTAAAATGAAGATTTTTCCAGTGGGCCGCATACACCAAAGGAAACTGATATTTGCTGTTAATTGTTCAATTTAACTGTGCTCCCTTGTAAAAATTCTTTTTTTAAGCATATCAAAATGAAGAAATAGTGGCTCTCAACTGGTGGGTTTGACCCAAAGCTAAATGCAAATAATAAAATACATCTATCAATATTATCTAGCACAGTGAAAGGCAACAATGTAGCAAATATGGAAATATTAATGAATAGTTTTTGAGTCGCTACATGATGCTCAGTGTAAAATCTGGCGAGCCGCTGATCTAGATAATAAAGCGGGTAATATTCTGCACGAGAGCGTCAGTCACTGTTTTCACTGCTGTATAAATCACTATATTCAAGTTTAATTGGTCAATCTTTGAGCTCTGCAACTTCAAATAAACAACAGCAGAACTTTCAGAGTATTTCAAAACTCAGATTGTGGACCTTGTGTCATACAGATGTACAAAAATCAGGTATCAAAAACATAACGGAAGCTTTTTCCGCCATGAAATAAAAAAGGTCAATGCAATTCTTTTTTTGCTCAGAATTATGAGATATAAACTCGTAATTGCAGGTTATAAAGTCTGAATTTTGAGAAAAAAGTCAGATTTGTGACTTTTCTTTATTCTGTGGCGGAAACAAGCGTCAATAATTTACAGTGGTTAAAGAGTGAAAATATGCAACCCTTATACACTCAAAAAATTAATGGGTGGTTTTAACCCAAATTTGGGTCAAATGTGACCCTGGACCACAAAACCAGTCATATGGGTCAATTTTTTGAAATTGAGATTTATACATCATCTGAAAGCTGAATAAATTATCTTTCCATTGATGTGTGGTTTGTTAGGACAATATTTGAAAATCTGGAATCTGAGGGTGAAAAAAAATCTAAATATTGAGAAAATCTCCTTTAAAGTTGTCCAAATGAAGTCCTTAGCAATGCATATTACTACTAATAATACATTTATGATATATTTACGGTAGGAAATGTACTAAATATCTTCATGGAACATGATCTTAATATCCTAATGATTTTTAGCATAAAAGAAAAATGGATAATTTGCTATCGCCACAGATACACCCGTGAGATCAGGACTGGTGTTGAGCTCCAGGGGCACATATATGGACAAACCCAAACGTTGGGTTAAAAATGTAATTAAAATATTTAACCCAATGCCTGGGTTTTTCCCATTGGATTTGACCCAAATTTGGGTTGAAACAACCCATAATTTTTTAGAGTGTAATTACATATTTATAGAAAAATAATAAATCATGATTTCAAAATTCGCTTTCCTCTATGATCTCCTCCATTGTCTCTCCCAAAGTAATTTCCCCGTCGCTGCTGGACAGGCTCTTCCTCATGTAGAACTCCAGGCCTGAGCTCCGCCCACAGGTTATGTCCTCTGCTGATTGGTCAGCCACCTGCAGTGGGTGTGTCTGTGTGGGGGCGTGGCCTCCGTCCTCATTGGATTCGCTCTGCTTTGTGTTTTGTCCAGGGGTTTTCTGCGAGCTCTTCCACAGATGTTTGGGGTGAATTTCCGGGAAGCAGTTGTGCACCTCAAAGTGACTGGACAAAACCAACAGCTGCCATCGCTTCTTCAGCTCAGCCTGGACCTGGAAGTTTCCAAATTGGGTTATTATGCTGAAAAACACTCTCACACTTTCAAAAGATGTCCACCAAACGTACCTCTCCGTTTGCAAAGCAGTACAGCACTGCAACTAACAGACCCTGTGGAACAATAAAGCTCACGGTCAGAGGTTTCACTGAGTCAGCAAGGGGAAAAAACAAGCAGTTTCTCACCTGGAAAGAGCTCAGGGTCAGATGGACAAAGTTTCGGGCGTAGCGGTTGCTTCCTTCGACCGATTCGTCAATAATTATGGTGAAGACGATCTCGTGGATGCCGAGCAGAGGAATCAACACTAGCGTTGCTCTGGCTAAACTGTGCAAACCGAGTCAAATGTGTGAGTTTTTACACTGTAAAATTACATTTTTAAGTATAATTAACTTGGATGTTTAAGTCATTGCAACTCAACCTCCTTAGCTCTGGGATCATTTTTGGGGGTTTCCGCCTGGTTTTGGCCTACCCAAATTTAAAAGCTTCCCATACCCATATACAGTGATCTAAATACACAATTTTGGTGTAATTTTACAGGAAACCCTTTGAAGTTACATAAACCATTGCTAAAAGTGATAAACATGTGAACCTGGAGCTCAACAGCAGTCCTGATCTCACGGGTGTGTCTGTGGCATTGTATGGGTCAAAAATTATCCATTTTTCTTTTATGCCAAAAATCATTAGGATATTAAGATCATGTTCCATGAAGATATTTTGTAAATGTTCTACCGTAAATATATATAAAAATGTATTATTAGTAGTTATATGCATTGCTAAGGACTTCATCTGGACAACTTTAAAGGAGATTTTCTCAATATTTAGATTTTTTTTGCACCCTCAGATTCCAGAATTTCAAATAGTTGTATCTTGGCCAAATATTGTCCTAACAAACCATACATCAATGGAAAAATATGTGCCCTTATGACTGGTTTTGTGGTCCAGGGTCACATTTAAGTATATGTTGTCTGAGCTGTAATAAACCCCCAGAAAAGAGGCGCTTTTTGGCTTTTTTTGCTTATAAATTCATTTTTGAAAGTGTATAACTCAGACTCTGTGTGCTCTAGCACCCTGCAGACTGTTTGGGCTGTTTCCACTAGATGGCAGCAAATACTGGAAATTATGTGGTATGCAAGATTTATTTAAATGGATCTGAAGGGAGGAATATGACCTTTTTTATGTAATTTCCGCCTACCCAAATCTCTCCAATATACAAGTCTCCCCATATACAGTGGTATAAATGCAATATCCCTGTCACAGTCACATTTAGTTTCAGTTTGATTGGACTTTCAGTTTGTTTGTATCTGTCACATGTTCCTTTGTTCTGTTTCCCGCCACTCGTCTGTCTCCCCGGTTACCATCATTATTAGTTCATCTGTGTCAGCTGTATGTATAGTGTCATGTTTGTAGGGTTTTCTTTTCTGTTTTCGTGTTCAGTGTTTTGTTTTCCGTTTTCACCCCTGCGTGCACCATCGACTTTCCAGCTGTCAGCTGAGCAGGGAGAAAGCTCCCTCGAGAAACATTTAGAAGTGTTTTTGGATCTCGCCCATAAGACCACCTGAACGGTGATCCGCAGGATGTCAGCACCCACTCCACAGTAGTAAAGCTCCCTCGAGGCACGTGTTGAGTCCGACCAGCAGAAACGTGCACAGTTGTCCGGGGAGGTTCCTCGAGGGAGCTTTACTACTGTGGAGTGGGTGCTGGCGTCCTGCGGATCACCGTTCACTGTCCTGGATGCCGCCAGCCTCACTCCCGATCAGATCGAGCGTGACATCTCACCCGAGCCTGAGGTGAACACGTCTGACCAGGTGTGTGAGCTGGCTGACCCTTCCATCGCTGAGGGAGTCCTCGTGGAGTTTGAGGGAATGGAAGCGAGCCCCGCCCATCCTCCCGCCACTGAGAGTGAGTACAGCCTGGACATAATGGACAGTTGGTGTATGTGTGGAGAGACAAATTTCCTGTGGCCCTCCATTTCGTCTGAATCTGAATCTTCTTCTTCAGTCAGTCTCCTCTTCAGCCCTCAGCCAGTTCTACCATCCAGTCATCGCTACCTCCCATCAGTCCCTCAGCTTCACCTCCACCTCCTCTCAGTGGCACAGCTACCCCTCGGACCCGCTGGGAGCCATTGCCACCTGGATGTCTGATACCTGTGGCTCTGCCTCCCGCCTCTGAGTGCTCCGCTCCACCTCGACCTGTCACCCTGGCTCCTGCGCCTTCACTCCTTTCTCCCTCGGCTCCAGTGTGTACCATCAGCCATTCGGCATCGCAGGGCTTCCTTGGTACGTCGCTCCACCTGGGTCAGACGTCGTCATGCCTCCGCTGCGGGGCCACTTGTGGGCCATTCGCTACTCTCCAGCCCTCCACCCCTTCGGCTTCGGCAAGCTCCGCCTTCCCTCAGGCTTCGCCTCCGCCCTCGATCTTTGTCCTCTGGATCCCCGCTTCCACCTCATGGGGTCGTCGTTGTGGCTCAGTTTCAGCCGCCGAGGTCTACGGTCTCTCTCCACCCCACCGGCTCTCCATCTGCGCGGTGGGCTTCACCTCCATCGTCATCGCTTCCAATCGAGGTGACGTTGTACTTCACTCCACCATGGCTCCTCCCTCCTGCGACGCCGCCTTGGGGCACATTCCATTTGATTGGACTTTCAGTTTGTTTGTATTTGTCACGTTCCTTTGTTCTGTTTCCCGCCACTCGTCTGTCTCCCCGGTTACCATCATTATTAGTTCATCTGTGTTTTTATATTTTATATGTTTGTTTATTATAGCACAGACAAAATACACTCACCTAAAGGATTATTAGGAACACCTGTTCAATTTCTCATTAATGCAATTATCTAATCAACCAATCACATGGCAGTTGCTTCAATGCATTTAGGGGTGTGGTCCTGGTCAAGACAATCTCCTGAACTCCAAACTGAATGTCAGAATGGGAAAGAAAGGTGATTTAAGCAATTTTGAGCGTGGCATGGTTGTTGGTGCCAGACGGGCCGGTCTGAGTATTTCACAATCTGCTCAGTTACTGGGATTTTCACGCACAACCATTTCTAGAGTTTACAAAGAATGGTGTGAAAAGGGAAAAACATCCAGTATGCGGCAGTCCTGTGGGCGAAAATGCCTTGTTGATGCTAGAGGTCAGAGGAGAATGGGCCGACTGATTCAAGCTGATAGAAGAGCAACTTTGACTGAAATAACCACTCGTTACAACCGAGGTATGCAGCAAAGCATTTGTGAAGCCACAACACGCACAACCTTGAGGCGGATGGGCTACAACAGCAGAAGACCCCACCGGGTACCACTCATCTCCACTACAAATAGGAAAAAGAGGCTACAATTTGCACAAGCTCACCAAAATTGGACAGTTGAAGACTGGAAAAATTTTGCCTGGTCTGATGAGTCTGGATTTCTGTTGAGACATTCAGATGGTAGAGTCAGAATTTGGCGTAAACAGAATGAGAACATGGATCCATCATGCCTTGTTACCACTGTGCAGGCTGGTGGTGGTGGTGTAATGGTGTGGGGGATGTTTTCTTGGCACACTTTAGGCCCCTTAGTGCCAATTGGGCATCGTTTAAATGCCACGGCCTACCTGAGCATTGTTTCTGACCATGTCCATCCCTTTATGACCACCATGTACCCATCCTCTGATGGCTACTTCCAGCAGGATAATGCACCATGTCACAAAGCTCCAATCATTTCAAATTGGTTTCTTGAACATGACAATGAGTTCACTGTACTAAAATGGCCCCCACAGTCACCAGATCTCAACCCAATAGAGCATCTTTGGGATGTGGTGGAACGGGAGCTTCGTGCCCTGGATGTGCATCCCACAAATCTCCATCAACTGCAAGATGCTATCCTATCAATATGGGCCAACATTTCTAAAGAATGCTTTCAGCACCTTGTTGAATCAATGCCACGTAGAATTAAGGCAGTTCTGAAGGCGAAAGGGGGTCAAACACAGTATTAGTATGGTGTTCCTAATAATCCTTTAGGTGAGTGTATACTATAATATTTATCACTTTCAGCAGTGTTTTATGTAATTTCAGGGTTTACCTGTAAAATGACACTGGGATATTGCATTTATACCACTGTATATGGGGAGACTTTAGATCTGGGTAGGCGGAAATTACATAAAAAAGGTAATATTCCTCCCTTCAGATCCAGTTGAATAAATCTTGCATACCACATGATACAGACAACATTCTTTTTCCAGTATTTGCTGCCATCTAGAGCATACAGGGCCTGGGTTATACACTTTCAAAAATTAATTTATAACCAAAAAATGCCTCTTTTTTGGGGGGGTATTACAGCTCAGATAACATATACTTGCATGTTTATCACTTTTAGCAGTTTTATGCAACTTCAAAGGGTTTCCTGTAAAATGACACCAAACTGGTGTATTTAGAGACCACTGTATGTGGGTATGGGTCGGCCAAATCCAGTAATTTAGTGTAAATAAGTTACTCTCTGTAAAACAAATGCCAAAGTGATGCATATCTCCAGAAATTAGACATTCTAAGCTTTCAAATGGTGCAGAGCTCCTCCACAAACATTTAAAGTTTAAAGTATAATACTTGATGACGTCATTCCGGACCCTGATCAGTGGAATGGAGTTTAGGAGGTTCAATTACATCAAGAGTTGAATCTTGTATAACGTGTAATAATAGTGTATATGAGCAGTGACTAACCTGTAACGGTAGTCAGTGAACTTCACCTGGTCGGCCTTTAACTTGGACAGCAAAAGTCTGATGATTTTGAGAAAAATGCAAAAAATGACCTGGAACACAAGCGAGTGCATGATTATATCATGAGAGCAGGATTGAGTCTTAAAGAAGTTTTGATTGTATTACACAAAAAAATGCTGGGTTGTTTTAACCCAATTTTAAGTCAAATATGGACAAACCCAATTGTTGGGTTAAAAATAAAGTGTAAAGTGTATATAGTGTATATCGGTGCACGTTTATCAACCGCCTCTGAAAAATAAAGGTCAGAGGGTTCAAACGCAAACTGATTTAATACAATACTTTCACGGCTCACTCCTGATCGCTCGTGACCAGCCTGAGGCGCGACGGCACGAGGATCTGCGGTGAAATCGGCGTTACACCATGACAGCAGAGCGCATGTAAACCAACCAACCCTGCTCTTCTCCTCACACAGGATTCATATCCAACATGTGTCACCAGAAGAAAACACATGCATGAGCTGAAGTTCATCAGGCGTCATACTCACGATCACTGATAATGTTATTGGGCCTCTGATTATCCACCAGATCCATCTGATATTATTCAACCAACAGCTTTAGAAAAAGAAAACATGCAATGCATTATATGATGCCCATATAACCATTAATAGAGAAGCATTTGTTGACATTATTAAATGCATTCGTTTGATAACCGCAATGAGCAACATGTTTTTAAAGCATTTATTAATCTTTGATAATGCATATAGTTAACATTAACTAATACTAACAAATACAACATAGTAAATGTTGAAATTAACATTGACTAATATTAATAAAGGCTGTTCAGGGTTAGGTAACTACATTAATTAACTGTTAACAAATGAAACCTTATTGTGATACCAAATTAATTTTAATTGTGGTTAAGAAATATAAACTCATTATGTATTAATATAAGCCCTTATGTTAAGCTTTATATACATTTATTTTTTGAAGTTGCAAAATACGATTTCAGTCTTTTTATCTCAATATTTCAGATACAAAATGACAAATTTACAATTACATTTCAAAACTGTAAGTATCTGTGAAATGTGAAAAATGTTTTTTTTTTTCATACAAATTATTTTCTGTATTACATGCAAAATGTCAGTAACACTTTCTGTGAAGTGATTTTGTTTAAAAAAAAAACATATGCATGAAATTATACTTTAAAAAATAATATTGCAGTGTTTTGCTAGTATGTAACATTAAAAAAAGATACATTTTGGTTATTATTTTATTACAGGAATTTCCGTTCATTAGTTACATTTACAAATAAACAACTTAAAATGCATTTTCAATATTTCTTAACATTTGCTTTAGGAAAATTGCATCCTATGTTTTCACTTAAAGCCATCAAAGATGCATTTATAGATGATTTTAGACGGCTATTAATAACAATATATTCACTTATTTGACAGAAATCTACAAAAAAGTCATTGTAACTGTAATATAATAACATTACAGCAATACAGGCTGCATCAAATACATTCACGGAACCACGGCTGACTAATTAATACTTATAAATCCGGATTATGAGTATGTGCATTGAAAAAGCACATGCATAACTTATAAGTAATTATAACAATAATGTAAATATAACTATAACTGCTCTTATGCAGTATGTCTTAATATAGTTATAGAATAGTTATACTTATTTATAAATAAGCATAAATGTAGCTATAATTCATTTGGACTTCATAGAAAGTGTCAATGTGAAGTAAAAAAGCCACGCACCTTTTATTTTCATACAGAGTTTTGGCTACGGTCCAGGGAATCACGAACAATAATGGAGTTCCTGCAGGAGTTTGTTGAATAAAGTTGGAGAATTAATAAAGTCATGGTAACACTTTGTATATGATGCTTTCTAAAAGTATTTCTAATGTATTAATTATGTATGAGCTCATGAATAATTGTAGCCACAATTATAATACATTATAATACGAATCAATTCATCATTACACCTTTAGAAAGTATAATGAATTCAAACACATGACAAACAACCAAATTTAAGATGCAACAAGGATTTTAACTTTGTTTATGAAAAGATATAAGGCATTATAAATTATATTATGAATACCTTTATAATGCATTATACACCGATCAGGCATAACATTATGACCACTGACAGGTGAAGTGACTAACACTGATGATCTCTTCATCACGGCTCCTGTTAGTGGGTGGGATATGTTAGGCAGCAAGTGAACATTTTGTCCTCAAAGTTGATGTGTTAGAAGCAGGAAAAATGGGCAAGCGTAAGGATTTGAGCGAGTTTGACAAGGGCCAAATTGTGATGGCTAGACGACTGGATCAGAGCATCTCCAAAACTGCAGCCTAAGCATTGTTGCAGACCATGTACAGCCTTTCATGGAAACGGTATTCCCTGGTGGCTGTGGCTCTTCCAGCAGGATAATGCTCCTGACACAAAGCACAAATGGTTCAGGAATGGTTTGAGGAGCACAACAATGAGTTTGAGGTGTTGACTTGGCCTCCAAATTCCCCAGATCTCAATCCAATCGAGCATCTGTGGGATGTGCTGAACAAACAAGTCCGATCCATGGAGGCCCCACCTCACAACTTACAGGACTTAAAGGATCTGCTGCTAACATCTTGGTGCCAGATACCACAGCACACCTTCAGGGGTCTAGTGGAGTCCATCAGAGACGGGTCAGGGGGACCAACACAATATTAGGACATAATGTTATGCCTGATCGGTGTACATAAAGGCTTCATTTTTACAGAAATATTCTTGTGCAAGGATAAGTCGCACCCCATCCGATGACCATGTATTTCTTCAGAAGTCTTTTCCTGATCAACACGGCCGTGAACAGCAGCGTGTGCAGGAAGATCGCCTCCACTAGGAGCCAGAAGTAATTACATCCCACAAAATACTCCAGCGACACCTTTGAGGCCTTGCAGAGGAAAGAAATCTGGAGGGTTGACATGTATATTACTGCATCTTTTGTGCATCAATGAATAACATACAGTAAGACATGCAGATGATATGGGTGAATGACGGATTAAGGGAAAAAAAATTCACATTTAGGACTTTCTACACTTATTAGTGTGTTTGTACTCATTTAAGAATGTAATGAACCATGTTTTGGTGAATCAGATGGTGAATGTCATTCCTGGGTAACGGTAATGCATTTTGAAATGAATTACATTTCTACCATTGTTGGCATTAAATGTGCTGAAAATATCCATAATTGGAGCTCAACAAACAATTAGTGCTCGGAAAACTACATTTTAATCACAATTAATATAATCAATGTGGGATTTCATAGAGACATGACTCAAAATTCAGAATCAAATGTTTTCTAATAAAGTAAATAAGACTCGTTTAATCCTGAACTCAACACAAAACAGAAGTGTGTAATATAACACACAGATACGGGTTACATTAATCGCCCGTGTCATTATTAGACTGAATCCTTAAAACCATCCTCATATAAATACACTTTTCAAAATGATACATTCATTTCAAGATGATGGTAGCTTAAACATAGCCTTTGTAAAAATATAAAGCATTTAAAAAATAAACTAGTCTTTCCCAAGTGGGCTAGTCTCGCACATCCCTAATATGCCTAAAAGTTCTGAATTAAACACTGATTGTTATGCATATGTCCTTCTGGATAACGGATGACAGAGGGTTTCTAACGTGTTTTCTCACTAACTCAACCACCTGTGGAAAACACACTTTAAGGCAATCTTTCAGATCAAATCGATGGTTTTTTATTATAAATACATTATAAATGTTTTATTAGTGTTATCACAAGGACACGTGGTATTGATAAAGTGCACCAGTGACCGAAAAGCTCAAAACATCAGCATTTTAAGAGACGCTTCCTGACCTCATTCAGGGGCTTCTTTTTGACACAATATTATGTCACATGACAAAATGCATTATGGTCCAAATAATGTCTGTTCTCCAGGAGTGACATTAGAGAAAGCACAATTTGGAGACTAAAGACTTTCTGTCATAAAAATGTAAATAAGCTTAGTATTATCAGGTATCATTGAAAACATCAATACGGTTATGCACAAGTAGGTTTGAATGATTTTTATGCAGATTTTGTATTCAGATTTTAACCCAGAATGGCATTTTGGGACTTTTTAGCTCAATTAAAGATGAATTATTTATAATGAGTACTCACATCATTTAATGTAGTGTAAAAATGTATATATTTCTAATACTATGAATATGCTTTGGACAGCAGAATTGTCACGCCACGTCATTGACCCATATAACTCCACAGAGCTGAAAACGAGCGTAACTGAAGGGTTCTGTACCGCAGAGTTTGTGTAGCTGTTCCATCCGGTTTCGTCCCTGGGCAGGTTGGTGTACGTGACTTGTAATATAACCTCTTTGGTGATTACCGCTGTCGCTCTAAATATGAACGATACAAAGAGATTCATGTGGATGTAGTTCCTCGTGCAGTGAAGCTTCCTGAAAACAAAAGGTAGAAATAATTGCTTGGTTAGGGACAAATAAAATTAGTATCTCAGATATCTGGAGCCAGCTCTGGGCTGGGACAATAAATGACCGGACAGGACAGAAATCAATCAATCTGATCAATGAAAACAAAAGATCTGAAATGCATGCACCAGAGATCAATCTAATCATGCACGTACAGCGACAGAGATCATTGGTTAAATGACAAGAATAAGAAAACACATCTGTGTTGGCTGGATACTTTTAGCACTTTTAAAGAAAATATTTTTAAGCCCTCTTTTTTTCCCCACGTGTCCTTTTATAAAGCAATGTTTAAAATAGGCCTATTTTATTTTATAACAATATTTGAAAGTATTTAATGCATTATTTACTTAGCATGAATGATCTGTTATAGCTATTTTATAATATCCAAAAGCAAAACATGAAAAGAACTCCATTAGGGAGTGGCAATGGCTAACGAGTGGTCCTGTGCTGCCATCTACTGGTTATAGTGGTCATTTCATTATGTCATTATCATTTTAAAAGCCATCTTCCACATCTTCCACTAAACTAAAGCAAGGCATATTTTCCATATCTCTGAATGAAAATGAGAAATGTAGATCTTCTTTAAAGTGAATTTTACTGCACAACTATAGAGGTAAAAATAATAAAGTGTTCAAAATAGTAGGCTTCATGTTTAAAAAAATATTTTATTGTCTGGGGTCCAAACATCCCAAGTGTGCACCACAGACGAACAGCCCCGATTGTGCAGATCGACCTCCGTGATTGAAGATAAAGGAGTTTTTAGCATGAAAAGGCTTAATTTAAGCTTAATTTGCTGACATTTTGCAGATAGCAGAAAAGGAGGCGGAGTGATGTGAGTAACAATAAAATAAAATCTGTTTTACTCGTTTTGAATACAGTGAGTTAATTAATTTATTTACCTTAATCCTCATCCTTCCCTCGCGGGTCAAAATGACCCGAAAGCCCTAAAATTATACTTAATTTCTATTTATTTATTTTTGTCCAGAAAGCTTATTTCATTTCATTGTTTTCTATTTTTAATGCAATTTTTGGGGAGATTTTGTGTTCTTCTTTATTTTATTACCTTTAAATTACTAAATTTTATCAATAAATAATAAATAAATAATAATTTAAGCACATTCTTCACATTCTTTTGACTTAAATTCAAAATAACTTACAATTTCATGCATAACCCTGTTAATTCAGCTCAGAATATCTCACATTGTGTGTCTCTGCCGACCTCTTGTGGAAAAATAATAACATAACATGACCTCTGACCCTATGCATGACGAGTGACCTCTGACCCTATGCATGACGCGTGACCTCTGACCTGACGCATGACGAGTGACCTCTGACCCGACGCATGACGAGTGACCTCTGACCCGACGCATGACGAGTGACCTCTGACATGACGCATGACGAGTGACCTCTGACCCGACGCATGACGAGTAACTTCTGACCCGACGCATGATGAGTGACCTCTGACCTGAAGCATGACGAGTGACCTCTGACATGACGAGTGACCTCTGACCTGACGCATGACGAGTGACCTCTGACATGACGAGTGACCTCTGACCTGACACATGACGAGTGACCTCTGACCCGACGCATGATGAGTGACCTCTGACCCGACGCATGAGGAGTGACCTCTGACCCGACGCATGATGAGTGACCTCTGACCCGACGCATGAGGAGTGACCTCTGACCCGACGCATGATGAGTGACCTCTGACCCGACACATGAGGAGTGACCTCTGACCCGACGCATGAGGAGTGACCTCTGACCCGACGCATGATGAGTGACCTCTGACCCTACGCAAATTACAGTATAAATTGCGCAATGATATTTCATGACTCTAATAGCTCAATATGGAGCTGTTCCGTTGGGTCCTAAAGTCAGGTTCTCTTCCGTATGCATTCAGAGACACATGCAGACATTATAAAATGCTAGTTTTAGCATTTTTAGTTAGATGTTTAGCATTTTTAGGGTTTTTCTATGTGTACTAAAGCATTCCTTGCATTCCATTCATTCCTATAGGGGTCAAATTGACCCACGAGCGAAGGATTTGTTACTTTTTAAAATTTCGACCACAAAACTCCTCGAATTCGTGGTTCAGGTGCGACAAAAGTCCTGAGGTCTTGGACCACTCCAATGAACACTCGATTTTTAATACATTTTTAAAAAATGACCCGAGGGAAGGATGAGGGTTAATTATTATTTTCGGAACAGATAAGGGGCTAAACAGACAGCCTAACTAATGCTAACATGAGGCAGTTTTATAATCTGTCTTAAAATTATATCAAGTTGACCTACTTGACAAAGTTGATCAGAATACATAAAGTTTGTGTACTGTTCTTTTTGCACATTTTTATATATTACACAACTAATTGACACGTTTAAAACATATATACATTTGTCTACGAAACTTCTGGATTTAAATATTTTCTCACTTAAGATATGCAAATGAAATAAATTTTTTAGGCAACATAATTACCTGAAAAATTATGTTAAATTTTGATAATCCATTGCATATTAAAATAGATGTTGTGACTAAAATGAAAATTAACATTACACAATTTTGCATAAAAGGTCTTGATTGGCTAAGCAGCGTCTCTTAGCCCCGCCCTCACACACTGTAGTTGTCTCTGAGACTGGAAGAGTTTGGTTGGTGTTGTTCATGTGGAGAAGACGCTGTTTTCTGCTGAGATTGAGACGGCCAAACCCTCGCCATCGTTACTGTTCGTATCACTGTGTGTCAAGAGCTGAGATTCAGATATGATAATGAGCACCTGCTTCTGACCAATCACAGCAGAGCAGCTCTCAGAGAGGCGGAGCTTAGAGAATCTGTGATGGAAGCGTTTCAGACACTGAGAGGAAAGAGCTGATGCTGCAGTGGAGATTAGGAGAGAATTACTGTTTTTGAGCTTGAATGCATGAGAACCTGTTGTAGGAGACGAAAACAGCATCATAGGGGCACTTTAAAGTTACATTCTTACTATATAAAACAAAAAAGGACCCAACACGGAGCCCTGCAGAACTCTACTCACCTCAGAAGACTCATGATCAGAACAGCCAAGCAAAGAGAAGAAAAAGACAGCGAGTATCCTACAATGGACAAGACTCTCAACACAGACTGCCGAAATACTTCTTCTTCCTGTGTATGCAGGATGCCAGTGTAAAAATGATGCCATGATGGAGACCATCCTGTAATGTATGGTAGCAATATTCACCTCGGACTTGAAGAAATACTGGTTTTCACACTCGGACTGATTCCTCCACACGCTGCTGGAGTTCTCCTCGGTTCTCCAGGTGCCGTCGGCCGTGCATTCCTTGTACACATTTCCAGTAGCACCTGAAAATGACCACCGTAAATCTCATGTTTTTAGTGTTTTTTATTATATACTACAGACAAAAGTTTGGAATAATTACGTTTTCATAATGTTTTTGTAAGAAGCCTTTTATGTTCACCAATGCTGCATTTATCTGATCAAAAATACAGTAAAAACTGTGAAATATTACTCCAGTGTTTGTTGAGCATCAAACGATGCTCTCTGAATGATTTCTGAAGGATCATGTGACACTGAAGACTGGAGTACTGATGATAAATTCAGCTTTGATCACAGGAATAAATTACACTTTACTATATATTCACATAGAGAACAGCTGATTCACACTGGAGTCATATTTCACTATTTTTAAAATTAAAAAATTTGAAAATTTTGACATGCATATTTAAAAAAGATACACTCACCTAAAGGATTATTAGGAACACCTGTTCAATTTCTCATTAATGCAATTATCTAATCAACCAATCACATGGCAGTTGCTTCAATGCATTTAGGGGTGTGGTCCTGGTCAAGACAATCTCCTGAACTCCAAACTGAATGTCAGAATGGGAAAGAAAGGTGATTTAAGCAATTTTGAGCGTGGCATGGTTGTTGGTGCCAGACGGGCCGGTCTGAGTATTTCACAATCTGCTCAGTTACTGGGATTTTCACGCACAACCATTTCTAGAGTTTACAAAGAATGGTGTGAAAAGAGAAAAACATCCAGTATGCGGCAGTCCTGTGGGCGAAAATGCCTTGTTGATGCTAGAGGTCAGAGGAGAATGGGCCGACTGATTCAAGCTGATAGAAGAGCAACTTTGACTGAAATAACCACTCGTTACAACCGAGGTATGCAGCAAAGCATTTGTGAAGCCACAACACGCACAACCTTGAGGCGGATGGGCTACAACAGCAGAAGACCCCACCGGGTACCACTCATCTCCACTACAAATAGGAAAAAGAGGCTACAATTTGCACAAGCTCACCAAAATTGGACAGTTGAAGACTGGAAAAATGTTGCCTGGTCTGATGAGTGGATTTCTGTTGAGACATTCAGATGGTAGACTCAGAATTTGGCATAAACAGAATGAGAACATGGATCCATCATGCCTTGTTACCACTGTGCAGGCTGGTGGTGGTGGTGTAATGGTGTGGGGGATGTTTTCTTGGCACACTTTAGACCCCTTAGTGCCAATTGGGCATCGTTTAAATGCCACGGCCTACCTGAGCATTGTTTCTGACCATGTCCATCCCTTTATGACCACCATGTACCCATCCTCTGATGGCTACTTCCAGCAGGATAATGCACCATGTCACAAAGCTCCAATCATTTCAAATTGGTTTCTTGAACATGACAATGAGTTCACTGTACTAAAATGGCCCCCACAGTCACCAGATCTCAACCCAATAGAGCATCTTTGGGATGTGGTGGAACGGGAGCTTCGTGCCCTGGATGTGCATCCCACAAATCTCCATCAACTGCAAGATGCTATCCTATCAATATGGGCCAACATTTCTAAAGAATGCTTTCAGCACCTTGTTGAATCAATGCCACGTAGAATTAAGGCAGTTCTGAAGGCGAAAGGGGGTCAAACACAGTATTAGTATGGTGTTCCTAATAATCCTTTAGGTGAGTGTATATATTGCTAAATAGACTGTGCTACTCTGTAACTGTAATTGTAAAAAGTGTAAAATAAGAGACCTTCTCTGATCCATGGTAGATAAGGAGGACAGGGAACGGACACGATCCCGGGAGATGAATGTGGCCAACAGGCAAAAACATCAAATGTTCCATTGCAGAAAATTCCTGCAGGGTGATTCGTACAATGACTTCCATAGCAAACATTAAAATAATGACATCTATTGCAGCTTCACTCACCAGATCCAGCAGGGAAAGTGGCTTTCAGGAATCGTGTGCAGTTCTCTTGATATTCTCCACGTTTATAGATCAGATCATCCAACATGGAGCCCATGACCTTTACAAAACCATAAAAACATGACGTTTCCGTGCTGTTAGTGTGAGTGTTCCTGTCATAATGAGAGCTGATGGCACATTTTCAGACACAAGATGGCAGTGTTTATAAATGTTCAACTTCTCTAAAGGAGTTTTTTTAGCAATAACTTTACTGGGTCATCTTCAGAAGACACAATTAATGATGCCAGAGAGCGGTGTGAGGTTGAGACTGGAGGTGATATTAAACATTTTCAGTGAACAGATAAATATTTACATTCTTCACCATTCACATGCCAACTCCTGAATATCAGTTTAGAGTAAGAAAACCGCCTGGATGCATTCAAGCCGCTCAAACTGAGATGTCTCTGTTTAAGGACAACTTCCATAGGACTAGAAGCAATACAACACAACTTATGTCACATGATATTCAAGGGGAGTAATGTAGTATAGTGTATTTACACATTGCAATACTGTCACTTTACCCACATAGAAATGAATTTATTTCAGTGGTCAACTTTACACTATAGGGTATTAGTAGATTGTCTGCATAAACACACTTTATTTTGATGCTCCCCTTTGCAACTACATGTCAACTTATTCTACTAACCCGAACTCTAACCCAACAGTCTACTAATACTCTAGTTAGTTGACGTGTAGTTGCAAAGTCATTATAATGTCTAAAGTGGACCATTGAAATAAAGTGTAACCCACACTCTGAAAACTGCTGGGTTGTTTAAACCCAAATTTGGGTTAAATATGGACAAACCCAGGCGTTAGGTTACATTTTTACATTACATTTTTAACCCAATGTTTGGGTTTGTTCATATTTGACTCACATTTGGGTTAAATATGGACAAACCCAACCATTGGGTTACATTTTTACATTACATTTTTAACCCAAAGTTTGGGTTTGTTCATATTTGACTCACATTTTGGTTAAATATGGACAAACCCAGCCATTGGGTTAAATTTTGACGCTACATTTTTAACCCAATGTTTGGGTTTGTTCATATTTGACTCACATTTTGGTTAAATATGGACACAAACCAACCAGGGGGTACATTTTTACATTACATTTT
The DNA here is from genome assembly GCA_039654625.1 of Rhinogobio ventralis. NCBI lineage: Eukaryota > Metazoa > Chordata > Actinopteri > Cypriniformes > Gobionidae > Rhinogobio > Rhinogobio ventralis. The sequence goes on from CM077212.1 coordinate 769,760, forward strand.
TATTCCAACGTTTGAGTTTGTTCATATTTGACTCACATTTTGGTTAAATATGTACAAACCCAACCATTGGGTTACATTTTTACACTACATTTTTAACCCAACGTTTGGGTTTGTTCATATTTGACTCACATTTTGGTTAAATATGGACAAACCGAACCAGGGGGTTAAATTTTTACATTATATTTTTAACCCAACGTTTGGGTTTGTTCATATTTGACTCACATTTGGGTTAAATATGGACAAACCCAACTAGGGGATTAAATTTTTACATTATATTTTTAACCCAACGTTTGGGTTTGTTCATATTTGACTCACATTTTGGTTAAATATGGACAAACCGAACCAGGGAGTTAAATTTTTACATTATATTTTTAAACCAACATTTGGGTTTGTTCATATTTGACTCACATTTTGGTTAAATATGGACAAACCCAACCAGGGGGTTAAATTTTTACATTATATTTTTAACCCAACGTTTGGGTTTGTTCATATTTGACTCACATTTTGGTTAAATATGGACAAACCCAACCATTGGGTTAAATTTTTACACTACATTTTTAACCCAACGTTTGGGCTTGTTCATATTTGACTCACATTTGGGTTAAATATGGACAAACCCAAACATTGGGTTAAATTTTTACATTACATTTTTAACCCAACGTTTGGGTTTGTTCATATTTGACTCACATTTTGGTTAAATATGGACAAACCCAACCATTGGGTTAAATTTTTACACTACATTTTTAACCCAACATTTGGGTTTGTTCATATTTGACTCACATTTGGGTTAAATATGGACAAACCCAACCATTAGGTTAAATTTTTACACTACATTTTTAACCCAACGTTTGGGTTTGTTCATATTTGACTCACATTTGGGTTAAATATGGACAAACCCAACCATTGGGTTAAATTTTTACACTACATTTTTAACCCAACGTTTGGGTTTGTTCATATTTGACTCACATTTTGGTTAAATATGGACAAACCCAACCATTGGGTTAAATTTTTACACTACATTTTTAACCCAACGTTTGGGTTTGTTCATATTTGACTCACATTTTGGTTAAATATGGACAAACCCAACTAGGGGGTTAAATTTTTACATTATATTTTTAACCCAACATTTGGGTTTGTTCATATTTGACTCACATTTTGGTTAAATATGGACAAACCCAACCAGGGGGTTAAATTTTTACATTATATTTTTAACCCAACGTTTGGGTTTGTTCATATTTGACTCACATTTTGGTTAAATATGGACAAACCCAACAATTGGGTTAAATTTTTACATTACATTTTTAACCCAACGTTTGGGTTTGTTCATATTTGACTCACATTTGGGTTAAATATGGACAAACCCAACCATTGGGTTAAATTTTTACACTATATTTTTAACCCAACGTTTGGGTTTGTTCATATTTGACTCACATTTGGGTTAAATATGGACAAACCCAACCATTGGGTTACATTTTTACACTACATTTTTAACCCAACGTTTGGGTTTGTTCATATTTGACTCACATTTGGGTTAAATATGGGCAAACCCAACCATTGGGGTAAATTTTTACACTACATTTTTAACCCAACGTTTGGGTTTGTTCATATTTGACTCACATTTTGGTTAAATATGGACAAACCCAACCATTGGGTTAAATTTTTACATTACATTTTTAACCCAACGTTTGGGTTTGTTCATATTTGACTCACATTTTGGTTAAATATGGACAAACCCAACCATTGGGTTAAATTTTTACACTACATTTTTAACCCAACGTTTGGGTTTGTTCATATTTGACTCACATTTGGGTTAAATATGGACAAACCCAACCATTGGGTTAAATTTTTACACTACATTTTTTAACCCAACGTTTTGGTTTGTTCATATTTGACTCACATTTGGGTTAAATATGGACAAACCCAACCATTGGGTTAAATTTTTACACTACATTTTTTACCCAACGTTTGGGTTTGTTCATATTTGACTCACATTTTGGTTAAATATGGACAAACCCAACCATTGGGTTAAATTTTTACATTACATTTTTAACCCAACGTTTGGGTTTGTTCATATTTGACTCACATTTTGGTTAAATATGGACAAACCCAACCATTGGGTTAAATTTTTACATTACATTTTTAACACAACGTTTGGGTTTGTTCATATTTGACTCACATTTTGGTTAAATATGGACAAACCCAACCATTGGGTTAAATTTTTACACTACATTTTTAACCCAACGTTTGGGTTTGTTCATATTTGACTCACATTTGGGTTAAATATGGACAAACCCAACCATTGGGTTAAATTTTTACACTACATTTTTAACCCAACGTTTTGGTTTGTTCATATTTGACTCACATTTGGGTTAAATATGGAGAAACCCAACCATTGGGTTAAATTTTTACATTACATTTTTAACCCAACGTTTGGGTTTGTTCATATTTGACTCACATTTGGGTTAAATATGGACAAACCCAACCATTGGGTTAAATTTTTACACTACATTTTTAACCCAACGTTTGGGCTTGTTCATATTTGACTCACATTTTGGTTAAATATGGACAAACCCAACCATTGGGTAAAATTTTTACATTACATTTTTAACCCAACGTTTGGGTTTGTTCATATTTGACTCACATTTGGGTTAAATATGGACAAACCCAACCATTGGGTTAAATTTTTACACTACATTTTTAACCCAATGTTTGGGTTTGTTCATATTTGACTCACATTTGGGTTAAATATGGACAAACCCAACCATTGGGTTAAATTTTTACACTACATTTTTAACCCAACGTTTGGGTTTGTTCATGTTTGACTCACATTTGGGTTAAATATGGACAAACCCAACCATTGGGTTAAATTTTTACACTACATTTTTAACCCAACGTTTGGGTTTGTTCATATTTGACTCACATTTGGGTTAAATATGGACAAACCCAACCATTGGGTTAAATTTTTACACTACATTTTTAACCCAACGTTTGGGTTTGTTCATATTTGACTCACATTTGGGTTAAATATGGACAAACCCAATCATTGGGTTAAATTTTTACACTACATTTTTAACCCAACGTTTGGGTTTGTTCATATTTGACTCACATTTGGGTTAAATATGGACAAACCCAACCATTGGGTTAAATTTTTACACTACATTTTTAACCCAACGTTTGGGTTTGTTCATATTTGACTCACATTTGGGTTAAATATGGACAAACCCAATCATTGGGTTAAATTTTTACATTACATTTTTAACCCAACGTTTGGGTTTGTTCATATTTGACTCACATTTGGGTTAAATATGGACAAACCCAACCATTGGGTTAAACTTTTACACTACATTTTTAACCCAACGTTTGGGTTTGTTCATATTTGACTCACATTTGGGTTAAATATGGACAAACCCAATCATTGGGTTAAATTTTTACATTACATTTTTAACCCAACGTTTGGGTTTGTTCATATTTGACTCACATTTGGGTTAAATATGGACAAACCCAACCATTGGGTTAAATTTTTTACACTACATTTTTAACCCAACGTTTGGGTTTGTTCATATTTGACTCACATTTGGGTTAAATATGGACAAACCCAATCATTGGGTTAAATTTTTACATTAAATTTTTAACCCAACGTTTGGGTTTGTTCATATTTGACTCACATTTTGGTTAAATATAGACAAACCCAACCATTGGGTTAAATTTTTACACTACATTTTTAACCCAACGTTTGGGTTTGTTCATATTTGACTCACATTTGGGTTAAATATGGACAAACCCAACCATTGGGTTAAATTTTTACACTACATTTTTAACCCAACGTTTGGGTTTGTTCATATTTGACTCACATTTGGGTTAAATATGGACAAACCCAACCATTGGGTTAAATTTTTACATTACATTTTTAACCCAACGTTTGGGTTTGTTCATATTTGACTCACATTTTGGTTAAATATAGACAAACCCAACCATTGGGTTACATTTTTACACTACATTTTTAACCCAACGTTTGGGTTTGTTCATATTTGACTCACATTTGGGTTAAATATGGACAAACCCAACCATTGGGTTAAATTTTTACACTACATTTTTAACCCAACGTTTGGGTTTGTTCATATTTGACTCACATTTTGGTTAAATATGGACAAACCCAACCATTGGGTTAAATTTTTACACTACATTTTTAACCCAACGTTTGGGTTTGTTCATATTTGACTCACATTTTGGTTAAATATGGACAAACCCAACTAGGGGGTTAAATTTTTACATTATATTTTTAACCCAACATTTGGGTTTGTTCATATTTGACTCACATTTTGGTTAAATATGGACAAACCCAACCAGGGGGTTAAATTTTTACATTATATTTTTAACCCAACGTTTGGGTTTGTTCATATTTGACTCACATTTTGGTTAAATATGGACAAACCCAACAATTGGGTTAAATTTTTACATTACATTTTTAACCCAACGTTTGGGTTTGTTCATATTTGACTCACATTTGGGTTAAATATGGACAAACCCAACCATTGGGTTAAATTTTTACACTATATTTTTAACCCAACGTTTGGGTTTGTTCATATTTGACTCACATTTGGGTTAAATATGGACAAACCCAACCATTGGGTTACATTTTTACACTACATTTTTAACCCAACGTTTGGGTTTGTTCATATTTGACTCACATTTGGGTTAAATATGGGCAAACCCAACCATTGGGGTAAATTTTTACACTACATTTTTAACCCAACGTTTGGGTTTGTTCATATTTGACTCACATTTTGGTTAAATATGGACAAACCCAACCATTGGGTTAAATTTTTACATTACATTTTTAACCCAACGTTTGGGTTTGTTCATATTTGACTCACATTTTGGTTAAATATGGACAAACCCAACCATTGGGTTAAATTTTTACACTACATTTTTAACCCAACGTTTGGGTTTGTTCATATTTGACTCACATTTGGGTTAAATATGGACAAACCCAACCATTGGGTTAAATTTTTACACTACATTTTTAACCCAACGTTTGGGTTTGTTCATATTTGACTCACATTTGGGTTAAATATGGACAAACCCAACCATTGGGTTAAATTTTTACACTACATTTTTTACCCAACGTTTGGGTTTGTTCATATTTGACTCACATTTTGGTTAAATATGGACAAACCCAACCATTGGGTTAAATTTTTACATTACATTTTTAACCCAACATTTGGGTTTGTTCATATTTGACTCACATTTTGGTTAAATATGGACAAACCCAACCAGGGGGTTAAATTTTTACATTATATTTTTAACCCAACGTTTGGGTTTGCTCATATTTGACTCACATTTTGGTTAAATATGGACAAACCCAACAATTGGGTTAAATTTTTACACTACATTTTTAACCCAACGTTTGGGCTTGTTTATATTTGACTCACATTTGGGTTAAATATGGACAAACCCAAACATTGGGTTAAATTTTTACATTACATTTTTAACCCAACGTTTGGGTTTGTTCATATTTGACTCACATTTTGGTTAAATATGGACAAACCCAACCATTGGGTTAAATTTTTACGCTACATTTTTAACCCAATGTTTGGGTTTGTTCATATTTGACTCACATTTGGGTTAAATATGGACAAACCCAACCATTGGGTTAAATTTTTACATTACATTTTTAACCCAACGTTTGGGTTTGTTCATATTTGACTCACATTTGGGTTAAATATAGACAAACCCAACCATTGGGTTAAATTTTTACATTACATTTTTAACCCAACGTTTGGGTTTGTTCATATTTGACTCACATTTTGGTTAAATATGGACAAACCCAACCATTGGGTTAAATTTTTACGCTACATTTTTAACCCAATGTTTGGGTTTGTTCATATTTGACTCACATTTTGGTTAAATATGGACACAAACCAACCAGGGGGTTAAATTTTTACATTATATTTTTAATCCAACGTTTGGGTTTGTTCATATTTGACTCACATTTTGGTTAAATATGTACAAACCCAACCATTGGGTTACATTTTTACACTACATTTTTAACCCAACGTTTGGGTTTGTTCATATTTGACTCACATTTTGGTTAAATATGGACAAACCGAACCAGGGGGTTAAATTTTTACATTATATTTTTAACCCAACGTTTGGGTTTGTTCATATTTGACTCACATTTTGGTTAAATATGGACAAACCGAACCAGGGGGTTACATTTTTACATTATATTTTTAACCCAACATTTGGGTTTGTTCATATTTGACTCACATTTTGGTTAAATATGGACAAACCCAACTAGGGGGTTACATTTTTACATTATATTTTTAACCCAACGTTTGGGTTTGTTCATATTTGACTCACATTTTGGTTAAATATGGACAAACCCAACCATTGGGTTAAATTTTTACACTACATTTTTAACCCAACGTTTGGGCTTGTTTATATTTGACTCACATTTGGGTTAAATATGGACAAACCCAAACATTGGGTTAAATTTTTACATTACATTTTTAACCCAACGTTTGGGTTTGTTCATATTTGACTCACATTTTGGTTAAATATGGACAAACCCAACCATTGGGTTAAATTTTTACACTACATTTTTAACCCAACATTTGGGTTTGTTCATATTTGACTCACATTTGGGTTAAATATGGACAAACCCAACCATTAGGTAAAATTTTTACACTACATTTTTAACCCAACGTTTGGGTTTGTTCATATTTGACTCACATTTGGGTTAAATATGGACAAACCCAACCATTGGGTTAAATTTTTACACTACATTTTTAACCCAACGTTTGGGTTTGTTCATATTTGACTCACATTTGGGTTAAATATGGGCAAACCCAACCATTGGGTTAAATTTTTACACTACATTTTTAACCCAACGTTTGGGTTTGTTCATATTTGACTCACATTTGGGTTAAATATGGACAAACCCAACCATTGGGTTAAATTTTTACACTACATTTTTAACCCAACGTTTGGGTTTGTTCATATTTGACTCACATTTGGGTTAAATATGGACAAACCCAACCATTGGGTTAAATTTTTACACTACATTTTTAACCCAACGTTTGGGTTTGTTCATATTTGACTCACATTTGGGTTAAATATGGACAAACCCAACCATTGGGTTAAATTTTTACATTACATTTTTAACCCAACGTTTGGGTTTGTTCATATTTGACTCACATTTTGGTTAAATATAGACAAACCCAACCATTGGGTTAAATTTTTACACTACATTTTTAACCCAACGTTTGGGTTTGTTCATATTTGACTCACATTTGGGTTAAATATGGACAAACCCAACCATTGGGTTAAATTTTTACACTACATTTTTAACCCAACGTTTGGGTTTGTTCATATTTGACTCACATTTGGGTTAAATATGGACAAACCCAACCATTGGGTTAAATTTTTACATTACATTTTTAACCCAACGTTTGGGTTTGTTCATATTTGACTCACATTTTGGTTAAATATAGACAAACCCAACCATTGGGTTAAATTTTTACATTACGTTTTTTTTTAGAGTGCAGTGTTATATATGAACACTCTGACACATGCTGTACACATATAATGCATTTATATGACCAACAAAAATGGGTTATAACATGATTTGTAACTGATTCAGCAGTTCTGATGTTCAACTCAGAACTTTCACCTCGATGTTAAAAAATCCTATAAATATCATGAGCAGACGGAGAGGGTTATGACTGTAATAAAACTCTCAAAGATTGCACAGAACTGGACAGCGTATATGATGACATTTGACACAATTGTGAAAGAGACCAACATGCACTTCACACACTTCTCTTCTGTGTGTCGATTCAGTCATTCTTTGCTAAATGCATTTAAAATAAAAGCTAAAGTGAGTTTGTATAAACTTTACACAGATTACACAGTCCGCCTTTTTCATCTGAACATCATAAATGCTTCGACACAAATCAAACTCAGATCATCACGTCTGAAGCACATTTTGAAACGCTGCTCCGATGTTGCCGACTCCGTAATCTCCAGAGATTCATGTCTGTCTGGTAAACGTTCAGAGTATGTGGAATTATATACGAGGACTTAAACAGCAACATATGCCTGATCTCTGATAAGAAGACAGTTACACTGTACAGTCCGGTCTTTAGTTAACGCTGCTTAATGCATAAACTGATATTAATGAGCAATACATGCGTTACAGTATTAATTCATCTTTGTGAATGTAGTTAGTTCATGTCAATTAAATCAAATTATAAAACAGACAAACTTTTGATGTTAATGATGTTAAAATTAACATGAACTAAAATGAATAAATGCTTTAGAAGCATGTTTATTTTTAGAACCGTATTGTAAAGTGTAACCAATAATAATAATAATAATTATTATTATTATAAAATAAACAATTTGAGGCATTCTGCTAGAATCACTGAATTCTTCTTTTTTTTCTCTTGTTTTATTAACATTTTATTTTATATTACTAATGCTGTTATTTTATTGGTTTGGCATATTTTTTAATTAACTTATGCTTTTTATTATTAATTACAAATAATATTATTTGATCTACTTCATGTTAGATGCAACTAACTGCTACACACACAAAAAATGTGTATGATTTACTTTTTTACTAGAAAAACTATTTTTACTAGAAATTATTTGCAGAAATGATTGCAATGACATTTTTAAAGCATAAAAACAGAAATATAGTATTATTGTAAAGTGCTACCTATATAAAATGACTAATTCTATTATTTTACCTACTTTTTTAACCATCTAACAACAACAAAATGGTGTAGGATTTACTTTTGGATGACTTTTACTCTAGTAATGCCATATAACAGACTGAATACCCCAGTGCCGAGCAGAAGCACAGCCTCACCTGAGCCGCGTACAGAAGCGCAGGAAGAGCAGAGCGCAGCACGAACGCCATCAGCACGGCTCGATGTTCACCTGCCCAGCAGCCCAAGAGAGCTCCACGGCTTCATAGTGTGTCCTGGCCTCCGGATGAGAGCGAGACCCACTGGAGCGTCTGTGCTCTTTCACTCAGAGCCGCTGCTCTTCTGGCCCTTCCCAGCCAATCACCAGCCGGCAGGAGACGTGCAGCTCTGCAGTCACGGCCTGAGAGAGAGACGACAACCAGTTCACCTTCAGCATCTGAGTTTATCATCTGAACCAACATCGGTCAGCACGAGGTTCAGTGGGTCCATATACAACTCCAGGGTTACAGACTCAATCTAAATCAATCTTCATGCCAAAAAGCTTCTATTTAATGATTTAACACGTTTTTCTTCTGATAAAGTACATGTATGAGCTGTTTAAGTCAATTAAAAATGAATTAAAATCCATTAATTAAAGCTAAATCCATACAGTGATGGGACCCCTAAAAGCTTCTATAGAGAGTCAACGTCAAAATATAAAAACAAAAAAAAATATTTCAAAATGGATTTATAACCATAATAATAGAAATAAATAAGCTAACAGTTAGGGCACAAAATAGGGCCTGAAAAGGAAGTCGGCTTTTATTTTTCAACATTTATTCATTTAACAGATTATTTATTATATAATATTAATTAAGAGCAGAGCGCAGCACAAATGGCATCATAAAATTAATTAAAACTAAATCCATACAGTGATGGGACCCCTAAAAGCTTCTATAAAGAGTCAACGTCAAAATATAAAATACCAGAACAAAAAAAAAATGTATTTCAAAAAGGATTTATAACCATAATAATACAAATATATTAATAAAACCTAAATTTAGGGCACAGAATAGGTCCTGAAAAGAAAGCAGCTTTTATTTTTCAACATTTACATTATTATTTATTATTTAATCTGAAATTCACTAACCAAAGGTGCTTAAATGTGATGAAACTATATTATATAAGCTGTTTTGTTTCTTATTCTTTTTTATGATGCTAAAATATAGGAGATTTGTGTGATTAAATAACACAAACATCTAATTTAAAACATCAGCAACTAACAAAGTTGCAAATTCAGTCCAAATGAAATGATGAAATTTCTCAAAAATTGAAGAAAAATATTTGTTTCTTGCGATAACTTGGGCGGTTTGAATTGTTGAGCTTGTTGATGAGGTCGACGTAAAGACATAAAAGTCACACATTTATTAGTGTAATTAAAAGCAGATCATTTGAGGAAAGGGCCAGTCACAGAATCTCCTCATGTAAACCCCGTGGGTTAGTCTTCAAACTTTGTGCCAGACATTTGTCAAATAAAACTATTTACTATGCAGCGCGTCAGCTCTTCACTCGCAGGGTTAATCACCTGCCATAATGGATAATTACCCGCTTTTACACCGTGCACTAATAAGAAGAGGAATTTAATGTTCTTCATTCAGGGAGTCGATTATGATGCATTAACTAAATGGAAATAATTGACTGGCATGAAAAAGCATCATCTTACACTCACACATTTGCATATGATTTTGTTGTTGTTGTTAAGGGAGATAAAACTACATGACATGCACATTATGCAGATATTAAAATATCTGAATTATGCATAATTAAAGATGAACTACTTACATGTGAGGGCTCGTCTAATCTGATGACTGAGAATCTTACAGATTTATAAGCATCTTGTGTTCAGACACTGAAATGATAATTGCTGTGAATCCTAAGCATTAGTGTAATGACCAGACTGTATGAAAGTGCGTCCTGCGTCTGCGTGTCCTGCTGATGTAAACACTGTGGGCAACGAACCCGTGCCGTCTGACCGTCTGAAACTGAAGTGAGTTCTCATGATCTCTCTCGCAGGGTCAAGATGAGACGCAGATACACAAAAGAGAACAGATTATAAACAAATGAACTCAGTGTTACATCACAGACGCCTGCAATAGATCAGACCTGATACATGATGAAAGACACTGTTAGCAGTGTTTTTTTAATGTTTCTTCTGCTCACCAAGGCTGGATTTATTTGATCAAAAATACAGAAAGTTCTGACACCTTTCTCTCAGAACCAGCATTAACTTCTTGAGCAATTTGAGCTCCAGTAGCTCGTCTGTTTGATCGGACCACACGGGCCAGCCTTCTCTCCCCACGTGCATCAATGAGCCTTGGCCGCCCATGACCCTGTCGCCGGTTCTCCACTGTTCCTTCCTTGGAGCACTTTTGATAGATCCTGACCACTGCAGACCGGGAACACCCCACAAGAGCTGCAGTTTTGGAGATGCTCTGACCCAGTCGTCTAGCCATCACAATTTGGCCCTTGTCAAACTCACTCAAATCCTTACGCTTGTCCATTTTTCCTGATTCTAACACATCAACTTTGAGGACAAAATGTTCACTTGCTGCCTAATATATCCCACCCACTAACAGGAGCCGTGATGAAGAGATCATCAGTGCTATTCACTTCACCGGTCATAATGTTATGCCTGATCGGTGTATAGTAAATCACAGTTTCCACAAACATTTCTGAATAATCATGTGACACTGAAGACTGGAGTAATGATCCTGAAAATTTCCAGTTTTACACTGGAATAATATTTCACTGTTTTTACAGTATTTTATAAATGCAGCCTTGGTGAGACTTCTTTCAAATATAAAACATTAAAGGGGTGTTTGATTATGATTTGACTTGTTTAACTTTAGTGAGTGTGTGATGTTGCTGTTTGAGCATAAACAACATCTGCAAAGTTACGACGCTCAGCGTTCAAAGCAAAGGGAGATATTTTCTTTTACAGAAATCACTTTTTAAGGACTACAACAAACGGCTGGTAGGGACTACAACGAGTTAGTGACATCACTAACCCTAACATTTACATAACCCCGCCCCCGGGAACATGTGGAGAAGAGGAAGAGTTGCTGTAGTCGAGCACATTTGGGAGTCGCTCAAGCTGTCGTCCGTCTTTCACATTTATTAATACAGTACGAACACAAATGCAATCGCATGTCATAAAGCAAGATGACAACATAAGTTATAACCGTAATTAAACTAAACTATCCCTGTTCTCTCTTCATGCAGCAGATATTCTCTGGCTCATCTCACAACAGTTCCCACACCAGCGGTTTATAGATTATCATGACAGAATATGCTAATCAATGACTGAAGATCGTTAACTCATAAATTCATCAACTATCCCTTCAGAAGCGTCCTGTCTCATTCTACATGCTGTCTCTTCTTCTTGAGTCTCTCCGACTCCGGTTTGATCATAAAAGACTGAACGGTTTCTGACATTTTCAGTGTGTGTGTGCGTGAGGTAATCGGAGCTGCTAACACAAGCTCTTAAAGCTCCGCCCTCTTCCTGAAAATAAGCAGCTGATTTGCAATTAAAGGGACACACACAGAAACTGATCATTTTAACATGCTATAAAAAATGATCTGTGGGGTATTTTGAGCTGAAACTTCACACACACTCTGGGGACATCAGATACTTATTTTTTGTCCGGTAGTGTTTGTTTTTAAAATATTAGTTTAGTGCAAAAATTAGCCATTTTATTTCATCAATACTTCCACTCACAACACAGAATATGAGAACGCAGTTGCTGCTGGTTGTGAGGAGGGAAGCACGTATAACTGACTCATAAATCTTTCGTGTTGGATTTGTTCCAGGCTGTTTTATTTACCATCAGGACATGAGCAGGGCAGTGGATGTGTGTTGACTTCATGCTCATCACAGAGATAATGACTGCATTAGCACCTGTGAGCGGCGCGAACATCCACACAAACACTGGCACTGACCGCTGGACTTCAGCAAGACGGACATTAAATATCACTAATATCCCAGCCGACAGGGAATGTTCTCTCAAGGTTCTCTCAAAGTTATTATTAAAGACCAGATAACACTGAACAAACATTCCACTAATGTTTGTTTAATGTTATCTGGTCTTTAATAATGTTCTCAAAACATTAGCACAAAAACTTTATTTATACATTTTTCATGGAACATTTTTACCTGAAATGTTTTAGTTGGATGTTCGTCTAACGTTTTTTAAACGTTACTACTTGTTTCAGAACGTTCAGAGAACATTCAACAGTAACATAATGTTTGAAGAATGATACAATGGAATGTTCCCTTAAAGTCCCACTGAAGTGCCTTGAAACACGTGGCATTATTCAGTGTGTGGGCGTAATTTCCACTGAAACTAACAGCTCCTCCCCTTTTTAAAAATAGCCAATAGCGTTTAGTTTGTCACAGCTCGACCAGAGCCGTTGAGCTCGGTAAAGCTGCAGTTTCCTCCTAATCTCTAACCGTTTCTCCTCCATATCGCTCCGTACAGAATTCTGGTCTGCGTCGACTCATTCACATCCGATCTGTGCTATCATGTCTTTGGACCGGAGCTGCAGTGGTTCACGTGACACTAACATGAAACCAGACTTATATCTTCTAAATGTGAATTTTGTCATTGTTTTTGAGCACACTAGCTTATAAATAACAGTAAGACTAACATATTCATACTAAAAGAAAGACAAAAAAAACTAAATTTTGATTTCATGGGGACTTTAACGTTAACGTAAAAGTCCCCATGGCATAACTGGAGTGACGATGATGTCGATGCACTTTTATAATGGATAGATGCACTGATAGATGCACTTTTATGATGATAGATGCACTTTTATGATGATAGATGCACTTTTATGATGGATGGATGCACTGATGGATAGATGCACTTTTATGATGGATGGATGCACTTTTATGATGGATAGATGCACTTTTATGATGGATGGATGCACTTTTATGATGGATAGATGCACTTTTATGATGATAGATGCACTTTTATGATGGATGGATGCACTGATGGATAGATGCACTTTTATGATGGATGGATGCACTTTTATGATGGATAGATGCACTTTTATGATGGATGGATGCACTTTTATGATGGATAGATGCACTTTTATGATGGATGGATGCACTTTTATGATGGATAGATGCACTTTTATGATGATAGATGCACTTTTATGATGGATGGATGCACTGATGGATAGATGCACTTTTATGATGGATGGATGCACTTTTATGATGGATGGATGCACTTTTATGATGGATGGATGCACTTTTATGATGGATAGATGCACTTTTATGATGGATGGATGCACTTTTATGATGGATAGATGCACTTTTATGATGGATGGATGCACTTTTATGATGGATAGATGCACTTTTATGATGATAGATGCACTTTTATGATGGATGGATGCACTGATGGATAGATGCACTTTTATGATGGATGGATGCACTTTTATGATGGATAGATGCACTTTTATGATGGATGGATGCACTTTTATGATGGATAGATGCACTTTTATGATGGATGGATGCACTTTTATGATGGATAGATGCACTTTTATGATGATAGATGCACTTTTATGATGGATGGATGCACTGATGGATAGATGCACTTTTATGATGGATGGATGCACTTTTATGATGGATAGATGCACTTTTATGATGGATAGATGCACTTTTATGATGATAGATGCACTTTTATGATGGATGGATGCACTGATGGATAGATGCACTTTTATGATGGATGGATGCACTTTTATGATGGATAGATGCACTTTTATGATGGATAGATGCACTTTTAGATAGAACGTATTTTTGTCAGCTGGGTAAGTATTCATTTAAAAAATAAAGTTAGACAAATGTCAACTAAGTATGTTCACCATCCAACACTCCATGATTGATGTATAAATACTGTTTTTGTGCTAATGTTTTGAGAACATTAATAAAGACCAGATGAGGTTGATTGAACATTTCATTAACATTACTGGAAGAACGTTTGTTCATAACGTTGAGAGAACGTTGGTATATTATTCACACTGAACTGTAAATCCGAGTAAAGCTCTGGCACTGAGCGCAGCGCTGAACTCAGTCAGAGACTCATTGAAGAAGCACTATAGACCTATTTATCAACATAATATTTCTCAATATATGCTACTGAAGTAACATCAAATACTGAAGCCCATTGTTTGAAAAAGACATCTGTTAAACACACAGCGACAGACACACAAACCGCTCTTTCTCTTCAGTGGATCCAGTGATTTAAGCGCTTTATAGCTGTACTCTGAAACTTGGCGTCCGTTCTATGATAACCGTTTTAATATTGATGGATGATATTAAAAGAAAAACTTGAGAATGAAATCACCTCATTTTCTGTATAAAGTCTCAGCTCTGTTCATCTGAATCTACTCCTGATATACTGAATAGGAAACTGACATTTGGATCCTAAGATAAAATGAGACAATGCCATATTTGAAGACGTGACATCAATACTCTTTATGACCACATGGATGGATTTATCGATGTTTAGTTATGACTACAATATAATAAAGGTTCCACAAATAATGAAAAATCCATTTTTGGTTCTCCAAAGATCCTTCCAATGAACTGCTCTGTGTTATGAACATTTTGACCCCTTAACTGTCACCGTCCCGTTAGCGCTCTTTTTTAACGCCTTTTTGTCATATCACATATTTGAGTAATCATCATAAATTAGGTATCATTCGAAAGCTTACGAACTCAAAACCGTTTTGAAATCGGACGTTGCATTACCATGGAAACCGTACTCTAAATTCTCCTAGCGGGCTCCTCCCCTAGTGGGCGGTGTCAGATTTCATATTACAAAATGTATTTTAACTACTTTATAATCAAAACACTTTCTAATCTTGATAAAACACATATCGTCTCAAGGTTCCATATTTGGTGCTGTTTTGGGATAGAAGTGATATGCGTGTACATTTTTATTTTTTTAAGTGTCAATTATGTGCTTCTATAAAACAAGACCAACCTTAGGTCTATATTCAAAAGCATTCTTGAATTACAGCCATTTAAGTTTGGATAGTTTGGACAGTTTAATCTAAAGAAACTTTTGGTTCCACATTATTAAAAAATAAAGGTTCTTTATTGGCATTGATGGTTCCATGAAGAATCTTAAACATCCACTGCACAAAAGGACTTTCAGATTATTAAAAATTTTCATAACACTAAGAAGAAAATGGTTCTTTTAAGAACTGATGGCAGAAAGGTTCTTTGGGGAACCAGAAATGGTTCTTCTGTTGCATAAACACCCTTTTGAGAGCCACGTTTCGGGCATCTGTAAAACTGCATTCTACCATCTTAAAAATATATCTAAATTACGGCACATGCTTTCAGTGCAAAATGCTGAACAGTTAGTTCATGCGTTCATGACCTCAAGGCTAGATTATTGTAATGCTCTACTGGGTGGTTGCCCCGCTCGCTTAATAAATAAACTGCAGCTGGTCCAAAACGCAGCAGCTCGAGTTCTTACTAGAACCAGGAAGTATGACCATATTAGCCCAGTTCTGTCAACACTGCACTGGCTCCCTATTAAACATCGCATACATTTTAAAATCTTGCTAATTACTTACAAAGCACTAAATGGTTTAGCTCCCCAGTACTCTGTCTGATGCACCCTCCGCTAGCCTAGCTTAGCACAAAGACTGGAGGTAAACTGCTCCATCTAGCCTACTGCTCAACAAGTGACAAAATAACATCAAGGAGCTTTGCTGCCGTACCATGGGTGCAGCGGCGCAATGATATTACGCAGCGCCTGAAAATAGTCCCCAGCACGCTCTCTGTGCAAGCAGGTTGTCACGTTGGTTATGTTGATGGAAGTTAGCCTATTTTCAGGCGCTGCGTAATATCATTGCGCCGCTGCACCCATGGTACGGCAGCAAAGCTCCTTGATGTTATTTTGTCACTTGTTGAGCAGTAGGCTAGATGGAGCAGTTTACCTCCAGTCTTTGTGCTAAGCTAGGCTAGCGGTGGGTGCGTCAGACATAGTTATGGCATGCACAGAGATAAAAATATGTATGGACTTATCTAACTCTGGGGGATACGGTGAATAAGCTAAAGTCCCAAAAAGTCAGCGTGTTCCTTTAACGCATTATACTCCATCACGTCTATTGCGGTCTTAAAAACTGGCCAATTGATAATATCTAGAATATCAAAATCAACTGCAGGCGGTCGATCCTTTTCCTATTTAGCTCCTAAACTCTGGAACAGCCTTCCTAGCATTGTTCGGGAAGCAGACACACTCTGTCAGTTTAAATCTAGACTAAAAACGCATCTCTTTACTATGGCATACACATAAAACATTTTTAATTTATATTTTATTCAAATTGTTAGGCTGCATTAACTAGGTCAGCCGGAACCGGGAACACTTCCCATAACACCTGATGTACTCGTTACATCATAAGAGGAATGGCATCTACGCTAATGTTAGTCTCTCTGTTTATCCCGAGGTTTACTGCAGTCAGCCGGATCCGGGCCGTATCCAGATCAGATGGTGGACCTGCGCCTGGACATGACCAGCTCATCCCTGAAGTGTCTGCAGAGACCGTGTCCACTAGATTCTCCTCTGTGAAGGCCTCATCGTCATGACATCCTCAACAAACCCGTCTCCAGCGTGACGACTCCGATCTTCAATCAGATGGAACTGGACAAATATTCTGAATATTCCAATCTAATATGACTTCTGACCTGTAATGTTTGCCTGAATCATAATCACACACTGTTTGTTTGTCGGCCAGAGGAGAACTGAGCGACTGAGCCTGAGTTTTTTTTCTATATTCTGTCTCCTGATGGAGTTTTGGTTCCTTGCCACCGTCGCCTCTGTCACCTTTGGCTTGCTCAGTTGGGGACACTAAATATTCATCTATATTACTGATCTGCCAGCATTGACACTATATGATAATTGAAATGAGCTGATGACATCACTGTTTTCTCCAGAGCGGCTGTACAGCCGAATCAAATTCTGTTCATTATTTTCCTGTTTAACACTGTGAAGCTGCTTTGAAACAATCGGCATTGTAAAAAGTGCTATATAAATAAAGTTGACTTGAAACTTTATTTTAAAGCGTGGATGTTACAGGTTCTTAATAAAAGCATTGAAGCCAATATGCAGCCTTTATTTTTATCAAGTGAACAAATCACAGTAATCATTTCTGATCAGCACAAGTATCAGTCATTCTTCAGCTAATAATCTGACGTTCATCAAAGGTTGTGCAAGAACAATTAAAGATGGAAAGCGCTCAGTAATGACCCGGAGCGCTCAATTCCTCAAACTGGACAGAGCTCGGATATGAAGAAACCTCTGGAACTCTTGGAGCTGAGAGGAGATTTCCTGCTGCTAAGAGAATGCCATGTTTGCTGACGCTCACGTAAACTGTTTCAACCGCTGAGGAAGAACATCATTTTTTTACAGTGAGTGTAAATTAAAAGATTTCAGGACGATTTCTCAGCCCAGATTTATCTCTGCATCTCTCCATTTCCAGTCTGCCAATAAACAGTCCTGTATATTAATAATAATATTGCAATATATCTGCTTTCCTAATCTAGTTGTCTAATAATCCTGGTGTGGTGTGTTACCAATTGGCTCTTTGATGCATTGCTTTTGCTCCTCTTTGGATAAAAGATGCTGTTAAATGCATCAACGTAAATATTAATATTATTTTCTGTGCACAGTGTTTTATCTGCTGGCCATGTTATGCAAGATTTCATCCATCTGAGTTATTCACGGCGGCTGAATTTTTCCCGAGGTTTCAGCTTTATCATCCTTATGTTGCTTCACGCGCTCGGTAAACACAGGACTTTGTTGGGGGGAATCTGTTTCAAGCTGTTTACGGCCAGCTGTAAATGGGTTAAAGTGTGTTTGGTGCTCTGGACAGGTGCTATCTGGGAAATGTAAACAGGTTGCATGATAGATGCATAAATTGTTTGGCCCGCAAAAGTCATGAAAATGCGCCGTGCATGTGTTTTGATTTCAACCTCTTTTCATTTCCAGCTCCAGGTGAGCCAAGAGAAGAGCGTTATGTGTTATATACTGTGTGTAAGAGTACAAACTGCTATCCGTGTGTGTGTGTGTGTGTGTACAGTAATACCACACTAATGACGTGACCAGTTTTGAATTGCTAATTTCCCTAAAAATAAAGGTTCTTTATTGGCCTCTGTGGTTCCATGAAGAAACTTTAACATCCATTGATTATTTTCCTCTTAAAAATAAAGGTTTCAAAAGGGGGTTTCCCCAAAGATCCCTTCAGTGATCAGTTCTTAAAACAACCCTTTTTTTCCAGAAATAATCAGAAAACCCCTTTTCCAGTGCAAAGAACCTCTTCTGCATTAAAAAGGTTCCATGGATGTAAAAGGTTCTTCATGGAACCACAGATGCCAGTAAAGAACATTTATTTTTAAGAGTGATTGCACTAAGAAACAAAATGGTTCTTTTAAAGGATTAGTTCACTTCAAAATGAAAGTGTCCTGATAATTTCCTCACCCCCATCTCATCCAAGATGTTCATGTTTTTTTTTCTTCAGTCGGAAAGAAATTAAGTTTTTCTCCACATAATGGACTTCAATGGGAACCAACGGTTGAAGGTCCAAATCAGTGCAGTTTCAGAGGAAGGGCTTCAGAGGCTCTGATGATCCCAGAGGAATAGGGTCTGATCCAGACAAACCATCGGACATTTTCATAATAAACATTTATATATTCTTTAACCTCAAATGCTCGACTCGGTGTTGTTCTTCTTCACGGCGTATGGCGTCATCACGTCGGTCACGCGTGACGGAGGTGGAAGTGCCGACCCAGCACATCTCATGTTTTCCTCCAACTTTAAAATCGCCCGACATCGTTGTTTGACCTTTATTTTTGTAAAGGCTGTTTGATTTAGTCTTTGCATGTTCGTTTTAACACTGGGTCGGTACTTCCACCTACATCATGTGACCTTTCCCACGTGATGACGTCACACGCCGTGAAGAAGAACAACACCGAGTTGAGCATTTGTGGTTAAAAAGTATATAAATGTTTATATTTGTTATAAAATGTCAGATGGTTTGTCTGGATCAGACCCTATTCCTCTGAAACTGCATTGATTTGGACCTTCAACCGTTGGTTCCCATTGAAGTCCATTATGTGGAGAAAAATCCTGGAATGTTTTCCTCAAAAAACTTAATTTCTTTCCGACTGAAGAAAAAAAGACATGAACATCTTGGATGAGATGGGGGTGAGGAAATTATCAGGACATTTTCATTTTAAAATGTGAACGTCCCGCCTCTTTGCCCATTTTCAGTTATCCGGCAGTGACGCGCTGCCAAGATGGCGACGGCTGACTTTACACTTAAAAAATGTTCTTCAGAAACCTACGGGTGATATCACGGACACTACGTCCATATTTTTTTTACAGTCTATGTTCTCAGCTAACAAAAAAAATTCTCTCAATAATGGTGAATTTTTCCTCGTCTAACGTTTTTTCAATGTTACTACTTGTTTCAGAACGTTCTGAAACATTCAAAAGTAACGTTCCCATAATGTGTGAAGAATGATACAATGGAACATTCCCCCATGTTTTTAAAACATTATCATAACTTAAAGGCACAATATGTAAGATTTTTGGATTAAAATATCCTAAAACCACTAGAACAGTGTTATATATTTTGTTGACTTGTGTGCATTATCCTAAATGTTTCCAAGAATGTTTAAATCCAGAGAAATCATCAATTTTAACCAGGACACGGCCCGTGTGTGTGCGTCGCCTATCAACGCAAACCGCGTTACCCCCCGGTTTTATTTTGTAGTAACCATGGAAACCCCGCTTTAATATATGATGTGTTTTATTAGACGGTGAGCAACTGTTTGGATCATTCATGGACAGAAACTAATCATTGTTCTCCAGCTCAACACAGTTAGTCTGATTGTTTAGATCTGGTGTTCTTGATTTACCGCGAGTACCATGTTTTACCATGCCTAATATGATCTCGCTCACTGCAGTGTGAACAAGCGTCTCATAGTAGCGCCGAGCGAACGCACAGAGTAGCATTACAACATCACTTTAACACACTCAGATGTGTGTGATATGATAAAACAGCGCTGCGTTACCACACACACACACATGAGCAGAAGAAGCGGAAGCTCGACTGACAGAATAAAAGCTCCACCCAATCAAGAGTCAAGACACGCCTTTGTTCTGAATAAGAGATGAAAAATTACATATTGTGCCTTTAATGGGAACTTTAGCAAAACATTCTTAGAACAAATGTTTGGTAGCTGGGATGGCATCCTCTATTTTTAGGAGTGTAGAAAGCTTGTGAATATGATATAGTGGTCTTTATCATAATTCTCATGGATATGACTCTGCACAGAGCGGTGAATCTCTGCTCCCGTGTCTGGCTCTTCTGTTTACATTCTCCGAGCAGCAGAGAGCGCGGACGCCCCCGGCACACACACCACCGTATATGTCCAATACAAGTAGGAAAAACAAACAAGCCGCTGAACACAGTGTCCGGCCTCAGTCAACAACACACTCCAGATCGCCGGAGGGCACAGGTCCTCTCCATCGCCACCATGCCTCATTCTTGATGAGCTCTCGTCTCAGTTTCTGTGGTTACAAACAACCAGGGCTTGACTGGAATATCTCTTGATATACAGAGCGAGATATGATCGCCTCATGCATTCATGCAGCCTTTTCACATTTCCGGCTTTGGAATGTGGAATTATAACAGGGTAGACTTCTATAGAGATTAATGGGAGACTGGGATGGGATAGATAACATTTTTGTGGCAAAAACTAAAAACACTATTGCATTTCCAACAATTATCCAAAAGAAGGACTGCAGTCAGAAAAGAGAACATTAAATCAAATTTACAGTTACAGCTTCATTAGAAAACATTGCTTGCCAGAGGTTTAAAGTATTTGAGTTAAGGCTCATTCACACTACGAATGATAAAGATTTAGAGCCAAATTTACCAAACAGGGCAAATTAGTGTGAGAGCGCAATTCCACAAAAGTGCCAATGGGAGTGTAAAGTTCAGCTCATGATCTACTGACGACACACAGATCATTCCCATAATGACCAACACACTCTACCAGTTAGCGTCTGCTTTTTTGGGCGGTAAATAATGGAGCAAACATCAGTAAATTGACGAGTGCAAACCTCAGTAAATCACCTCATGATTGATTTAAATACTCTCCTCCCATAAATACTGCGTCTGAAAGGGAAACTCCTACAAATGCATATGCAATAAAGTCAGCCACAGAAATAACCCTGTCCACGCCTTCCAGCGCTAATGTTTCACTGCGTGTCTTTAGTAAATCCTGACAGTAGTTTTTAATGCCAAAAGAATGGTTTGTGCAAGCTGTTAGTAAATCTGACCTTTAGTTTTAAAAATCATTCTAAATGTAAAAGAATAGCAGAGTCCACACCCCAGACAGCAACATACAAAGTTCTCTAAAGGTGACGAAAATCCCGAACCTTTATAGAACATTAGGGATGTTCCTAAAACGTCCTCTTTTGGTTATGAAAGTGCTGCAGTTCCTGATGTGACTTTAGAGGGACGTTCCATTTTGGTTAAACTATGGTCGCACAGCAACGTTACAAAGAGGACATTTGGGACGCTAACAGAGCGTTCCCATACGGTTCCCTGTTAGTCAGTTAGTTCATTCGGGACTGCTCTTGTTCAGTGCTCAGTCTCTATGCTACATTCCCATAACGTTTGCAGGACCTTTAGGGGACCAACCTAGAATGTTACTTTTGGTCCTGTTTAGGTTCTTCCATCACGTTTACTGAATGTGTTCAGAACATGTGTGTGTGAATCAGTGTACGCTGGGCTGCTTTAATGAGGGTCAGTAAACACAGGATTTACACAAAAGTTGCTTCTCAAAGATCATAGCTATGGCATTACTTTTATTTTTAAGAAGTAATAAAAGTACGCTTCTGAATTGTACAGGTGAGCATTTATGGGCTAAAAATCACAAGCTCTGGTCTCTGTGAACACAATCAGAGACAATGCTAGCTTTAGCCACATTAGCACATGTGGCCATTTGCAAACACACTTACATGTTCTGGATATGAAGTTGGACAAACAGTTGGTTTTGATCCATCTTTGAGAAGCAACTTTTGTGCAAATCCTGTGTTTTACTGACCCTCATTAAAGCAGCCCAGCGTACACTGATTCACACACACATGTTCTGAACACATTCAGTAAACGTGATGGAAGGACCTAAATAGGGCCACAAATATCATTCTAGGTTGGTCCCCTAAAGGTCCTGCAAACGTTATGTGAATGTAGTGCAGAGGGAACGTCCTATAGTAATGGTCCCCTAAACATTCCCAGAACATCCTGAACGTTTCCTGAAGGTCCGCCAAATAACGACCCCTGACCCTTTAAAGAACTCCACATCATGACCGTCCCAGAACGTTACTAGGCGATGTCCTTGACACCAGCAGGGACATTCTGAGAACATTCTGGTAACGTAAAACTTCTAGCGGGATGGGCCCTATTTTAGCGATCTGACCTCATGGTCTGAAGCTCACGGCGCAGGTGCTCTTAGGGTGTGTCCGAATTGCTCGTTTAATGACGGTCGGCGCGCCCGACGCATGTTCCAGAAGGGTTGTCCCTCATCTCTTAATGAGTCATGGGTGTGTTTTGGGCGTAACGTGCAATAAACCAATCAGAGCCTCATCTCCCTTTCCCTTTAAAAGCCAGTTGCGCGTGCGCCATGAGCGGATTCACTATTTACATGAGGAGAGACTACATGTGTGCTGCTGCGCATCCCTGTGTGTAACCCTATAGGCTCATATTACTAACACACCCTTTAAATAACACAAAAATACTGCGCTCTTGACTTTAGAGCAGGTGTGTGTTGGTCAGTGGCGCAGTGGTTTTCAGTTCCTCACAATAGCAACGCTCCAACAATGCTCCTGAACTCCTGGTGTTCAGACCAGACGCCCATGGGTGAACAGATGCGCCAGTGCATTTGAGATTTAAACACGTGGAGCTGCACGTGAACATGAGAACTGCGACGGCTGAGACTAGCAGAACACACGTGTCTGAATTTTGAGATAAAAAGTTACAAATTTCCTTTTTAAGGTCTGAGATGTTCCTGTGAACTATACAGTTTTCAGTAGCAATGAACGCAATCCATCTTAATAACAGTGATGTATAATTTTTCATAACATAATGCATTGCTGCAAGCTGCTTCTCTCTGAATCAGCCGCTTTAGGAGAGCAGGTAGTAAATCTAAAGAGAAGCTTACTTTAATACCACGGTGAAAAAATCATTTCCTAGATACAGTGGTAAACACATGCCGCTAATGTCAACGTTAATGACGCAGATGTTCAAAGAAGGGCCAGGGAGCAAAGATTCAGATCCAGACCGAGTGTGAAGACGAATGCATCGTCTCAATGAAGCATGATGGGATCCTGAGGTGCAATGACTGGCGGTGTGTGTCAGAGAGAGACAGAGTGAAGCATTCACAGCGCGTTATCCGGCAGTGACACGCCGTTCACCTCCCGATAAACCTGTTAGAAGGACATGCCCTCGAATCCCCGAGGCCAGGACGCCCTCACACTCACCGTTAACTCACACACGGGGGCCGAGATGCATTTCTCCATGGAGATATTGGCAATTTATTACTCCCTCAATGGCAGACGGTGTGTCTCTATATCAGATTGGCCTGTGGTGTTGCTGTTGTTGCTTTGGAAATGATGAATTAAGGGAAAACGATTCTTGGAAGAGGGTGTGTTCATGGCAAGCGGAACGCAGAGTTTCTTCGGCTGATGGATCTTATATTTAGACTGCCTCACAGTCGTCCTATATGCTCATCTAAACACTGTGTGCGGATAAGTCGGCCGCATTAATTCCCATCCCATAACACCATATTCACAACCTTATTGTAAAGTGTTCACTGTAATTTCATTTATTTTATGTTTATATAAAGCATCATTTAAACATGCAAAGCCTGAAATAATAGGCTTTATTGAACAAAATCTTAAAAACAAAATTGCATATTTGCATTGCATAGTATCATATTTGATGCATCAAGCATTTATGGCTCATATAGTCTGATATAGTGAGAACATGGAGCTCAGTTGTATAAAAAAAATTGCTGCTGATTTATGATTTATATGAAATTTTGATGCTTGTAAATCTTTATAACAGTAAAGCAGATACGTACATAAAATGCATATAAATATCAATTTCTGCCAATAATATGTCTTAGTAAGATGATATTTAAATGCTTAGTATGTTGTTTTAACTCATATAATGCAATGCAATACAATGATGATTGACAGATGAACTGATAAACCTTCCTCAGAAGCCTGATGATCATATCTGATATGATTTTTATAATAAATTATGTCTGGATAAAGTAAACCGAAGCTGCTTCAGTCCAGTTGAAATATTGCTAACCCTATCAAAGTTATTCTTGTGTTTACTTGATAAAAATCAGTTTAGAGAGACACGTGAAGCTGGAGGAGGACGTTTGTACAGTTACACTAAAAGACTTTTACTTGATAAAAGAGTCTCAACTATCAATCAGAGACAGAATGTGTGTGAGGTTTATCAGATCATGCTGATCATTCAGAGGCCTTAGAAATCAAATATGATATGGGTTAATATTCAAAACATCTATTTGAGGCGATCCCAATTTCTGCAATCACATTTCACCGCAGTGGCATTAGAAGCATTTTTATGACGGCGTTTATTCTGTTAAAACACGCAGATAAAGCTCTCAAAGTGCTGATTTTCATCTTCAGATGCTTGAGAACCATCTGGTCAACACAAATTAGTCTGACACAAAAGTACACAGAACTGGGAAGCAAATTCCACAGAACGGAAAAGAGGCTGTTTCGTATCAATGAATATCTCTCTTCTCCTTATTGAAACAGAGCCACAAAACACCTCATGTACAGATGAGAATGCGAGAGATACAAAATAAGAGAGATCATACAGAGTGCATGTTGCTTAGTTATTTAGTTTAAGATTTATGTTTAAGATATTCTACATAAAAGATGTTTACATGTAGTCTACAAGACAAAATAAGCTGAATTTATTCAAATGACCCGTTCAAAAGTTTGTGAACCATTGATTCTTAATCCTGTGTGTCGTGTGTGTGTGTGTGTGTGTGTGCATGTTTATGTGATTTATGAGGACACAAATGTGTATAATGACATGGGTATTACACTGGTATTACAACGTAAACGTAAACGACATTTCCTGTGTCCTCATAATAAAAATAGCTTTAAAATCATACTAAACAATGTTTTATTAAAAATGTAAAAATGCAGAATGTTTCCTGTGATGGGTAGGTTTAGGGGTAGTGTGTGTGTGTGTGTGTGTGTGTGTGATGGGTAGGTTTAGGGGTAGTGTGTGTGTGTGTGTGTGTGTGTGTGTGTGTGTGTGTGTGTGTGTGTGTGTGTGTGATGGGTAGGTTTAGGGGTAGGGGTAGTGTGTGTGTGTGTGTGTGTGATGGGTAGGTTTAGGGGTAGGGGTAGTGTGTGTGTGTGTGTGTGTGTGATGGGTAGGTTTAGGGGTAGTGTGTGTGTGTGTGTGTGTGTGTGTGTGTGTGTGTGTGTGTGTGATGGGTAGGTTTAGGGGTAGGGGTAGTGTGTGTGTGTGTGTGTGTGATGGGTAGGTTTAGGGGTAGTGTGTGTGTGTGTGTGTGTGTGTGTGTGTGATGGGTAGGTTTAGGGGTAGGGGTAGTGTGTGTGTGTGTGTGTGATGGGTAGGTTTAGGGGTAGGGGTAGTGTGTGTGTGTGTGTGTGTGTGATGGGTAGGTTTAGGGGTAGGGGTAGTGTGTGTGTGTGTGTGTGTGTGATGGGTAGGTTTAGGGGTAGGGGTAGTGTGTGTGTGTGTGTGTGTGTGTGATAGGTAGGTTTAGGGGTAGTGTGTGTGTGTGTGTGTGTGTGTGTGTGTGTGTGATGGGTAGGTTTAGGGGTAGGGGTAGTGTGTGTGTGTGTGTGTGTGTGTGTGTGTGTGTGATGGGTAGGTTTAGGGGTAGTGTGTGTGTGTGTGTGTGTGTGTGATGGGTAGGTTTAGGGGTAGGGGTAGTGTGTGTGTGTGTGTGTGATGGGTAGGTTTAGGGGTAGGGGTAGTGTGTGTGTGTGTGTGTGATGGGTAGGTTTAGGGGTAGTGTGTGTGTGTGTGTGTGTGTGTGTGATGGGTAGGTTTAGGGGTAGGGGTAGTGTGTGTGTGTGTGTGTGTGTGTGTGTGTGTGTGTGTGTGTGTGTGTGTGATGGGTAGGTTTAGGGGTAGGGGTAGTGTGTGTGTGTGTGTGTGATTGGTAGGTTTAGGGGTAGTGTGTGTGTGTGTGTGTGTGAGTGTGTGTGTGTGATGGGTAGGTTTAGGGGTAGGGGTAGGGGTAGTGTGTGTGTGTGTGTGTGTGTGTGTGATGGGTAGGTTTAGGGGTAGGGGTAGTGTGTGTGTGTGATGGGTAGGTTTAGGGGTAGTGTGTGTGTGTGTGTGTGTGTGTGTGTGTGATGGGTAGGTTTAGGGGTAGGGGTAGTGTGTGTGTGTGTGTGTGTGTGTGTGTGTGATGGGTAGGTTTAGGGGTAGGGGTAGTGTGTGTGTGTGTGTGTGTGTGTGAGTGTGTGTGTGTGATGGGTAGGTTTAGGGGTAGGGGTAGTGTGTGTGTGTGTGTGTGATGGGTAGGTTTAGGGGTGGGGTAGTGTGTGTGTGTGTGTGTGTGTGTGATGGGTAGGTTTAGGGGTAGGGGTAGTGTGTGTGTGTGTGTGTGTGTGATGGGTAGGTTTAGGGGTAGGGGTAGTGTGTGTGTGTGTGTGTGTGTGTGATGAGTAGGTTTAGGGGTAGGGGTAGTGTGTGTGTGTGTGTGTGTGTGATGGGTAGGTTTAGGGGTAGGGGTAGTGTGTGTTTGTGTGTGTGTGTGAGTGTGTGTGTGTGATGGGTAGGTTTAGGGGTAGGGGTAGTGTGTGTGTGTGTGTGTGTGTGATGGGTAGGTTTAGGGGTAGGGGTAGTGTGTGTGTGTGTGTGTGTGTGTGTGTGTGTGTGTGTGTGTGATGGGTAGGTTTAGGGGTAGGGGTAGTGTGTGTGTGTGATGGGTAGGTT
This sequence comes from Rhinogobio ventralis, assembly GCA_039654625.1. Lineage (NCBI taxonomy): Eukaryota > Metazoa > Chordata > Actinopteri > Cypriniformes > Gobionidae > Rhinogobio > Rhinogobio ventralis. The sequence continues at coordinate 797,581 of CM077212.1, forward strand.
CAGGGGTAGGGGTAGTGTGTGTGTGTGTGTGTGTGTGAGTGTGTGTGTGTGATGGGTAGGTTTAGGGGTAGGGGTAGTGTGTGTGTGTGTGTGTGTGTGTGTGTGAGTGTGTGTGTGTGATGGGTAGGTTTAGGGGTAGTGTGTGTGTGTGTGTGTAATGGGTAGGTTTAGGGGTAGGGGTAGTGTGTGTGTGTGTGTGTGTGATGGGTAGGTTTAGGGGTAGGGGTAGTGTGTGTGTGTGTGTGTGTGATGAGTAGGTTTAGGGGTAGGGGTAGTGTGTGTGTGTGTGTGTGTGTGATGAGTAGGTTTAGGGGTAGGGGTAGTGTGTGTGTGTGTGTGTGTGATGAGCAGGTTTAGGGGTAGTGTAGGGGGATAGAATGTACAGTTTGTACAGTATAAAAACTATTACGCCTATGGAATGTCCTCATAATGATAGGTGCACCAACATGTGTGTGTGTGTGTGTGTGTGTGTGTGTGTGTGTGTGTGTGTTGTTCCCTGATGATCCACGGCTGAGTGTGTGTGTGTGTGAGTGTGTGTGTCGTTCCCTGATGATCCACGGTTTTTGGATAATGGTTTTTATACTGTACAAACTGTACATTCTATCCCCCTACACTACCCCTACCCCTAAACCTACCCATCATACACACACACACACACACACACACACACACTCACACACACACACATTACCCCTACCCCTAAACCTACCCATCACACACACACACTCACTCTCACACACACACACACAATACCCCACCCCTAAACCTACCCACCACACACACACACACACACTACCCCTACCCCTAAACCTACCCATCACACACACACACACACACACACACTCACACTCACACACACACACATTACCCCTACCCCTAAACCTACCCATCACACACACACACACACACTCACACTCACACACACTACCCCTACCCCTAAACCTACCCATCACACACACACACACACACACACACACACTACCCCTACCCCTAAACCTACCCATCACACACACACACACACACACACACTACTCCTAAACCTACCCATCACACACACACACACACACACACTCACACAAACACACACACACACACATACACACTACCCCTAACCCTAAACCTACCCATCACACACACACACACACACACACTCACACACACACACACACACACACACACTACCCCTAAACCTACCGATCACACACACACACACACACACACTACCCCTAAACCTACCCATCACACACACACACACACACACACACACACACTACCCCTAAACCTACACATCACTCACACACTCACACACACACACACACACACACTCACACACACACACACACACACACACACACTACCCCTACCCCTAAACCTACCCATCACACACACACACACACACACTACCCCTACCCCTAAACCTACCCATCACACACACACACTCAAACACACACACACACACACACACACACACACACTACCCCTACCCCTAAACCTACCCATCACACACACACACTACCCCTACCCCTAAACCTACCCATCACACACACACACACACACTACTACTACCCCTAAACCTACCCATCACACACACACACAAACACACACTACCCCTACCCCTAAACCTACCCATCACACACACACACACACACACACACTACCCCTACCCCTAAACCTACCCATCACACACACACACACACACACACACACACACACACACACTACCCCTAAACCTACCCATCACACACACACACACACACACACACTACCCCTACCCCTAAACCTACCCATCACACACACACACTCACACACACACACACACTACCCCTACCCCTAAACCTACCCATCACACACACACACACACACTACCCCTACCCCTAAACCTACCCATCACACACACACACACACACACTACCCCTACCCCTAAACCTACCCATCACACACACACACACACACACACACACACACATACACACTACCCCTACCCCTAAACCTACCCATCACACACACACACACACACTCTCACACACACACACACACACACACACACACTACCCCTAAACCTACCCATCACACACACACACACACACTACCCCTAAACCTACCCATCACACACACACACACACACACACACACACTACCCCTAAACCTACACATCACTCACACACTCACACACTCACACACACACACACACTCACACACACACACACACACACACACACACACAGACACACACACACACTACCCCTACCCCTAAACCTACCCATCACACACACACACACACACACTACCCCTACCCCTAAACCTACCCATCACACACACACACTCACACAACCCCTACCCCTAAACCTACCCATCACACACACACACTACCCCTACCCCTAAACTTACCCATCACACACACACACACACACACACACACACACACACACACACTACCACTACCCCTAAACCTACCCATCACACACACACACAAACACACACTACCCCTACCCCTAAACCTACCCATCACACACACACACACACTACCCCTACCCCTAAACCTACCCATCACACACACACACTCACACAACCCCTACCCCTAAACCTACCCATCACACACTTACACACTACCCCTACCCCTAAACCTACCCATCACACACACACACACACACACACTACCACTACCCCTAAACCTACCCATCACACACACACACAAACACACACTACCCCTACCCATAAACCTACCCATCACACACACACACACACTACCCCTACCCCTAAACCTACCCATCACACACACACACTCACACACACACACACACACTACCCCTACCCCTAAACCTACCCATCACACACACACACACACACACTACCCCTAAACCTACCCATCACACACACACACACACACACACACACACACACTACCCCTACCCCTAAACCTACCCATCACACACACTACCCCTACCCCTAAACCTACCCATCACACACACACACACACACTACCCCTACCCCTAAACCTACCCATCACACACACACACACACACACACACACACACTACCCCTACCCCTAAACCTACCCATCACACACACACACACACACACACACACACACACACACTACCCCTACCCCTAAACCTACCCATCACACACACACACAAACACACACTACCCCTACCCCTAAACCTACCCATCACACACACACACACACACACACACACACACACACACTACCCCTACCCCTAAACCTACCCATCACACACACACACTCACACAACCCCTGCCCCTAAACCTACCCATCACACACACACACTACCCCTACCCCTAAACCTACCCATCACACACACACACACACACACACACTACCACTACCCCTAAACCTACCCATCACACACACACACAAACACACACTACCCCTACCCCTAAACCTACCCATCACACACACACACACACACTACCCCTACCCCTAAACCTACCCATCACACACACACACTCACACACACACACACACACACACACACACTACCCCTACCCCTAAACCTACCCATCACACACACACACACACACACTACCCCTACCCCTAAACCTACCCATCACACACACACACACACTACCCCTACCCCTAAACCTACCCATCACACACACACACACTACCCCTACCCCTAAACCTACCCATCACACACACACACTCACACACACACACACACACACACTACCCCTACCCCCAAACCTACCCATCACACACACACACACACTACCCCTACCCCTAAACCTACCCATCACACACACACACACACACACTACCCCTACACCCCTTAAACCTACCCATCACACACACACACATTACCCCTACCCCTAAACCTACCCATCACACACACACACTCACACACACACACACACACACACACACACACACACACACACACTACCCCTACCCCTAAACCTACCCATCACACACACACACACACACACACACACTACCCCTACCCCTAAACCTACCCATCACACACACACACACACACACACACACACACACACACACACACACACACACACACACACACACTACCCCTACCCCTACCACCCACACCACACACACACTACCCCTACCCCTAAACCTACCCATCACACACACACACTCACACACACACACACACACACTACCCCTACCCCTAAACCTACCCATCACACACACACACACACACACTACCCCTACCCCTAAACCTACCCATCACACACACACACACACACACACACACACACACACACACTACCCCTACCCCTAACCTACCCATCACACACACCACAACTACCCCTACCCCTAAACCTACCAATCACACCACACACACACACAACACACACACACACACTACCCCTACCCTAAACTACCCATCACACACACACACACACTACCCCTACCCCTAACCTACCATACACCACACACACTCACACAACCCCTGCCCCTAAACCTACCCATCACACACACACACACTACCCCTACCCCTAACCTACCATCACACACACACAAACACACACACAACAACACCACCACTACCCTACCCTAAACCTACCCATCACACACACACAAACTCACACTACCCCTACCCCTAAACCTACCCATCACACACCACCACACACACACACACTACCCCTACCCCTAAACCTACCATCACACACACACACTACACTCACACACACCACACACACACTACCCCTACCCCTAAACCTACCCATCACACACACACACACACACACTACCCTACCCCTACCCTAACCTACCCATCACACACACACACACACACACACACTACCACTACCCCTAAACCTACCCATCACACACACACACAAACACACACTACCCTACCCCTAAACCTACCCATCACCACACACACACTACCCCCCTACCCCTAACCTACCCATCACACACACACACTCCACAACCCCTACCCCTAAACCTACCCATCACACACTACACACTACCCCTACCCCTAAACCTACCCATCACACACACACACACACACACACACACTACCACTACCCCTAAACCTACCCATCACACACACACACAAACACACACTACCCCTACCCATAAACCTACCCATCACACACACACACACACTACCCCTACCCCTAAACCTACCCATCACACACACACACTCACACACACACACACACACTACCCCTACCCCTAAACCTACCCATCACACACACACACACACACACACTACCCCTAAACCTACCCATCACACACACACACACACACACACACACTACCCCTACCCCTAAACCTACCCATCACACACACTACCCCTACCCCTAAACCTACCCATCACACACACACACACACACTACCCCTACCCCTAAACCTACCCATCACACACACACACACTACACACACACACACACACACTACCCCTACCCCTAAACCTACCCATCACACACACACACACACACACACACACACACACACACACACACTACCCCTACCCCTAAACCTACCCATCACACACACACACAAACACACACTACCCCTACCCCTAAACCTACCCATCACACACACACACACACACACACACACACACACACTACCCCTACCCCTAAACCTACCCATCACACACACACACTCACACAACCCCTGCCCCTAAACCTACCCATCACACACACACACTACCCCTACCCCTAAACCTACCCATCACACACACACACACACACACACACTACCACTACCCCTAAACCTACCATCACACACACACATCAAACACCACTACCCCTACCCCTAACCTACCATCACACACACCACACACTACCCCCTACCCCTACCTACCCATCACACACACACACTCACACACACACCACACACACACACAAACATCTACCCCCTACCCCCTACCCAAACCTACCCATCACACACACACACACACACACTACCCTACCCCTAACCTACCCATCACACACACACACACACTACCCCTACCCCTAAACCTACCCATCACACACACACACACTACCCCTACCCCTAAACCTACCCATCACACACACACACCCACACACACACACACACACACTACCCCTACCCCCAAACCTACCCATCACACACACACACACACTACCCCTACCCCTAAACCTACCCATCACACACACACACACACACACTACCCCTACCCCTAAACCTACCCATCACACACACACACATTACCCCTACCCCTAAACCTACCCATCACACACACACACTCACACACACACACACACACACACACACACACACACACACACACACACACACTACCCCTACCCCTAAACCTACCCATCACACACACACACACCACACACACACTACCCCTACCCCTAAACCTACCCATCACACACACACACACACACACACACACACACACACACACACACACACACACACACACACACACACACACACACACTACCCCTACCCCTAAACCTACCCATCACACACACACACACTACCCCTACCCCTAAACCTACCCATCACACACACACACTCACACACACACACACACACACTACCCCTACCCCTAAACCTACCCATCACACACACACACACACACACTACCCCTACCCCTAAACCTACCCATCACACACACACACACACACACACACACACACACACACACACTACCCCTACCCCTAAACCTACCCATCACACACACACACTACCCCTACCCCTAAACCTACCCATCACACACACACACACACACACACACACACACACTACCCCTACCCCTAAACCTACCCATCACACACACACACACACTACCCCTACCCCTAAACCTACCCATCACACACACACACTCACACAACCCCTGCCCCTAAACCTACCCATCACACACACACACACTACCCCTACCCCTAAACCTACCCATCACACACACACACACACACACACACTACCACTACCCCTAAACCTACCCATCACACACACACAACACACACTACCCCTACCCCTAAACCTACCCATCACACACACACACACACACACACTACCCCTACCCCTAAACCTACCCATCACACACACACACACACTCACACACACACACACACACTACCCCTACCCCTAAACCTACCCATCACACACACACACACACACACTACCCCTACCCCTAAACCTACCCATCACACACACACACACACACACACTACCCCTACCCCTAAACCTACCCATCACACACACACACACACTACCCCTACCCCTAAACCTACCCATCACACACACACACTCACACACACACACACACACACACACACACACACTACCCCTACCCCTACACACTCACACACACACACACACACACACACACACACACTACCCCTACCCCTAAACCTACCCATCACACACACACACACACTACCCCTACCCTAAACCTACCCATCACACACACACACACACACACACACTACCCCTACCCTAAACCTACCCATCACACACACACACTCACACCCCTACCCCTAAACCTACCCATCACACACACACACACACACACACACACACACACACTACCCCTACCCCTAAACCTACCCATCCACACACACACACTCACACAACCCCTGCCCCTAAACCTACCCATCACACACACACACACACAACCCCCCTACCCCTAAACCTACCCAACACACACACACACACAACACCCCCAAAACCACCCCTACCACACACACTACCACACACACACACACCCCTACCCCTAACCTACCCTCACACACCACACACAACACACACACACACACCCACACTACCCCTACCCCCAAACCTACCCATCACACACACACACACACTACCCCTACCCCTAAACCTACCCATCACACACACACACACACACACACACACACACACTACCCCTACCCCTAAACCTACCCATCACACACACACACACTACCCCTACCCCTAAACCTACCCATCACACACACACACTCACACACACACACACACACACACACACACACACTACCCCTACCCCTAAACCTACCCATCACACACACACACACACACACTACCCCTACCCCTAAACCTACCCATCACACACACACACACACACACACACTACCCCTACCCCTAAACCTACCCATCACACACACACACACTACCCCTACCCCTAAACCTACCCATCACACACACACACTCACACACACACACACACACACACTACCCCTACCCCTAAACCTACCCATCACACACACACACACACACACACTACCCCTACCCCTAAACCTACCCATCACACACACACACACACACACACACACACACTACCCCTACCCCTAAACCTACCCATCACACACACACACACACACTACCCCTACCCCTAAACCTACCCATCACACACACACACACACACACACACACACACACTACCCCTACCCCTAAACCTACCCATCACACACACACACACACACACACACACACTACCCCTACCCCTAAACCTACCCATCACACACACACACTCACACAACCCCTGCCCCTAAACCTACCCATCACACACACACACACTACCCCTACCCCTAAACCTACCCATCACACACACACACACACACACTACCACTACCCCTAAACCTACCCATCACACACACACACAAACACACACTACCCCTACCCCTAAACCTACCCATCACACACACACACACAGACTACCCCTACCCCTAAACCTACCCATCACACACACACACTCACACACACACACACACACTACCCCTACCCCTAAACCTACCCATCACACACACACACACACACACTACCCCTACCCCTAAACCTACCCATCACACACACACACACACACACACTACCCCTACCCCTAAACCTACCCATCACACACACACACACTACCCCTACCCCTAAACCTACCCATCACACACACACACTCACACACACACACACACACACACTACCCCTACCCCTAAACCTACCCATCACACACACACACACACACACACACACACACACACACTACCCCTACCCCTAAACCTACCCATCACACACACACACACACACACACACTACCCCTACCCCTAAACCTACCCATCACACACACACACTCACACACACACACACACACACACACACTACCCCTACCCCTAAACCTACCCATCACACACACACACACACACTACCCCTACCCCTAAACCTACCCATCACACACACACACACACACACACACACTACCCCTACCCCTAAACCTACCCATCACACAAACACACACACACACACACACACACACACACACACACACTACCCCTAAACCTACCCATCACAGGAAACATTCTGCATTTTTACATTTTTAATAAAACATTGTTTAGTATGATTTTAAAGCTATTTTTATTATGAGGACACAGTAAATGTCCTCATAAACCATGTTTACGTTGTAATACCAGTGTTATACCCATGTCATTATACACATTTGTGTCCTCATAAATCACATAAACATGCACACACACACACACAGCCGTGGATCATCAGGGAACGACACACAGGATTAATAATCAATGGTTCATAAACTTCTCAACAGGTCATTTTAATAAATTCAGCTCTGTCTTGTGGACTACATGTACACATCTTTTATGTAGAATATCTTATTCTGGACAGCACTAAATAATTAAACAACATGCATTTTGTATGATCTCTCTTATTTTGTTAAAATTATTGATTCACATTTTCACAGATTCTGCAAAAGTTTCTTTTTCTTGCAACTGTATTTCCTAAATGAACTCAAATCTGAATGGTTGAAATGAATGCACAGATTCTTATACGGTCATGATGTGGAGTTTGTACTTTAGTAAACCTTCTCTTTGACCCCTAGAATGGCCTGAGATAAAACAGAGACGCTTTGGTCCATGCGGGATGAAACGCAGTCCCTGCTGGCTTTATTCACACACACACACACACACACACACACACACACACACACACACACACACACACACACACACACACACACCATCCTTCAACACATGACACACAGGCTTATATCTGATACCTGAGGAATCACAGCAGCACAGACGTCTGACCAACTGATCTCAGAAAACCTTATAATCGATCACACTGATGGAAAAATGCTTAGATGTAAACCATGTGTTCGTGTGACATCAAAAACACTTAAACTTGAAGGAAAATCTCTTCAATACAAGTTAAAGGGGGGGTCTAAAGCTATTTCCTGCATTCTGCCTTATTCACACTGTTAAAGAGTTGATTCTCATGATAAACATGGACAACATTTCAAAACACGAGTTGGACGTATGACAGAGTATTTCAGTGCTGAATACACTCCTTCAGGATTCAAAAGTTTTTTTCGAGAATGGACCTATATGACATTATAAAGGGCGGAATTGCTTGTATGGGCACTTCTCTCACACACACACACACACACACACACACACACATACATCAACCAGAGCGAGAGCAAGAGCGCGTCCATCAACGAGCTTCGTTCGGGTTACGGGAGCCGTCGGCGGCGCTGGCGTTGTGTTTTTAGACACGAGATCAACAATGTCACTAAAGAAGTGTGTTTCTGGTGTGAGGGAAAGATCACCTTGTTCAGCTTCCCAAATAACCCAGTGTTAAGGGAACAGTGGATGCAGTTTGTGTTTCTGGAGTTCTGCAAGTGTGTGTGTTTGTTCCCGGTCATGAGTGGAAACCGCAGGCGTGAGTGAAACTGCATCAAATGTGTGTGTTTTGTTGGCAATCGGTGTGCAAGTACATATAATGTGAACAACACCAACGTATAGTGTGTGAGTGTGTGAGTGTGTGTGAGTGTGTGTATGTGTGTGTGTGTGTGTGTGTGTGTGCCTGTGTGTGTGCTTGTGTGTGTGTGTGTGTGTGTGTGTGTGTGTGTGTGTGTGAGAGAGTGTGTGTGTGCGTGCATGCGTGCGTGTGTGTGTGTGTGTGTGTGTGTTTCTCTCTTTAGCTCCTCCCACTGCACGCCTCCACAAGCTCGGCTGTTTTCTGAAAGAATCGGTACAGTGTATCTGTCTTTTATAAATATGATAAACTAAAGACTCTTGGGAGATATGAAGGATCAACACTACTCTATAGATACTCAAGATTAACACGAGACTGGCAGAAACTGTGTGTGTTATGGACCCTTTAAAACAAGAACAAAAATGCCAATGGAGTCAGAAAAATAATCTTCATTCAAAGGGAAAACCAACAAAACTCACTTTATTTTAATGCTTTTGATAAAGAAAACAATTCTTAATATCTTCAGTCATTTCTTTTCTCCAGTAAATGTTTCTTGATGAATGTTTAGATATTTGTGCTGGAAAACAAGACAGAAACCACAAAGTTGTGAAATATATATAACGTTGCATAACGTTGAATATTTTGATATTGATGGATTGGTCCCATTCGCTTCCCTAATTTTTTCCATTAAAAAGGTGAATCATTTTAATTTGCATGACTTCTTCTCATGCATGTTCAGTTGTGTGACCGACTGCAAGAAGATGGAGATCAACACACACATCCACCATCTTGTCGAAAAATGCAGGCCATGTGTAAACACCATAAATCCGGAGTGTGTTTTCTTGGTGTGAGTCCAGAGCCGGAGAAGCTTCTTCTGCTGTCTCATGTCCAGATTTGGCCACACGTGTCACGTCGTCTGCTGTTTGCCGAAGAGGAAAGTCGTGTTAATGGCAGCAGGAATGAGACGGCAGACGCTTCGCTCTGTTTGACGGACATCCGCTGAAGTTTATACAGCAGACGGAGAGCGTCTCTGGCATTACATTACGTCAACACAGGATTAGCTGGAGAAACACTGGGATCCTACAAACGTCTCATGTACAGAACATCTGTCTTTTGCATATTTTACAAGCTTTTGAGGCAGAGATTAAATCATTTAATTCCAGAAGCTTTGTGAATTGCATGTGAAAATATTCAAATAAACTTTCAAATGAACATCATTGCCTTCCTGCATCTTGTGTCAGGGGTCAGTGTGAGGAAAGAGCGCGGCCCAGTGACCAGTTCAGCTCAACGCACGGTTATTATCATTAAAGGGTCATGACCTGCATTTGTACATCAAAAATGGTCATAACTTAGAAATAAGAAGCATTTTTATACCCTGCCTCTGATTTGGACGCTCTGCTGGAAGGGGCGTGTCTTCAATGTAAACGCCCACTGCTCTGATTGGCTAACATCTTTGCATATGAAATAATGTGGAGCTCTCTCAAAAACCTTTACTATGTTTTTACTATTACAGCTGTTGAGATGAGCTAATGGTGAAAAGTGTTGATTATAACATTATAATCTGATTCTGCAGAGGCGGTCTTTATTACATCATAATGTAACAGAATCCGAAACGAGTCTTGGTTTCAATGAAAGCAGTTTTAATAGGACAATGACCTTTAAAGTCCCCCTGCAGTTAATAATTTGATCCTGTGTAACTCAACTTTAATCACCAAAATGACATATTTAAAAAAAAAAAAATCCCTATAAAATAATTTCTTCATGCTTCATATAGCTTGCATGTAGCTCTACACTCTAGCTTCATTTAGTATGCGTGGAGATCATGAATATGCAAATAATCCCCCGCGTCCACCCAATCACAGCAGCTCAGATCACATGATCCACTCGCTCAATGCAGTAAACGACACGATGGAAATACTGGTTTGATTAAGCCATATTAAAACTATTAAAACATTTATGGCAATTGAAATGAAGCTGAAAAAATATATATTAGTTGAAATAAAGTTTAAGCATTGAAAATATATATATATAATAATAATTATTATTATTATTATTATTATATATATAATATATATTAGTGCTGTCAAACAATTAATCGTGATTAATCGCATCCAAAATAAAAGTTTGTGTTTACATAATATTGTACAGTTTATAATTATTATGTATATTTGAATACACACAAATGCATGTATATATTTAAGAAAAATGTGCATGTATATACTGTATATATATTTATTTAATTTATATTATATATATAAATATAACAATGTTTTTCTGAAATATATACAGGCATGTGTGTGTATTTATAATTACACACACATATATTATGTAAACACAAACTTTTATTTTGGATGCGGTTAATCACGATTAATCGCTTTACAGCACTAATATATATATACAGTATATATTACTAACTATGCCAAAAGCACAAAATTAAACTAAAATTAACATGAAAACTAAAAATATACAAATAAAAGCTAGAATTTAAGAAAAAGTTATTTTAGAATTATTATTCGAATATTTTAATGTTGTAAAAATGTGACAATTTTTTTTTTAAAAGCTGATTAATGCAATAGCAGTTTCATTTTAATTAGAATTGCTGAGCACATTTATACTACAATATTATATTCCTAGCATTTTTTAAGGTAACACATTGAATTTTGAGCCCCACGTGTGAAGTGATTGAAATATAAGAGAAATGCATTATTACAATCCTTGGCTGTGTTTGACATCATTATGCAGGAGTTCCGGAAGTGTCCAGCAGGGGGCAGCACAGCCCCAAACACAGCACATCCAGCCTGACCTCACACAGGACTAGACTGGGACATTTTCTTGAGTGAAAAGCCTGTGTAAAATGTACTTGTTAATATGAAGGAATTGATTTTTCACAGGAGTTTTAGTCGTATTTTGAATTAAGCATTGCATGTGAAATAGAATGCACGATGGATTCATTCCTTATGATGATTACTTTGATTGTTAAGAGTGTCAGATGTTATTGTGCCGCCATCGATGAACACAGGGAGGGCAGTAACTCACAGATGTGATCCGAGAGAGTGCTGGTGTAATTAATGAGAGCACAGCCTTCATTAACACAAGGCCTCTGGTTGTAATTGAATGACCCTGACTGCAGATGATTTATGACAACAAGGGCGTCAGATTTCAGACTGTCACAGAAAGTGCGTCTCCAGTCATTAAGCCACATGTCTTTAGTCTGAACTCTTTAATTGTAGATCTGTGATTAGCCTTTTGATTGACAGCCGGTTGCCCCTCCCACCTCCACACACACACACACACACACTATTCTAAAGGATTCGGAAAGCGGCTGAAATTAAAAACACATGCGAGTCATTCAATGAAAGGAGTAGCTTTTGTGCGCTCTATAAGTGCACTAAACCAAAAAAACTGAAATGTTTTAATTAAACATGAATTACATTTAAATAGTATTTCCAACAATGTTTGCTTTATTTGCAACTGTACAACTCATTTTACAGTGTATTATTTCATGTGATCACTTGAATGGGTTCTTTGCATTTTTACATGTAGCCAGATGGAAATTCAGAAATTATAATGAAAATACTAAATTTACTAAAAAATCATGTTTTCAGAATGGAAAAGGTGCCTGTTTCATATATTTATTTATGTTTGTATATTATTTATGTTTTCTCATTCACCAACAGTTCACATATATACTGTATGTACATACACCGATCAGGCATAACATTATGACCACCGACAAGGTATAACACTGATTATCTCTTCATCACGGTATCATCGTCAGTATCTGTCAAAAGTGCTCCAAGGAAGGAACAGTGGAGAACTGGCGACAGGGTCATGGGCGGCCAAGGCGAGCGAAGGCTGGCCCGTGTGGTCCGATCAAACAGACGAGCTACTGGAGCTCAAATTGCTCCAGAAGTTAATGCTGGTTCTGATAAAAAGGTGTCAGAATACACAGTGCATCTCAGTTTGTTGCGTATGGGGCTGCATAGCCGCTGACCAGTCAGGGTGCCCATGCTGACCCCTGTCCACCGCCGAAAGCACCAACAGTGGCACGTGAGCATCAGAACTGGACCACGGAGGAATGGAAGAAGGTGGCCTGGTCTGAGGAATCACGTGTTCTTTTACATCACGTGGATGGCCGGGTGCGTGTGCGTGGCTTACCTGGGGAACACATGGCATCAGGATGCACTATGGGAAGAAGGCAAGCCGGCGAAGGCAGTGTGATGCTTTGGGCAATGTTCTGCTGGGAAACCTTGGGTCCTGCCATCCATGTGGATGTTCCTTTGACACGTACCACCTACCTAAGCATTGCTGAGACCATGTACAGCCTTTCATGGAAACGGTATTCCCTGGTGGCTGTGGCTCTTCCAGCAGGATAATGCTCCTGACCCAAAGCACAAATGCTTCAGGAATGGTTTGAGGAGCACAACAACGAGTTTGAGGTGTTGACTTGGCCTCCAAATTCCCCAGATCTCAATCCAAGCGAGCATCTGTGGGATGTGCTAAACAAACAAGTCCGATCCACCTCGCAACTTACAGGACTTAAAGGATCTGCTGCTAACATCTTGGTGCCAGATACCACAGCACACCTTCAGGGGTCTAGTGGAGTCCATCAGAGACGGGTCAGCAAAAGGGGGACCAACACAATATTAGGAAGGTGGTCATAATATTATGCCTGATGGGTGTATATATCAAATCGATTAATTGATCTATTAATCGATTAGTTTATATAATATTATATAATATATATATATATAACATATATACACACATATTATAGAAACACAAACTTTTATGTTAGATGCAATTATCTATCCATCCATAGATGGCTTGTGAATCCTGTTATAGAGAGAGTGAATGAGACTGATGTGATGATCGTGTCCTTGCTGTGGTCAGATGTGTGAGAGGGTCAACAGAGACGCCGCTCTCATGATCTCATCAACTCCACCGCATTAAAAACATGAATCTCAGGGGATTTACTGATGCAAAAAATCTCATTTGCTCTGGGTTTTGCAGAAATAGTTCGTTTTGGCTGGTTTTCTGGGATGTCTGGATACAAATGTTCAAAATGAAACAAACACCATTCACTTATATTGACCTAGTTGTTATCTCAGAACGTTCTGCCAAAGTTCTCTCAACGTTAGGAACAAACGTTCTTCCAGTAACGTTAATAGAACGTTCATTCAAAGTTATCTGGCCTTTAATATTATTCTCAAAACGTTAGCACAAAAACAATATTTATACATCATTCATGGAGTGTTTTCTTTTCTCTTTTAGTTGGACGTTTGTCTAACATTTATTAAATGTTACCATTTGTTTCGGAACGTTCAGAGAACATTCTAAAGTAACGCTCCCATAATGTTTGAAGAATGATACAATGGAATGGGACGATGGGACGTTTTGAACGTTCTTAGAACATATTTTTGTAAGCTGGGATCATAGAGAATTGCTAGAAGAAACCTGATGCAGCACTGCTTCAGAAACAGAATGTAATTACACATTGTTCAGTATTAAGGCTGTAATTGAACTGCATGAGTTCTGGCTCAGACGCTCAGGTGCGGCAGTGATGGAGAGAGAGCACACTTCACCTCAGCGCACACTCAATCTGTCACGTGTCTGTCTGAATAGTAATAATTCAATGGCAGGACCACACAGTTGTTATCCAATTCCTGCTCCATGGGCTGATGGTTTTCTGATGGATGAAGGAACGTCTCAGTCTGGGAAGCGGTCGTATCTTCAGCATCAATCACTGATGGTGGACAAATGAACCAGGGCTGAGAAAACACCAGCCGCACAGAATAAATATTACAGTTTCTCTGGAATTACTGGATATTTTTGGTTTATGTCGGCCAAAAGGAGTTTAAATATCTATAGCTATTACAAAAACATGCATATAATCTCAGTTCCACTTCTTTTGATTACTGTGTCATTTCTTTATCCATCTCAGGGATGCATAATATATCAGTGGGTCTTACCAATATCTGTGGATATTGCATATATACTGTAGATATTCATGCTTATTTCCCATATTTATTGCCTTTAGTCATCTAATTCTCACTTCAAAACTTCAAAACATTAAGTTTAATAACAAAGTTACATGTAATCCTTAGAAAATCGAAATTAATGTATATTATTCATTCTGTACATTATAATGTTGTGATGCCTACTTTTATTTGAGTTTAACGCTTTATTTATTTAGACACGAGAGTGTTGAATTTTAATATCGGCTATATTTGTTAATAACATGAGAATAATTATCAGCCAGAATTTTTATACCGGTGCATCCATATCCATAATTTTATCATATCATCCCTGAATAATCAGTAAACATCTGTATAAAAACATGTTAATTCATGAAACATAATTCTTCAAGAGTGAGCTCTGTACTGTGTTTAATAATGGCATAGCTGGAGTCAGATTTGAGCTGTCAATTATAAATAAAGAGTTCTCGGGGAAATGTGATGATCATCTGATCTGTGCGATCAGAGGCTGGATTTTGAGACTCAGCTTATAAATTTTGTATTGCTGCCATTCCTTCAGTCTGCCTTCCTGCCTTCAAAGCATTCAAATGACTATCAGCCTATATTTAAATGACCCTACATCATCTCAAGCCAATCAGATTTCAGCATATTACTTTACTGCGTCCTCAATACAGCTTGTGATTACATCAGCAGGTGTAAAAACATTTTCAAATATAGCCAAAATATTGATAAAACCCCAAGTATTGAATCCCTCAAAATAATTGAGACGGTTCGGGGTGAATGAATCAGTCTTTTCTTGAATAGAATCACTATTCGACTCCAACATTCTGAATTGATTCCCAGTCGGAAGTGATTCGTTTTGGTATGACTCACAGCCCTAATGAGCAGCAAAACTGTGTTGGATAATAAAACAAGATAACAGTTCTTTCAAAAATAAACTTCACTGAAGTTAGATAATGCTACAAACAAACAAAAAATACAATTTGCCTATGGGCTTAGAAAAATAAACTTATATTCTCATATACAGATTTCAGTCTGAAAACATGTTCCGGTTCATACAGATGTCCATCATTTGAGCTCATGAGTTCTTGTGATCATATCTCAAGCTTCTCAAAAATGTGAAAATTGTCATTAATTTTCCGAAGCTTTGTGATACACTAAGAAAAAAATATAGACATTGTAACAGCTGTCTCAGACGTCTGTTTCTGAATCATTAGCGAAACATTCGGATGATATCATATTCAACACAGTAGGAACTGTTACT
This sequence comes from Rhinogobio ventralis, assembly GCA_039654625.1. Classification (NCBI taxonomy): domain Eukaryota; kingdom Metazoa; phylum Chordata; class Actinopteri; order Cypriniformes; family Gobionidae; genus Rhinogobio; species Rhinogobio ventralis. The sequence continues at coordinate 815,495 of CM077212.1, forward strand.
CTAAATGTTTGGTGCATGCATCCATAAAATAAATAGAAAGAATAAGTACAGAAAATCCCTGTAGTGAAATGAGTATCGTCTCCGTATATTGGGTTGTGAGGATCTGACAGTGCTTCATTGGTAGAAATTGCCATAGATTGCATCAGGAAACCCTGAAGAGTGTGGAGAGAAATGAAGGTCTGTTGGCATCAACCTACACACTCCAGCACAGTCCTCTCCTCTAACTGTACTAACAGGTCAGGAAATAGAGGCGAGCCAGGCTGACAAGGCCAACACAAGGTGATATTTTGCCTAGGAATCTGAGAGAGAGCAATCTTGTGTGCAATGACACCGGTGCTCTCATCAGCGTTGTCCAAACCCGTGAGTCGGTCCACAGATGCTGTTGAAGCTCAAGTACCTGTAAAGAGGCTGCAAGGAACCGCACAGCGAAACTCCTGGGAATTCTGATTCTCACTCAGGTTTGTAATTAGCACTCTGAACGGTTCCAGGGGCGTTTCTGAACCAGAAGCAACCACAACACCTGTAATTACATGTGGATCAAAACCCAGCCGATTTTCTGTGAAGTCCTTAGCATCTAAAGGACTGTCTGACAGGGAGCAGGGTTGAACGCCCACCACCTGAATCGGTGCATCACAGAGGTGGATAAAAATAACCAAATTAGTAGATGGATTCAAGGAAGCAGCTGAGAATGGTTTCATAACTGCAGATCCATTGCTCGAAAACCCCTGCAAAGTGTACCATGGTAACCGTAGTTTCTGCCTAAATATCATTGTTTGTACAGTTACTGTTATAGTAGTGAACATCTCAAATTTCCCATTGATTATGATGAGTGTCAAGTGAGTTTTCTTGACTCATAATAAAAGATAATGATAAATTGGTGACAGATCTATATAGAAAGCCTACTGATAGAAACACTATATTACATCCTACTCGTTTAAAGAAAAGTCTTCCGATTAGTCAGTTCAAAAGAATTCGCTCATATAATGAAATGTATGATGTACAATGTAAAGAGTTATGTCAGAGGTTTCACGAGAGGGGTTGTGCAGATGATTGGATCAGAGAGGCTGCAGCACGATTTCAACATATTGATCAGAAAGAATGCCTTTCTAGAACACGCTCTAAGTCTACCGAAAACAGGCCGTCTTGTATTACTCAGTATTCTGCGTTAAGTAAGGAATTTGCCCATGTAGTTTAAAAACATTGGCATATTTTAAGTTCAGACTCTGTCATTTTTGTAAAGATTTGTACACAAACGAGCTCCAAATATAAGGCAAATGGTGGTGAGAGCGGACCAAGGGCTGGAACGTTCAAGTACAATGTAACTTTACAAATAAATTTCACACTTTTAGCCGCCCTCATTCTGGGAAGCATTTAGTGCAACACCAAAAACGTAATTTATGTGACTAAATGCCCATGTGGTTTAGCGTATATAGGTAAACGCAGCGTTGCCTGAAAACACGCATTGCAGAACATAGAAGTAATATACGTTTGAATGACCAAAAGAACCCCATTGCTGTTCACTTTAAACACTCTTCGATATTTAGGTATAGAGCAAGGAAGAGTACCCAGAAGGGGTGGTGACATTAATAAAATCATACGACAGAGCGAAGCTTTTCATATATATACACTCAATACACTTTCTCCAAAAGGTTTGAATATGGAGTTTGATTTAAAAACTTTTTGTATCTTTTTCCTTTTTTCATATCTTTCTCATATCTTATCATATTTTATTCTGTTTACATTATATTGGTTATTTGGGTTTGTAATTAATTTTTTTGTTGATTTATGCTTTACTGAGAATTATATATATATATATATATATATATATTTTTTTTTTTTTCATTTATCTGTTTTGATATTTACTATATTGGTATATTGGTTATTTGGCATATTTAGTTCTGTTTATATTATATTGGTGATTTGGGTTTGTAATCTATTTTTCTGTTTATCTATGCTGTATTCTAAAAAAAAAAAAAAACGTTTTGACGTTGTATTGGATGATTGGGTAATTAGTTCACTAATGAGGTCAGGTGTGATGGTTCACACGGATATAAATTGTACTTTTTTGTGCTTGTTGTTGACCTGACGAAGACCCTTTGGGTTGAAACGTTGTTTCTTTTTAAATAAATTTTTGGGAGCAGCAGTGGCAGTGTGCAGATTCTTGTTGACTTCGAGTTCAATGCTTCATTCAATCTAGCACCTGCAAAAAGTTTGTTGGATGTGCACACAATTCTTCTTTGAATGTACAATTTTTTTTTTAAAAAGCTACCAGTGTCACTGTCAACTAACTAACTAACAACAAACTCACAGGCTAACTAAAAACGACTAGCTAACTGACTAATAACTACTAACTAAATGGTCAACAAAATGTAATGTTAATAATGTGCTGAGAATCCATTCTTAGGTTGACATCTCTGAAAAGTGCTTTTAAAATAAAAGCCCTGATCGATGTTGTTTTGTCAAGCATTTTCATGACAACCGTAGAGGAGATTTTTTTTCTGAATGGGAGCGGCTGACGCTCATCTTTCAATCAAACGGTATCGACTATTTTCATATTCATAACGTCTCGGTTACGTATGTAACCTTAGTTCCCTGAAGAGGGAACGAGACGCTGCGTCGAAACGCTGTGAGAGCGCCTCTGCGTAATTGCGTCATGAAGCGTGTGTTCAGCTGAGAGACCTGAACTTATGAGCTGGGCCCCCTCAGAGGCCAAGCCCACAGTTTCCACAGCTCCGGGCAGGGGTGAAGGATCAACCCGCTTGCCTGAGAGAGAAGGTCCCTCCTGGTCGGAATCTCCAGAGGAGAGCCTTCCAAACTCGGGCCGGCCAGTACGGGGCTACTAATAACAGACAGGCCCCGTCCCGGCGAACTCTCTCCAGAACTCCCAGAAGCAGAGCAATCGGGGGAAAAGCATACAGAGGAGCTGGATGAGTCAGAGAAAACCACAGGGGGCAGTTAGAATTCTCCACTGATGCAAACAGATCTACTTCCGCTTTTCCAAAATTCTTCCACAGGAGCTCCACCACCTCAGGGTGGAGTCTCCATTCCCCGGGCCTTGGCCCCTGCCTCAACAGTATGTCTGCTTTCTGGTTCAGGACCCCTGGGATGTAAACTGCCCTTATCGATAGCAGTTTCCCTTGGGCCCACAGGATGATCTGGTGTGCCAACTTGTATAAAGGGTGCGACCTCAGACCTCCCGATGATTTATATAAGTGACTAGCGATGTGTTGTCTGACCAAACAAGCACATGGTGCCCCCTGAGATCTGGCAGGAAGTGCTTTAGAGCCTGAAACACCGCCATCATTTCCAGGCGATTTATATGCCATGAGAGCTGATGGTCCTGCCACAGACCCACAGTCTGCCACAGTCGATCGACCACTCATGATTGCCCCCCAACCCATGAGAGATGCATCCGTCGTTAGCGTAACACGACGACCCTGAGCTCCTAACACAGGCCCCTGGGACAGAAACCAAGGATCTCTCCACATGAGTAAAGCACAAAGGCATCGTCGCGTGACTTTGATCATGCAAAGCGGATTTCCCCTCGGGGAGAACCCCTTGGTTCTGAGCCACCACTGCAATGGTCTCATGTTCAGCAGGCCAAAAGGTTAGACTTGGAATTGCTTGACAGTGAGAAATCGGCCTAGCTTTGGTTCTTTTACTGCTGAGAGCATCGATGCTATGCGTGCAGGTGATAAATGAGCCTGCATCACCACCGAATCCCAGACCACGCCCAGATAAGTGGTCCTCTGTACTGGAGAAAGCCCACTCTTCTTGGCGTTCAGTCTCAACCCCAACATTTCCATATGGGCAAGAACAACATCTTGATGTTGAACTGCTATCTGACAGACGCAACGGCGCCAGTGCAGCATCCACACACTTCGTGAAAGTGCGGGGTGACAGTGCTAGATCTCGGGCCAGCTCGCAAAGACCATATGCGCCCTGGCATTGTGGAGGGGTTGGCAGCGTGGTCCCCTGAGGGCACCGAAGGAAGACGGGCAGCGTATAATGAGGTGAACACCGTCTTCATTCGGAGGGGATTACCCTCACAGCTGGCGTCAGGACTTCTTTGACGAAGCCTTCTTGGCGATAATGACTGTCCTCAGATCAGTCCTACCCCTCGAAGACTTCCCTGCGAGTGTCACTCTGCCTCCCATTCTTTCTGTGGGGGAGCACGGAAAGTGACGCTATGCTTCTGTTGCGCCCGGTGTGAGGAGCTAGTACTTGGCTTGGGCAGCTGTGTAGCCACCCCAGGGACCTGGACAGGGAGAGGGAGAAATTGCTTGAGTGCAGCCACCTGCCTCTTGGACTCCTGAAACCTCTCTGTGACAGTCTGGACAGCGTCACCGAAGAGGCCAGCAGGAGAGATCGGGGTGTCAAGCAAAAAACTTTTGTCCCTCTCCTTGATTTCGGTGGGGTTCAACCATAAATGCCTCTCCGCCACACATCTCCTTGGTGGCCCGGAGAGCTAAATCAGCTGACTGACGGAGTTCAGTAATGACGTCAGCCCCCACCTCCTCACTACTACCCAGGTCCCTTAGCAGGTCGGCCTGGTATGCCTGCACTATAGCCATAGTGTGCAGACACGCAGCGGCCTGACCTGCCACAGAGTATGTTTTATCCACCAATGCTGAAGTTGTTTTTAGTGGTTTGGTGGGTAGCGTCGGGGGTTTTAGGGACGATACAGCCGAGGGGTGCAGCCTGGGCATCGCGCCATAACCATGTTGTTTCAGCCCTACTATATTACTATAGGTAGATGTATGAGGGCTAAACACACGAAATGATGCCGGTTTCTTCCAGGACCTTGACACCTCAGTGTGGAGGTCTGGAAAAAACGGCAGGCCCCAACGTAGAGGTTAAGCTGCACAAGAAGGCAGGAAACGCTCATCTAATATACATTTATGATGAGGTTCTTGTCTTTCAACTGGCCAGTCAATGTTTAATCTGGCCACTGCCCTCGTCAGCACCTCTAATAACTCCTCACTAGCAGGGGACTCTCAACATCCAACTCCAGCAGGAGTCCAACATCCAACTCCAGCAGGAGCCAGCAGCCATATCACCCTGTAGCCCAAGACTGGTTTCCCACTGAAGCTAAGCAGGGCTAAGCCTGGTCAGTACCTAGATGGGAGACCAACTGGGAAAACTAGGTAGCTGCTGGTAGAGGTGTTAGTGAGGCCAGCAGGGGGCGCTCACCCTGTGGTCTGTGTGGGTCCTAACACCCCAGTGTAGTGATGGGGACACTGTACTGTAACAAGCACTGTCCTTCGGATGAGATGTTAAACCGAGGTCCTGACTCTCTGTGGTCATTAAAAATCCCATGGCACTTCTTGTAAAGAGTAGGGGTGTAACCCCGGTGTCCTGGCCAAATTCCCTCCATTGGCCCTTACAAATCATGGCCTCCTAATAATCCCCATCCACTGAATTGGTCTCTATCACCCTCTCTCCTCTCCACCTATCGCTGGTTTGTGGTGAGTGCACTGGTGCCGTTGTACTGTGGCTGCCGTCGCATCATCCAAGTGGATACTGCACACTGGTGGTGGTTGAGGAGAGACCCCTGACATGAGTGTAAAGTGTTTTGGGTGTATATAAATGCCTCATTCATTCATCCAACTCGTTAGAGCTAGATAGCTGGAGCACCGGTGCCTCACCTGGGGAGGAAGAAACCGCAGGGATCTAACAGGTGAAGGCTGAGATAAGGTTGGGTCCGTCTCAAACCCGGCTGTAAGATCCATTTGCGAACCCCACGACTGACGCCGCCGCTCTGCCTCAGCAGCAGCGGGGCTGGAGCCGCGAGGAACGCGAGCCGAAGCACCCTTCTCGAAGAATGCCCGGCGGGAGTGCTCCCAAACAAGCAATACACATAGAATGTGTATCCCCACCCGTGATGAAACGAGGGCAGGGATGAACACATCTAGTGAATTGTTGTTCACTCGCCATATTTTTCATTTTTCTTTTATGTCTCTTTTTTACAAACAAAGGTGGAAAACTCCTAACGCCTAACTTTCTCTAAGGACAGACAAAAACACCAATTTTCACAGACAATATTCACACAGATCGCTTACTGAAGGCACAGAAGCCAGTGTCTGTTTGTGTTCACAAGGGCTTTATAGTTTCCGGGTCTATGACGTCACCCGCCTATGACCTTCCGTCGTTCAATTGGACTGATTTCACACACGCTTCATGACGCAATCACGCAGAGGCTTTCTCAAAGCGCGAGTTTCCTTGAGAGGGAACTCCTGACACATATTAAAAAATGATGGTCACTATAAGATGAGAGTAAAACAGAGGTAAAAAATTAAAGCTCGAGTCCTAGATCTTTTTAATGATGTATAGTTTGTCAAGGTAATTACATTACATCTAACAGGAACTTTCAGCTAATTTAAACAAAGAATGCTTCAGTGCATCAGCGTCCTCATGAAGGTTGACAGAAAAATTTTTTTTTTTAATATGCTGAAAATCCATCCTTTGGTTGACATCCCTAAAAAAGTGTAAACATTGAGTCACTGACTGATGGACTAACAGACTAACAGCTTATAACTAACAAATAACTGACTGATTGACTAACTAACTCACTCACTCACTAACAACTACTAACTCACTAACTAACTAACTGATTGACTGATTAACTAACTAACTAACTGACTGACTAACAACTAGCTATCTTAACTGACTAACAACTAACTATCTTAACTGACTAACTAACTGAATGTCCGACAAAGAGTAATGTTAATATGCTGACAATATATTTTTAGGTTGAGTTCCCTGAAAAGTATAAACATTGAGTCTCTGACTGACTGACTAACAGCTTCTAACTAACAAATAACTAACTAACTAACTGAATGGTTAACAGAAAAAAAATTTTATATACTGAAAATCCATTCTTAGATTGACATCCCTGAAAAGTGTAAACATTGGGTCACTGACTCACTAACTAACTAACTAACTAACTAACTAACTGACTGACTAACAGCTTCTAACTTATGACTTCTGACACACTAATGACCACCAACCAACAACCAACTACTAACTAGCTAACTAACTAACTAACTAACAACTAGCTAACTAACTAACAACTAACTGACTGACTAACTAATGACCATCAACTACTAAGTAACTAACTAATTAACTAACTGATTGACTGACTGACTGACAACAACTAACAACTACTAACTAAAAACTAACTAACTAACTAACTAACAACCAACTAACAACTACTAACTAACTAACTAACTAACTAACTAACAACTAGCTAACTAACTAACAACTAACTGACTGACTAACTAATGACCATCAACTACTAAGTAACTAACTAATTAACTAACTGACTGACTGACTGACTGACAACAACTAACAACTACTAACTAAAAACTAACTAACTAACTAACAACCAACTAACAACTACTAACTAACTAACTAACTAACTAACTAACTGACTGAATGTTTAACAGAAAAAATATGTTGAAAATCCATTCTTTGGTTAACATCCCTGAAAAGTGTAAACATTGAGTCTCTGACTGACTGACTGACTAACTAACAGCTTCTAACCAACAAATAACTAACTAACTAACTCACTAATAACCACCAACCAACTAACTAACAACTAACTGACTAACAACCAACAAACTAACAATTACTATGCTGAGAACCCATTCTTAGGCTGACATCCCTGAAAAATGTAAACATTGTGTCACTGACTGACTCACTAACTAACTGACTAACAACCAACTAACAACTACTAACTAACTGACTGACTAACTAAAGATTGACAAGCCCCTTTCATGTTAATCCTAGAAAATTGCCATAAAGTTGCTTAAAGGTTCCTTCTGTGTTAATGCAAACATGTCCCAGGATTGATCCCAGGATTGATTCCAGGATGTGGACCTAGTAACATCGCTGGGATCAGTCCCGTAACGCGCCCTGTGTGAAAAGAAGGCAGGATCAATGCCATAAGGGGTGTGTCGTAGTGATGACGCTGAGATCGTTCGCCAGCTTAGTGGAGCGGTACTGTCGAGGCGAGGAATACTTCAAGGAGATAGGCTTTAATATCAAATACTCTGGAAACAGGATTAACACAGGGGACTAACACATTTACATTGACGAGAACGGATGAGGACTGAGGAAGAACACAGGGACTAAATACATGGAGCAAACAAAGGATTAATAAGATAATGACATGACTAATTAAACAGCCTGGGGAAAACTAGGTCATAGGGCAAAACAAGATATACATAAAGCATAATATGTTAAAATACTGAGAATCCATTCGTAGGTTGATGTGTTAAAAAAAACGTTTAAAGGTTGTGTCTTTGTGGAGCTGTAAAAAAGTTATAAAACTTCTCTCAACTTGCATAGCAGGTTTGTGTCCGTGTGCAGATGGTGACAACACACTTTTGTGAGACATTTTTCTCTAATGGAAAAGCGAAATATTGATTTACAGTAAACACACAAGATGAAGACACAAATCGCAGCGCCTCAGAAACAGTTGTATGGCCATCGATCCCTCTAATCCTCCCAAAAGCCCTGGGATGAATTTGGGAATATTTGTAGAAAAACGTGACATTTCCTGAAGGTCTCCTGGAGGGTTTAATCAAATCTCAGTTTCTGCAGACATTTCAGTCCCTTAGAGGGAAGAAGCAGCGTTTCACAGTCATGTGTTATATTCTCATCTAAATACAGGCTTTGTGCTTGGAGAGAAAGGAAAATGGGTCAATGAGAAATAAGTTCTTCTTTGGATTCATGTTGGTTTCCTTTGGTTTTAAGCATTAATGCCATATTCATGAAAAGTTACAATTTAATGTCATGTGGTGTAACCATCAAGTAAACCGTCAGTTTTTTGTCCAGTTTTTTTAAATGCTTTAAAGTGTTTTACAATATTATGTACGAGTCTGAGGGGTTTTAGCATATTCCAGTTCTTCATCATTTGGGATTCACCCTCAGAAACCTGTTAAAAGTTGAGTTGAAAGAGAATCTCCTCCCCAGCGCGAGCGAGCGAGAGACGAACAGAAGCGCTTCATTAACATCATTCTCTTTGTGTGGGGATTTCACTGTGACATCTCACACACACCCAGAGGACGTCATTTTTATAGTGGCTTTCAAACAAAGGAATAAGGACGGAGAATATTCTCGACTCTTGTCGATATGGCTGAATCTTGGATTGAAAAGTAGAACGAACATAGTAAGTCAGATAAATACACTTCATTCAAAGGGAAAACGATTATTATTCTGACTCCATTGGCAGATACACTATATTGGCAAAAGTATTGGGACGCCCCTCCAAATCAGTTCAGGTGTTCAATCCCTTCATGGCCACAGGTGTATAAATCAAGCACTAGGCATGCAGACGCTTCTACAAACATTTGTGAAAGAATGGGTCGCTCTCAGGAGCTCAGTGAACTCAAGCGTGGTACCGTGATAGGTTTCCACCTGTGCAATAAGTCCATTCCTGACATTTCCTCACTACTAAATATTCCACGCTCCACTGTTAGTGGGATTATAACAAAGTGGAAGCAATTGGGAACAACAGCAACTCAGCCACGAAGTGATAGGCCACGTAAAATCACAGAGCGGGGTCAGCGCATGCTGAGGGTCACAGTGCACAGAAGACACCAACTTTCTGCAGAGTCAATAGCTACAGACCTCCAAACTTCTGTGGCCTTCAGATGAGCTCAAGAACAGTGTGTAGAGAGCTTCATGGAATGGGTTTCCATGGCCGAGCAGCTCATCCAAGCCTTACATCACCAAGAGCAATGCAAAGCGTGGGATGCAGTGGGGTAAAGCACGCCACCACTGGACTGTTTTTCAGGGGTTGGGCTTGGCCCCTTAGTTCCAGTGAAAGGAACTCTTAATGCTTCAGCATACCAAGACATTTTGGACAATTTCATGCTCCCAACTTTGTGGGAACAGTTTGGGGAAGGCCCCTTCCTGTCCCAACATGACTGGGCTCCAGTGCACAAAGCGTCGGTCCATAAAGACATGGATGAGCGAGTTTGGTGTGGAGGAACTTGACTGGCCTGCACAGAGTCCTGACCTTATCCCGATAGAACACCTTTGGGATGAATTAGAGCGGAGACTGCGAGCCAGGCGTTCTTGTCCAACATCAGTGCCTGACCTCACAAATGCGCTTCTAGAAGAATGGTCAAAAATTCCCATAAACACACTCCTAAACCTTGTGGAAAGCCTTCCCAGAAGAGCTGAAGCTGTTATAGCAGCAAAGGGTGGGACAACTCCATATTAAACCCTACGGATTAAGAATGGGATGGCATTAAAGTTCATGTGCATGTAAAGGCAGGCGTCACAAAACTTTTGGCAATATAGTGTATTTGTGTTTGTTTCAAGCACAAACTTGCTTCATTTTAGAAAGCAAGTCTTCATATCTTCAGTCATTTTGCTTCAGTAAATGTATCTTGATTTAAGAATGTTTAGATATTAAACAAGACAGAAACACTGAGAAAGAACAATTTTTTTTGCAGTGCATTTACAACAATAAGGACTTTCTGAGAATCAAAAGCTGTATTCTGCAAGCTAACATATTTGCTTTTTAAGGAAACAGTTATTCACAGTAAATAATAAACACAAAGATGGATTTGGTTTGTTGTTGACTGTCTTTGGTAAGAGCTTTCGTCCAGCTCTTCATGATGATGTGAAACAAGAACAATATATCAAAATGATTAGTGTGGCATAAAGGACATCGTTTTAAAGATTGCCCACTTGGATGTAAAAGCTCAAAGAAATCTTTAGAAAACATCAGTGATTTCAGACAAACCTGTCAACGAGAAGTTCGGCTCCAAAACCCCATTACATATACTCTATTATTTCAGAGAGTGGGAAATAAAAGAAAGATGCTTCACGTTGCCATCGTGTCAAACTCGTATAGATGTCGGTCTGGTCATATGACCATCTGTCCAGATGACAGGTGTTAGATGATTTGCCCAAAGAATAATTGAGCATGTGAGATTGATGTTTTGCAGATGTGTCCCTTTACGCTCCATGCATGAGTATATCAGCACGGCTCTTCTGTTGAAAGCGAAGGCCCTGATTTCAGGCGTCTGCACAATGACAAGGTGTCAGCTCGTATCGACTGCTGGGCTCCTTCGCTTCCTTTTAATCAATTACAATTTCCCTAAAGCCGCTTGTCTCCTCAGTCTCTCGGTTAATAGAGAAGTGACTTCAGACGAGGCCATCTGTTGCATACCTAAACACACTCACCTGAGGCTCATTTCTACCGCGCTTATGCTCTTTGTCTCTGACATTTTCACATTCGTTATAATGCTAAAGCGTACTGATCACTTAAAGGCGCTCCGAGTCGGATTAATACCAGAGAAAAGCACTCACTGCTCTCTTGTAACCTCCTCCCTTTATTAAATTAAAAGTGCATAAAAATAAATCAATGTATTGCTGCACGGCTGCACGTTCTATTGGGGACATGTTGACATTTTCAATGCATTCAAAACAAGGTCAATAAATCTCTTAAAATATCAGATCATTTGACCTTTAGGCAAGGTTAGATCCGGTTGTAAAATGTCATGTGGTGTGACAACCTTTTATGAATTCATAAAGGCTGATATATTTGGCGTCATTTAAATATTGGCATCAATAAGGGACTTTTATTTTGACAGTGCTGAGAAGCGTTGATTAACAGTTCTTTACAATAAACTATTGGACAGAAATGTTAAACAAATAAAGTTAACAGAAAAGTGTTATAGCGTTTGCCTTTCTTTTATTAATAATAGTAAAAAAACAACAACTATATGATCAATAAGTTATGACAACATATGTTTTTACATTGCTTTAACTCGTCAAAATAAGTTGACATTTTCAAATTTTTTCATAACTTTTAAAAGTCAGTTTAATGTGATTTAAGTTAAAAATGACTTAAACATCTAATTTGATTGTACTTAAAAATACTTATTTAATAAATATTTAATTCCATGACTTTGCCAACTTTAGTGAATCCAGCTGTTAGATCTTCAATTTTTTTAGTTTCTATGCCTTTTCTAATTATTTATTGGTGATGTAGTGAATATTATGTCAAATAAATTATTTTATAATTATCTATTTCTTCGTGATGCATGCTCTTATTTGTCGCTGATCCATTAATGCTGGGTGGAAAATGGAGTTTCTCTTATAACGGTGACTATATTGTATTTTATACAGAGAATGGATTTAAATGCAGCAATAATTCAGAGTGCAAATGCGTGATGGATGAATATTACATAACTCATATTCTTGCGTTATATCCCTACATAATTGAGGGATTATTATAATGCGAGCATTATTCTTGAACACTCATTCTGAGACACACACAAAACAAAAAATTATCCTCCAGTTCTTAAAAATGCATGCATATTTTTCACTCTCCTGTTTGGGTTTGAAGGAGAATCAGTTCTAAATTGGGAAGAGAAGATTGATCACACATTTTTCTAAAGTATTATGGAAATATTTTTGCAGGTCAAAGCAGAAAATCTGGCATTAAAGTGTTCACAGCACCATCTTAGCCCACAAAATCCTTTTTATAGCAGCAAGAGATGCATTTCCACCCGAGGCATCTGATCTGTCTGTGTGTGACATCTGTGATTAATCAATGGAAATGTTCCATTCTCCTGCCAGGGACAAGGTCTATGTTAAATTCTGTACTCCGAGTCAGCTCAGCGGGAAAGTGCAGGTCCGACCTTGTGTTTCGACCCCATTACTTCCCAGACCTTCAAACTCAGAGGTCTGACGTTTCATTCAGCCGCCGTCCTCTCACGTGATCTATTGATGGAACTGTTGAAACTCTCCATCAGTCTCTGTTGGTTTTGCACATGTGAAATTGTTAACCCTGGGTCATTCTTAACCCTGGGGTAAAGCCAAATCTGGGTTATCATTTCCCATGTCATACTGTCATCCTTGGGTAGTTATTAATCTTGAGTCAGATTTCACACTGTAATTGTATTTGTAAACTGGTTTGGTTATTTACAGAGCAGGGTTAGAGTGACCTTTACCTGCGTAAAGCTGCTGACCGGGGTTCAGTACAGCAGGGCTGTGTGCCATTTAAAGGGGTCATATTATGCCCCTTTTCACAAGATGTAATATAAATCTCTGGTGTCCCCAAATGTGTGTGTGAAGTTTCAGCTCAAAAGACCCCCAGATCATTTATTATAGCTTGTCAAATTTGCCTCTATTTGGGTGTGAGCAAAGACACGCCGTTTTTGTGTGCGTCCCTTTAAATGCAAATGAGCTGCCTGCCCCCTTCCAGAAGAGGGCGGAGCCTTTACATGAGCTTTGGATACTCCGTCAACAACAAAACAGGCGAATCTCACTCAGACAAAAGTCAGAAATAAGCAGTTGTGGAGCAGCCGTACAAGTTTGTGCCGGAGTTGACACAGACGAGAGACTCAGGAAGAGCTTGACACTTTTACACTGAATGCTTAGTGGATCATTTATGTAACGCTAGTTGTTGTGGAGTTCAACTCATCAACTAGCATGTATGTTAATCTATAAATTGTTGTATTGGTGCTCGTGTGGGAGCGAAACACGTCTGTCACCCGACTATACAATGCATAATAAATGTGTTTATGAATTACACAGACGGTGAGTGTTTTCAGGATAAAACTAATGACACAGCTCTAGTCTCTGTGAATACAGTCAGAGATGATGCTAACTTTAGCCATATTAGCCGTACAGCATTCTAGAAATCTCATTCAGAAGGACATTAGCAAACATTCACAGAATATGAAGTGCCATCCTCACTTAGGTAGAAGTAGAGCACGAAGCGTTAAATGAACTTCACCCATGGTGTCCTCAGAGGCTCTGATGCCGGAGTCTATGAGACTTGTGTGTTCGCTGGTTCATCAACAGAACATTAGTAATGTTATTACTGTCTTACTGAAATACTGTAAATCAGCTGTGGGCTGCAGTATTACCTAAAACTGTGTCTGTTAATGCAGATTGTCTGTCATTCTTACAACTTTGAGTAAAGATAAAGGATGGAGCAAGATTTGTTTTGCAAACTTTAATGTTACATCAGTCATTCACTTTTGTGCTGGGCTAACGTATGCACTGTTATTGATACAGTTCCCGCATGTGCACTGCAATACATTAGAAACACACATACACACACACATGGGTTTGTTGATAGACATACACTTGTTAATGCTGATGGTGAGGAATTACAGTTGAAACATCTCATACCTCAAACTGAGTAGCATCACTGAGAAACATCCTGCTCAAGGTTCGGGTTGAATAACTAGTTCTTCCAATGTTTCATTATCGATTCGGACTCGTGCTGGGATCATCGGACTCGCGCAACGATGAATCGATGTCTTCGTTACTGTCTTTACACTGTGTACAATCGCTGAGCTTTAGGAAGCCTCCGGAGTTGAAGTTCAGTTATGGTAATGGGCGTTTGTTTCCAAAATACGCGCTGTACGCGGTAGACCAATCACAACAGACTGTGCCATCTTACCAATCAGAGCAGAGCAGAGTAGACCAATCACAACAGACTGGGCCATGTGACCAATTAGAGCAGAGCAGAGCAGAGTAGACCAATCACAACAGACTGGGCCATGTGACCAATTAGAGCAGAGCAGAGCAGAGTAGACCAATCACAACAGACTGGGCCATCTGACCAATCAGAGCAGAGCAGAGTAGTCAAATCACAACAGACTGGGCCATCTGACCAATCAGAGCAAAGTAGAGTAGACCAATCACAACAGACTGGGCCATCTGACCAATCAGAGCAGAGCAGAGTAGACCAATCACAACAGACTGGGCCATCTGACCAATCAGAGCAGAGCAGAGTAGTCCAATCACAACAGACTGGGCCATCTGACCAATCAGAGCAAAGCAGAGTAGTCCAATCACAACAGACTGGGCCATCTGACCAATCAGAGCAAAGCAGAGTAGTCTAATCACAACAGACTGGGCCATCTAAACCAATCAGAGCAGAGCAGAGTAGACCAATCACAACAGACCATCTAACCAATCAGAGCAGAGCAGAGTAGACCAGTCACAACAGACTGGGCCATCTAACCAATCAGAGCAGAGCAGAGTAGACCAGTCACAACAGACTGGGCCATCTGACCAATCAGAGCAGAGCAGAGTAGACCAGTCACAACAGACTGGGCCATCTGACCAATCAGAGCAGAGCAGAGTAGTCCAATCACAACAGACTGGGTCATCTGACCAATCAGAGCAGAGCAGAGTAGTCCAATCACAACAGACTGGGCCATCTGACCAATCAGAGCAGAGTAGGCTCATGGAAAGGAGGGATTTAGAGAGACTGATTTATCAATCGAGTTGTTTGAGAATCATTGTGGTGATGTGCAATGTATATTATGAGAAAATGGAACTGTTTTTTGACCTTTGATGCATATAAACCTGTTGTTGGAGACTTTCAAATCTAAACTAGAAAACTTTAAAATAGCATAATTGGGGCACTTTAAAATTTCAATGTAACAGATGTAGCGGATGGACAAATGGATGGACGGACGGACAGACAGATAGATAGATAGATAGTCCACAGTTTATTGACATTAAGCTGCTATTCTGAATTAATGAATCTCCAATATGGAATATCTGAGAGATGTGCATCAATATTGCATGAGGTCATTTTAACCTCTTTAGCAGCGCTGCCTTCTAAATGCCTGAAAACTGAGGCTATTTTCTCCTGCGCACAGCTGTTTCCAGGTGTCTCTCTAGCAGCGACAGCTTCACTCGAGCTGTGGACAGAACCGGCTGACACGCTGAATTATTGATGCTGTTGAGTTAGTATGTTCTGGTGAGCCAGCAGAGGAGTATCAGAGGAGTATGTTCAGTTTCCTGCTGTCTGTACATGTAAAGCATGAGAGGACTAAAGCCGTGAGGGACATTAGCATTTCACACACACACACACACACGAAGGAATTACTACAGACTGGACCAATTTTTCTCTTCTCTGTAACTCGGTGGGATTCTCTTTTGTTTATGGCTGCCCTGACTGGAATAATGATAACAGCTAATGAAACCGCTTAGAGGGTTTTGACATGTTCCTACATTACAAATGCACACTCATTTTTTATACATTCAGTTGTTTTTATTTATTTCTTTATTTTTCAATTGCCCTTTCATCTTAGATTGTTTACGTCTTTCATTAATTCTCAGGGATATGGACAGGGCATCACATTGTCTATGGCAGTGGTTATAAAAAGGAAAAAAAGTGTTTTTTTCCATTTTCAACTATTATGCCCTTTCTCAAAGTCTTGATGTTTCTGGCTCCACTAGAGTCGGTTTTCCTGCTTGAATGTTGATTGTTTCCCCATGTTCTCCATTGTTGCGGCTCCTCTCTTCCCAGTCTGTCAGTAACGCTCTGGGGTGCGTTTCCCGTACAACGACGTTACTCACTGCTTTACTACCATAGTACGATGCATCGTTGAAGAAATCAACTAGCTAGTCACGACTGTTTCCCGAAACCGTATTGTCGCAAATCTGTCTTTCAACCACGTTGGTTAATGATGTCAGGCAGGTGGTGGAGTACACTCTAAAAATGCTGGGTTAAAAATAACCCAAGTTGGGTTGAAAATGGACAAACCCAGCAATTGGGTTGTTTTAAGCAAACATTTAAGCCAACCGCTGGGTTAAAACAACCCATTCACTGGGTTAAAACAACCCACTTGCTGGGTTTGTCCATTTTCAACCCAACTTGTTTTCAGCATTTTTTAGAGTGTAATAACTGCTTTTAATCAATAAGTTTGAGATCGAATTCATGCTAGATTTTTTTTGCTATAAATTAGGGACATGGCATCTGAGGACTAATTCTTATTTGTTTCAGTTATTTTGCTTTATTTCCAGATTGAATCACAGGTTCTTTCTTACGTACTAGAGCACGTACACACATGCGCACTCTTCAAAAACGGTGCTTTAAATCTCTTGACAAACTTAAAAGACATAAATGACATTTGTATGTATTCGAAATAAAAGATATAGACTGTACTAAATGTCAGCTTGCTTATTTTGCTCAAGGTAAGGATTTATTAAGTCCACATGTAATGCAAACAAGAAGCTACGCTTCTATCCACAGGTCAAGAGCTGTCGTTCAACCACTCAACGTTGCAACGCTGTTTGCGAATGTTGGAACGATGGTTTCGGGAAACACAGACTCGTTGAACTATGTTGATAACGACGGAACTTGCGACCATAGTTGGCTAACGATGCTTTTGGGAAACGCACCCCTGTTTAGTTCCTGTCTCTATGAAGCCCCTCCTTCTGAAAAGCACACTGTGCTCTGATTGGTTGGCTGGAGCAGTGTGTTGTGATTGGTGTTTGGGAAATGTCCCACCCCTTACCATAACCGCCAGTTTCACCACACATGGCTAACTAACTCAACCAGGCCCGCCCCTTTATTCTGCGTATTAATTATTATAATGAGGAATATTGTGACATGTCGGTTCCCGGAAGAAACTCAAGACTACAATGGAGGCGTATCAGGAGTTCAGGAACACTGACACTGATACAGAGAAGAACTGGAGCTTTGCATTATACACTAAAGACAAATGAAGATGGACAAAAGCAGAATAGGTGCTCCTTAAAACACATCTTTATGCACCCCATCAGACAGTCAGACAACTTTTCCACGTGCCTGTCAATGATATGTTCATGTCTGCTGGACACGAGACAAATGTGGGAAGAAAAGAACAACTGAATTGTGTGCTGCGACTGTGTATAATGATGATGAACACCAGCTCGTCTCTGCGGCACTTTCAGACCCTCAGAAATAGCAGCGTATTGATTTGCTGTTTTGAAATGTCTGGGGCACTTAGTATCCTGCAGTTATCCCAAATTTAAATTAGGGCCTGGCATGGGGCACAACAGATCGTCCTTGAACGATTGTAGTAAAGCGTGGCTCGACGTGCTGTACGTCTGACTGTTGACTTTGAGACTTTGTTTCCAGGGAGGGATATCATCCTCGACTAGGTCAGAAAAGACATCAGAGGGCTCTGGGACTCTATGGGTGATTAGCTCCAGAATTGGTTAACTGACATCCATTCTGTTAGAGATCAAACCGGCAGATTTTCTCATTAGCAGCGAAGCTGTACGGCCTCTGCATCTCTGATGTGACTCTGGGTTAATGTTGATGCTCGCAGACCTGTTCCCTCCATTATCATGTGCTTGTTCATCATTAGCCCTGCCTTGTATTTAAAATTGGCATGAAAGGGAAGTTGCGCTGGTCTTTTCTTCTCTATTGTGAGTGAAATGCTTCAGGAACAAGAACAAATGTAGGGCGGGGCTTGATTTTGTCCATGGGAATTGATTGGATAGTTGGATGGTTGTGGTTTGCTATTGGTGGATCTCATGTCAAGTCAAGTCACCTTTATTTATATAGACATGTGTTTTAGTCTAGATTTAAACTGACAGAGTGTGTCTGCTTCCCGAACAATGTTAGGAAGACTGTTCCAGAGTTTAGGTGCTAAAAAGGTTATTTTTTTATATTATAGGTATTATCAACTGGTCAGAGTTTTGAGACCGCAATAGACGTGATGGAGTATAATGCGTTAAGAGCTCGCTCAAGTACTGGGGAGCTAAACCATTTAGTGCTTTGAAAGTAATTAGCAAGAATTTAAAACGTATGCAATGTTTAATAGGGAGCCAGTGCAGTGTTGACAGAACCGGGCTAATATGGTCATACTTCATGGTTCTAGTAAGAATTCGAGCTGCTCCATTTTGGACCAGCTGGAGTTTATTTATTAAGCGAGCAGGGCAACCACCCAGTAGAGCATTACAATAATCTAGCCTTGAGGTCATGAACGCATGAACTAACTGTTCAGCATTTGTCATTGAGAGCATACGTCGTAATTTAGATATATTTTTAAGATGGAAGAATGCAGTTTTACAGATGCTAGAAACGTGGCTTTCAAATGAGAGATTGGTATCAAAGAGCACACCCAGGTTCCTAACTGACAACGAGGACTTGACAGAGCAGCCATCAAGTGTTAGACAGTATTCTAAGTTACTACGTGATGAGGTTTTTGGTCCAATAATTAGAAACTCTGTTTTTTCAGAATCCATTAGTAGGAAATTACTAGTCATCCAATGTTTTATATTAGCTATGCATTCCATTAATCTTGTGAATTGGTAAGTTTTGTCAGGGCGAGAAGAAATATAGAGCTGAGTATCGTCAGCATAACAGTGAAAACTAATGCCATGCTTCCTAATGATACACTATATTGCCGAACGTTTTGGGACGCCTGCCTTTACATGCACATGAACTTTAATGCCATCCCATTCTTAATCCGTAGGGTTTAATATGGAGATGGCCCACCCTTTGCTGCTATAACAGCTTCAACTCTTCTGGGAAGCCTTTCCACAAGGTTTAGGAGTGTGTTTATGGGAATTTTTGACCATTCTTCTAGAAGCGCATTTGTGAGGTCAGGCACTGATGTTGGAGGAGAAGGCCTGGCTCGCAGTCTCCGCTCTAATTCATCCCAAAGGTGTTCTATCGGGATGAGGTCAGGACTCTGTGCAGGCCAGTCAAGTTCCTCCACACCAAACTCGCTCATCCATGTCTTTATGGACCGACTCTTTGTGCACTGGAGCGCAGTCATGTTGGGACAGGAAGGGGCCGTCCCCAAACTGTTCCCACAAAGTTGGGAGCATGAAATTGTCCAAAATGTCTTGGTATGCTGAAGCATTAAGAGTTCCTTTCACTGGAACTAAGAGGCCAAGCCCAACCCCTGAAAAACAAAGAGAAGCGTGATTGGTCACTCCAGAGAACACGTCTCACTGCTCTAGAGTCCAGTGGCGGCGTGCTTTACCCCACTGCATCCCACGCTTTGCATTGCACTTGGTGATGTAAGGCTTGGATGAGCTGCTCGGCCATGGAAACCCATTCCATTAAGCTCTCTACACACTGTTCTTGAGCTCATCTGAAGGCCACAGAAGTTTGGAGGTCTGTAGCTATTGACTCTGCAGAAAGTTGGCGTCTTCTGCTCACTGTGACCCTCAGCATGCACTGACCCCGCTCTGTGATTTTACGTGGCCTATCACTTCGTGGCTGAGTTGCTGTTGTTCCCAGTTGCTTCCACTTTGTTATAATCCCACTAACAGTGGAGCGTGGAATATTTAGTAGTGAGGAAATGTCAGGAATGCACTTATTGCACAGGTGGCAACCTATCACGGTACCACGCTTGAGTTCACTGAGCTCCTGAGAGCGACCCATTCTTTCACAAATGTTTGCAGAAGCGTCTGCATGCCTAGTGCTTGATTTATACACCTGTGGCCATGAAGGGATTGAACACCTGAACTCAGGGATTTGGAAGGGCGTCCCAATACTTTTGGCAATATAATGTATATCCCAAGGGTAGCATGTACAGGGTGAAAAGCAACGGTCCTAGCACTGAGGCTTAGGGTATTCCATACTGAACTTGTGTTCATCTCTTCATTTACTGCTATAAACTTATGTGAGTGACAGGTTGCCCCGCCCTCATCATCAAAGAAGAGAAGAGATGACGTTGCAAGAGGGAGGGGAAGTTATTCTGATTCAAGATTACCAGGAAGATGAATGACGTGCACTGATAAATCATTTATAATAAACACTGTAATATTTCATTAAAAACAAGTGCCAATTGGTGACTTTAAAACCCATTTATAGGCCAAACAACACCTGTGCCTTGTCCTCTAGTGACCTGGGAGCTATAATGAAAAGGAGGCAAAGAAAAATCTGTTGGGAAATCAGAGGGTCTCAGTTTCATTCCCAGAGTCAGGAGAGTTTGGATCACCACTGTCGCCCCACTAACTGGACTGGATCATCCCATTAGCGCTCTGTTTGAAACCTTTAATCTCTCTCTCAGAGATCAGCGTGACTGGCCGATGCTGAATCAAGGCCGCAGTGATAAATGAAAAGTGAGCTCCAGACATCGTTAAAAGAACATGTATTCTGATTAAATGTTCCGCAAGCAACATGTATATTGCTAATACTTCATTAGATGTTTTGTGCTTTTAAAATTGGGGAACAGGTTTATATTTATATAATTTTAATAATTAAATTTAAACAAAAATTGGTCACAACTTTGGGTAGTTCTTTAAGATCTGTTAATATTTTTGAAAGAGTCTCTGCTCACCAAGGATGCATTTATTAAGTAAAAAAATACTGTAAAATTCTATAATATTATTCCATTGTAAATCAGCTGTTCTCTATGTGAATATATAGTAAAGTATAATTTATTCCTGTGATCAAAGCTGAATTTATCATCATTACTCCAGTCTTCAGTGTCACATGATCCTTCACAAATCATTCAATATGAGGATTTGATGATCAACAAACATTTATGATTATTATCAGTGTTAAAAACAATTGTGATTTCAGTGGAAACCGTCATACATACCTTTAAAGACTTAAAGGCACAATATGTAAGATTTTTGGATTAAAATATCGAAAAACCACTACAAAAGTGTTGATTTTTTTTACTTGTGTACTTACATTATACCAAATGTTTCCAAGAATGTTTAAATCCAGAGAAATCATTAATTTTAACCAGGACACGGCCCATGTGTGTGCGTCGCCTATCAATGACATCATCCCCTCCGGTTTTATTTTGTAGTAACCATGGAAACCCCAAAGCCGCTTTAATATCTGATGTGTTTTATTAGATAGGTGAGCAACTGTTTGGATCATTCATGGACAGAAACTAATCATTGTTCTCCAGCTCAACACAGTTAGTCTTATTGTTTAGATCTGGTGTTCTTGATTTACCGCGAGTACCATGTTTTACCATGCCTAATATGATCTCGCTCACTGCAGTGTGAACAAGTGTCTCATAGTAGCGCCGAGCGAACGCACAGAGTAGCATTATAACATCACTTTAACACACTCAGATGTGTGTAATATGATAAAACAGCGCTGCGTTACCACACACACACACACACATGAGTGGAAGAATTGGAAGCTCCGCCCAATCAAGAGTCAAGACACGCCTTTGTTCTGAATAAGAGACGGAAAGTTACATATTGTGCCTTTAATTTGAAAGAATTTAATACTTTTATTCAGCAAGGATGCAAATTGTAACAGTAAAGACATTTATAATGATATAAAAGATTCTGTTTCAAACAAATGCTGTTCTTTTGAACTTTCAATTCATCAAAGAAAATTATGAAGCAGCATCAATAGTTAATAAGGATAAACAAATACAGAACATCTGAAAAACAACACAGCAACTGAGCCTGTTTACTAGGCAGACGCAACATGCCTTGTTTTGTGCATTTATCTCATTTGCTGTAATAGTGTCAGAGTGTTGCTGTGTCTGGTTCAGTCCACCATTAGCAGAGCGGCGTGTGTTTGTGAGCTGATGCCAGTTAATTGCTGGAACGTCAGGGTCTTGTTTTAATGGTGCTGATGCTGGAGCAAATAGGATAGAGTCCATATAAAAGATGGAGACCACATTAAAACACACAGTAACGAGCTCAGAATGGAGCACATGCACCTTTCACTCTCACAATCCACCAGTTTGCTCTGTTTACTCTGCATGAGTCAAATGACTTCGACAGAGAATCATTCAGAAGAACATCATGGCATGAGATAGCAACCCACACAGCAATATAGTGCCAGCCCACATCTGGTACGTGTGGAATCCATGTGTACCAGATGTGGGCCGGATCTGGGCCGACACTATGTTGCTGTGTGGGAAGGATTGCCTTCTGCTGTTTTGTAGTGTACACCAGGGCCATAACCACTATAGACATTGAGGAGGACGAGTCCCCCACGAAAAATGGAAATGGCCAAATTGCCCCCACCCCCACACACACACACACTATGCATTTGATATTGTTGATGCTGTTCTGCTGTGCTCATCACACACCGCTCTAGGATGACAAAATTAAAATGTTACATTTTTTAGGCTGGTCTGCCTCAAGTCAAAGTCAAAGCCCTTATTGTCATATGCACAGTGAGGAAAACAAGTTTCCCTGTACAATGAAATCCTTTCTTTAGAGAAAGAAGTGTGTGTTTTCATACACACACAATAAATAAAAATGCTGTAGAAGTAAGAATTAGACTGTGTAATAAAAAATATAGTACATATATATGTAAATGTGCATTATTAACTATGTGCAAATCAATAATACATTAACATGCAAATTGAGTGCAACTACATGATAATAGCAGCAATAACATTAACAGATGTGCAAATTGATGCAACAATTAGTCCAACTATTCTATGAGATAGATGAGACTAATCTGTGTCCATCTGTTTAAGAGTCTGATAGCTGAGGGGTAGAAGGAGATCCTCAATCTAGAAGTCCTGCATTTAGTAGAAGTGTGAACAGTCCGTGCTGAGGGTGGGTGGGGTCCTTAAGGATGGAGGCAGCTCTCCTGTGGACTCTGCGATGGTAGATGGCCTGCAGAGAAGGCAGTGGAGTCCTGATGATCTTCTCAGCAGTCTTCACAATTCTCTGCAGACGTTTGCGGTCTCTCACAGTAGTGTTTCCATACCACATGGTGATGCAGCTGGTCAAGACCCTCTCCACAACGCAGCTGTAGAAGTTGTTGAGGATCTTAGTCGACATGCCAAACTTCCTCAGTCTCCTCAGGAAGTACAGCCGCTGTTGTCCCTTCTTAAACAGCTGGGTGGTATTGAGTGTCCAGGTGTCTTGTCCGTGTTGAGGGTAAGGTTGTTGTCCTCACACCATGTTACACTTCCCTCCTGTAGGCTGCTTCATCCCCGCCAGTGATGCGTCCTATCACTACGGTGTTGTCAGCTTCAGGATGATGTGTGAACAGTGTGTAGAGGATGGGACTGAGAACACACCCCTGTGGGGTGCCAATGTTTGTTGTGATAGTGGCTGAGGTCCTATTTCCAATCCGGACAGGCTGCGGTCTGCCAGTCAGGAAGTCTAGGAGCCAGTTTGTGGGTGAGTTTATAAGGGATGACGGTATTGAAAGCGGAGCTATAATCGATAAATAGCATCCTAATATATGTGTCTTTATCTTCCAGATGAGAGAGGGAAATATGGAGGGCATCAGCAATGGCATCCGAGGTGGACCTGTTGGAACGGTATGCATACTGCAGGGGGTCTAATGTGTCCGGCTTACTGCTCTGAATGTGGGCCAGCACCACTCTCTCAAAACACTTCATGATGATTGGAGTGAGTGCTTCCGGTCTATAGTCATTCAGGCAAGTCGGCGGGCTCTTCTTGGGAAGGGGGACAATAGTTGTGGTTTAGAAGCAAGTGGGAACGATGCTCTGACTGAGGGAAAGGTTGAAGATAGATGTGAGTACATCTGAGGGCCCGCCCAGGGATGTTGTCTGGCCCGGCTGCCTTGCGGGGGTTAATCCTTCTCAATGCTTTGTGTACCACAG
Source organism: Rhinogobio ventralis (assembly GCA_039654625.1). Classification (NCBI taxonomy): domain Eukaryota; kingdom Metazoa; phylum Chordata; class Actinopteri; order Cypriniformes; family Gobionidae; genus Rhinogobio; species Rhinogobio ventralis. Next base: position 839,800 of record CM077212.1, read on the forward strand.
CTGGTGAGACAGTATGAGGGTTGGGTGGTCCAAATGTGTGTGTGACTCCTCTCTGTATTGACACTTGGGGTCTCAAAACGGGAAAAAAAAAGGTGTTTAGGTCATCCGGCAGGCTGTCTGAGGAGCTGATAGTGCTCGTGGTGGTCCTGAAGTCTGTGATGTGCTGCAGGCCTTGCCACATCCGCCCGGCCACAGCAGTAGAGTAGAAACTGTCCAGCTTCTCTCTATACTGTCTCTTGGCCACTGTTATGGCTCTTCTCAGTCCATACTTTGCAGCTTTGTACTCTGTCTCATTGCCAGATGTAAATGCAAAAGATGGAGCATGCAGCATGTGGCGTACCTGACTGTTTATCCAGGGCTTCTGATTGGGGAACTTCCTGACTTGTATGATGGGTATGATGTTATCAACACAAGTGCTAATGTACCCAGTCACATACTCAGTATAGTCCTGAATGTTGACAGTCCTCCTGAGTGGCTGCAGCTTTAAACACATCCCAGTCTGTCAGAGCAAAACAGTCCTGCAAAATGACCTCAGTCCGTGGGGTCCAATGCTTAATCTGATTGATGACAGGGTTTGTTTGTTTGAGCCTTTGTCTGTAGGCCGGGTACAGAAACAAAGAGATGAGGTCTGAGAGTCCAAAATGGGTGCGGGGTGCAGCCCTGTATGCACCATGTATGTTGCTGTAAACATTGTCTAGTGTGTTTTTATCGCGGGGGGAATGTTCACATGTTGGTAGTATTTGGTAAGCACAGTCCGGAAATTGCACTGATTAAAGTCACCAGCGGCAATAAAAACAGCATCGGGGTGAGCCGTCTCTAGTGCGCTAAAAACGTCATGAAGCTTGCCGAGTGCTGCCGCGGAGTTGGCTTGCGGAGGGATATAAACAGTGGCTATAAACACAGCAGTGAATTCCCTCGGTAGAGAGTAGGGGCGATAAAAACTCCACGTCTGGCGAGCAGTGCTTATAAACAGTCTGAGTTATTAATAAACACACACACACACCTGCCCCTTTAGTCTTACCGGAGGCTGCAGTCCGGTCTGTCCAGTGCACGGAGTGAGTCTGTAGCTGAACAGAGGATTCCGGGACTTTCTCTGAGAGCCTCAGTAAAAAATCAGAGCACAACACTCCCTTACTTCCCGTTGTGATGTAATCCTTGCTCTCAGCTCATCTAGATTATTTAGCAAAGACCGCATGTTAGCTAACAAAAGGCTGGGTAGTGATGGCCGGCTAGCGCATGCTTTTAGCTTAGCATGGAGCCATCCCCTCTTGCCTCGCTTGCGTCGCCGTCTCCGGAGCGCTCTCCTCGGATCAGCCTCCTCGCTCAAACTCGGTGCTTCGAGGCCTACCTGGGGGTGGTGGCGGTGGTTTCGGGAGCGAGTAATGAGTTGTAATTCCAGTGGTATAAAACCGATAAAAAGTTGTTGGCTGAATTGGTGATGTCAAGTAATGCCTGTCTGTTGTATGTTAGCAGTGCATGGCATTTGTGCACTGCAAAGAAAACAAGAAACAAACAAAAAGAAAAGAAAAAACGGCATTCGAGAGCAGAGTTAGCAAACACGTCTGCCACGGAGGGCGCCATCAGCGGTCTAACAGCGCTCGCCACTGTCAGAATGAGTGAGATGGCCAATCAAATTAAAGAAGGCGGGGCTTACTGTCAGTGCGAATTGCAGCACGACGCTTTAGTTATAGCAGTGAAAGAGTGCGTCATAAGACGCATTTAATAACACATTTAATATTTGACAACTGTTTTTTATGATGAATTTGAATTTGATGTGACAAGAAACGTTTTGCATTTTTAAATATTAGGCAGATGAAAATAAATGTGTGTGTGTGTGTGTGATGGGTAGGTTTAGGGGTAGGGGTAGTGTGTGTGTGTGTGTGTGTGTGATGGGTAGGGGTAGTGTGTGTGTGTGTGTGTGTGTGTGTGTGATGGGTAGGTTTAGGGGTAGGGGTAGTGTGTGTGTGTGTGTGTGTGTGTGTGTGTGATGGGTAGGTTTAGGGGTAGGGGTAGTGTGTGTGTGTGTGTGTGTGTGTGATGGGTAGGTTTAGGGGTAGTGTAGGGGGATATAAAAACCATTACGTGTGTGTGTGTGTGTGTGTGTGTGAGTGTGTGTGTGAGTGTGTGTGTGTGTGTGTGTGTGTGTGAGTGTGTGTGTGTTTATGCATAAGTTAAGGATTGATAAGATGTTTAACGTGTTTGAAAGAGTCTCTTCTCAACAAACAAACATTTATGATTATTATCAGTGTTAAAAACAGTTTTTCAGGATTCTTTGATGAATAGAAAAGTTTAAAAGAAATAGAAATGATGCATCCTTGCTGAATATATGTATTCATTTATTTAAGATAAAATCTCACTGAACCCAAACTTTCATATGGTAGTGTACTGTATATGCGTTATATATATTCTACTTCTTTTGCTTTGAAAGTATTTTAATGCATTAATTCTGCCTTGTAATGCACCTTATAATGCATTGTATGCTCTCATGAATAATTGTACCCCATTGTTATAATGCATTATAATACTTCCATCCCTGTGGTATCAGATTTCCTCTCATGATGTGTTTTGTTGTATGACAGTAATGATGCCGAGGAAAGCACGTCTGGTGTCTTTGATGCTCAGTTTGTGTTCCAGCTCAAATGTAAAAGCAGTAAATGGGTTTGAAGGGAGAGTCTCGGGTCCTTTTGTGCTTTCTGAACATTTCCTACCTTTAGTGTGAGCTTCGTCCCTAGAGTCTGAATCTTCTGAGGTATGTTTTAAAGTCATAAATCAAAGGGGAAAATATATGGAAGCCTGTTTCTGGTAAAAAAAAATGGTATTTGCAACTTCATATCCCTCAATTGTGACTGTATATTTCATAATGTAACAATATGACCTTGAATCTCACAGTTGTGACTTTTTAACTCACTGGGAATGTATTTATTATTTTTAACTTTACCACAATTACATTTTTAATTTGTTAAATCGAGGTTGAAACAGCCCAGCTAACAGGAAACGTTCTGTCAAGGTTCTCTCAACGTTATGAACAAATGTTCCCTTTCAGTCGGTCACGTTCGACGTGTGCTTCAAAAAAAAAATTTGTGCTAATGTTTTGAGAACGTCTCGGTTACGTATGGTAACCCTCGTTCCCTGAAGGAGGGAACGGAGACATACGTCGGACGTCACCGACGAATTGGGATCACTTCTGGGAGCCCCTATCAGCTTCGAGATATAGAGAACGGGCCAATGGCCATTGGCATGCGAGATTTGCATCTCGCGCTCCGCCCCGCGCTGCGGGTATAAACAGGAGGCGAATGCAGCGCACTATTGTCATTCACTTCGGAGCCGAACACGGTGTTGACGAAGGAGACTGTTCCTGCTTCAGCAGAGAGAGACGAGAGAAGATGCTTCTTTGAGTGCTGGGAGAGAAGGCACGTTCAGCGGCGGCCGCGAGCTCACTGATACAGTGATAAACTGCTGTTTTTACAGCACTGTTGGTTTGGTGAGGGCGTTCCCAACGGTGAGTGCATACACAGGCTGCACTACTCTCCTGTGTTTTGCCACGGTCGTTCCTGGGTGCTTCAGCACATTTAAAAGAGATTTCTTCTAAAAGAGCAGCGCGGGTGTGACACTGCGTCTTTTTCAAGACGTCATTCCACCCGTGCGATTCTGGATGCGGTTGTTTCCTGTCCTTTGACGGCCACGATCCCTCTTGCATAAGCATGTTCAGATTGAGTTCGTGGGTGATCCATGTTCTCTCAGGAGAACGGGATCACGTCGGCGCGTTGTTCGTCTCGCCTTCCTCGTGAGGGTTTGAGTGTTCAGCGCGCCGTGTGCCGTCTAGCTGCCGGCTGACAGCGCGGGTTGTCACGGCAACCCAGCGCGTCACTCGGCGCTTTAGATGCGCGGTCGAGACTTAACCTCAAACGGGGTTGAGTCCCTTCGCCTATTCCCCGATCTAGTTTCTTTTCTGGTGCACCAGAAAGGGGCTACTTCGGCTAATAAGCCTTGGTGACCTGAGGATTACAGTGGGACTTCCCTGCCGAGTACATCTCCGTGGGCCCTCACTCCTCTATCGCATCGCAAGCATGCTGAGACTGTGTTCGTGGGTGGTTCATGTTCTCTCATGAGAGCATGACCACGTCGGCGCGTTGTTCATCTTGCCTTCTTCATAGGGGCTTGAGTGTTCAGCGCGCCGTGTGCCGTCTTGACGGCCACGCTCACGGTCTTACATGCCTGCTGGTAGCTTACAGGTGGGATTGCTGGTTCCAAAAAATATATAAAAAAATAAATAAATAAAGGGGACCTAGCGTTTCATCTGGGGCTCTAGCAGAGGACAGATGTCAATCGCTGCATCGGAGAGAGGGCTGTTATAAGCTGGAAATGAAGATGATGCTGAGTTTCCCACTATAATGGTGTGTGCTCATGCTGAATCAGATTCAGACTTGACAGCCATGCTTTCCCGGGTGGCTGAGGCGTAGTGCAACGCGTAATTTGCCTTGCCCGCCCCCTTGCCTGTTTCCCGGATGTGCATTGGAAAGCTTTGGCAGTGTGGAACTATTTGGTGGCAAAATATGGGGTGCCAATGGGGCCATAATCTGGATAAAGTTTTCCTCTCTCTCACTACCCTCATCGGTGAGGTGGCAGTGCCACTGGCAGGCCACCTCCGCCCTGCGCTCTTAGTGCACGAGGGTAGTTCTGAGCCGAGGTTGAGCTGCGCACAGTGACCGATTTACATTTAAAGTCACAGCGCTGGCCCTTGGCCAGACGATGTCCACCCTGGTCCAGAAACACCCTTGGGCTACCTTGCAGGGGTGTGAGACGTCGCCAGAGTACGCTTTCTCGATGCTCACATCTCACAAGGTGACCCTTTTCGGCGACACTGTCGGTGACTGTGCAGCAGTCCTCCACAGTGCAAAGCAGATGGAACCCCTCAGTCTGCTCGCCATGGGCATCCCACGATACCACCCGTCTTGGCTGCCAGTCAGCTGAGACGGGTGACCCGGACTTGGTTGAAGCTGCTCTTCCCCGGAGGAGGGCCGGGTGGAGAATCATTGCTAAATTTTGTTCCGCCACTGGTGTTACAGCCAGTGGTACCCAAATTCTTAAGAGCAGTTCCAATACCTCTGGGTCTCGGGAGTTCAGGAATGGCAGCGTGTGACGCTATGAAGCCGCGCCGCTCTCATTCCCCTCCCCACAAGAGGGCGAAAATGGCAGTGTGCGACGCCGGGGAGCCTCGCCACTCTCCTTTCCCTCTTCTCAGCGGTGTGAGGACGGCATACGCTATGCCTCGCCACTCTTGTTCCCCGCTGAGAAAGGAGGTGAGGTAGGCAGTGTGTGACGCCACAAAGCCTTGCCACTCTCTGCCCCTCCTACAGTCGCCAGCGGACCGCAGCGTATGGCTTGAGAACGCTACCATGCCTTCTCTCATACCCTCTGTCCAACCGTGGGGGCAGGTAGGTCCACTTCAGGACGCTGTGCCTCTTGGGTCGGGTCCCTGCCCTCCACTTCGCTGCCCTACTGCGGGTACGTCTGTGGGGCGGGTGTGTTCATAGTACGGTTTCCGGAAGCCTAGCTAGCACTTCCGGGACGGTCCCGCTGACTCACCTGCACCACCAGGCTCGGCTATGCGATTCAGTTTGCACGGCATCCTCCCAAGTTCTAGGCGTCCACTTCACTGTTGTGTGGAGCTGCGACGCCCATCTTGTGGAAAGAGATCGAAGTCCTACTGGCGAAAGACACGATTGGAGCCGGTCCCTCCAGCCGACATGAAGTTGGGGTTCTATATCTCCTACTTCATTGTGCCCAAGAAAAGCAGTGGGTTATGACCAATCTTGGACCTGTGAGTCCTGAACCGGGCCCTTCACAAACCGCCCGTTCAGATGTTGACGCAGAAGCGCACTTTCGAGTACATCCGTCCCCAAGATTGGTTTGCAGCGATCGACCTGAAGGTCCTTCCCTTCAGGACTGTCCCTGTTGTGTGAATACAGAGACACGGTGATCAGTCACCTCAGCCTGTTGGGACTTCGGGTCAACTGGGGAAAGAGCAAACTCTGCCCCGTAAAAGAAGAAAGAAAGGCAGAGGATCTCTTTTCTCGGTATGGAGCTGGACTTGATCAATCTGACAGCGCGTCTCACAGAGGAGCGTGTCCAGTCGGTGTTGAACTGCTTGAATTCGTTCAAATGCAGGACAGCGGTACCACTGAAACATTTTCAGAGGCTCCTGGGGCATATGGCATCCGCAGCCGCTGTAACGCCGCTCGGATTGCTTCATATGAGACCGCTTCAACGCTGGCTACACGACCGAGTCCTAAGATGGGCGTGGCACAGCGGATCCCTCCGTGTCCCCGTGACTCCGAGGTGCCGCCAAACCTTCAGCCTGTGGTCGGACCCTTCGTTTCTATTTGGCAGGAGTTTCCCTAGAACAAGTGTCCAGGCATGCTGTTGTCTCCACGGATGCCTCATCCACCGGCTGGGGTGCCACGTACAACGGGCTTGCAGTTTCAGGTCTGTGGACGGGGTCTCAACTGCAATGGCATATCAATTGCCTCGAGTTGTTAGCAGTTCATCTTGCGCTGGGCCGCTTCAAAACGCCGCTACTAGGCAAGCACGTTCTGGTCCGTACGGACAACACTGCGGCCGTTGCGTACGTCAACAAACAGGGTGGTCTACGCTCCCGTCGCATGTCTCAACTCGCCCGCCATCTCCTCCTATGGAGTCAGAAGCATCTGAGGTCGCTTCGTGCCATTCACATTCCGGGCCTGCTCAATCGTACGGCCGACGAGCTCTCACGACAGCCAGTGCTCCCCGGAGAGTGGAGACTCCATCCCCAGGTGGTCCAGCTGATCTGGAGTCGCTTCGGGACCGCACAGGTAGACCTGTTTGCCGCCCCGGACACGACCCACTGCCAGTTGTTTTATTCCCTGACCGAGGGGACCCTCGGCTCGGATGCGCTGGCACACAGCTGGCCCTGGGGCCTACGCAAGTATACATTTCCCCCAGTGAGCCTTCTTGCACAGACTCTGTGCAAGGTCAGGGAGGACGAGGAGCAAGTCCTGTTGGTTGCTCTGTATTGGCTCAACTGGACTGGGTTCCCGGAACTAGTGCTTCTCGCGACAGCACCTCCCTGGCCCATTCCTCTGAGGAAGGACCTCCTGACTCAGAGACGGGGCACCCTATGGCACCCGCGTCCGGTGTCTGGTCCCTGGACGGGACGCGGAGGTTCTAGGTGGCCTACCACAGGCTGTGGTAGACACCATCACTTCCGCTAGAGCTCCCTCTACGAGGCGCCTCTATGCGTTGAAGTGGAACCTATTCGTCGACTGGTGTTCTTCTCGCTGAGAAGACCCCCGGAGATGTTCGGTCGGTTCTGTGCTTTCCTTCCTACAGGATGGGTTGGAGCGAAGGCTTTCTCCCTCCACCCTCAAAGTCTATGTTGCCGCCATCGCCGCAAATCATGACATGGTAGGTGGTAAGTCTCTAGGGAAGCACGATCTGATTGTCAGGTTCCTGAGGGGGGCGAGGAGACTAAATCCGCCTCGCCCTCCCTCTATACCCTCTTGGGACTTAACTCTGGTGCTAACCGCACTGCAGAGGGCGCCCTTTGAGCCTTTGCAGTCAGCTGAGTTAAAAATCCTGTCTCTGAAGACAGTACTCCTGACTGCATTGGCCTCTATCAAGAGGGTAGGGGACCTGCAGGCATTTTCGGTCGACGAATCGTGCCTGGAATTCGGGCCCGGTAACTCTCATGTAATCCTGAGACCCCGGCCCGGATATATGCCCAAGGTTCCCACCACTCCCTTCCGGGACCAGGTGGTGAGCCTGCAAGCGCTGCCTTCGGAGGAGGCAGACCCAGCCCTAGCTTTTCTCTGTCTAGTCCGCGCTCTGCGGACTTACGTGGACAGAACGCAAAGCTTCAGGACCTCAGAACAGCTCTTTATCTGTTATGGAGGCCAGCAGAAGGGAAAGGCTGTCTCTAAGCAGAGGCTGGCCCACTGGATAGTGGATGCCATCGCCTTGGCGTATCAAACCCAAGACGTGCCCTGCCCGCTCGGGTTAAGAGCCCACTCCACTAGGGGTGTAGCTTCTTCCTGGGCGTTGGCTCATGGCGCCTCGCTGACAGATATTTGTAGAGCTGCGGGCTGGGCGACACCTAACACGTTCGCTAGATTCTATAGCCTCGGTGTAGAGCCGGTATCTTCCTGTGTGCTCGCTTCCCATAGTCAGTAACACCGAAGTGCCCGTTCTAAGTGTCGGCTTGCTGCGCCACTCCCTTCCCTATGGAACGGATACGTGCGCTTATATGCTCCAGTCGAGTTCCCCAGAACGGCGAACCCTGTTGAGTCCTCCGCAACCCGCGGCAGTCGGATGTGGCGGAGCGTCCGACGCCAGGTCTAACACTCGTATGCCATCGCGAGCCCGTGTCTTTCCCTCGGCAGAGCTCTCTGCCGTCTCAGTTAGGTGTTGTTCCCCCGCCTGTTTGGCCGGGGCCACCCCTGGGACTTCCGTATGTTGCACTGCCCACGGCCAGTCCATACATGTATTCTCCACATGGTAACTCCCTTCGGGCATGATGTGGCTTCCGCAGCGTCCCTCTGGGCACGCTTTCCCAGCGTTATCCAATAGTCTGCTGAAGTGGGTCTTGCGGAACAGCAGTGTGACTTCCCTGCATGAATTCCCCGCCCGGAACAGAGGGGGTCTGAGGGGCTCTCGCTGGGCGCTGGAAGTGGTAGTAACTGTAAGTGACGCTCGGAGAACATTCTAAAGTGACGCTCAGAGAACATTCTAAAGTAACGCTCGGAGAACATTCTAAAGTGACGCTCGGAGAACATTCAAAAGTAACGCTCAGAGAACATTCTAAAGTGACGCTCGGAGAACATTCTAAAGTGACACTCAGAGAACATTCTAAAGTGAAGCTCAGAGAACATTCTAAAGTAACGCTCAGAGAACATTCTAAAGTGACACTCAGAGAACATTCTAAAGTAACGCTCAGAGAACATTCTAAAGTGAAGCTCAGAGAACATTCTAAAGTAACGCTCAGAGAACGTTCTAAAGTAACGCTCAGAGAACATTCTAAAGTGACGCTCAGAGAACCTTCTAAAGTAACGCTCAGAGAACATTCTAAAGTGAAGCTCAGAGAACATTCTAAAGTAACGCTCAGAGAACGTTCTAAAGTAACGCTCAGAGAACATTCTAAAGTGACGCTCAGAGAACATTCTAAAGTGACGCTCAGAGAACATTCTAAAGTGATGCTCGGAGAACATTCTAAAGTGACACTCAGAGAACATTCTAAAGTAACGCTCAGAGAACATTCTAAAGTGACGCTCAGAGAACATTCTAAAGTGACGCTCAGAGAACATTCTAAAGTGACACTCAGAGAACATTCTAAAGTAAAGCTCAGAGAACATTCTAAAGTAACGCTCGGAGAACATTCTAAAGTGACGCTCAGAGAACATTCTAAAGTGACGCTCGGAGAACATTCTAAAGTGACGCTCGGAGAACATTCTAAAGTGACGCTCAGAGAACATTCTAAAGTAACGCTCAGAGAACATTCTAAAGTGACACTCAGAGAACATTCTAAAGTAACATTCAGAGAACATTCTAAAGTGACACTCAGAGAACATTCTAAAGTAACGCTCAGAGAACATTCTAAAGTGACACTCAGAGAACATTCTAAAGTGACACTCAGAGAACATTCTAAAGTGACACTCAGAGAACATTCTAAAGTGACACTCAGAGAACATTCTAAAGTGACACTCAGAGAACATTCTAAAGTGACACTCAGAGAACATTCTAAAGTAACGCTCGGAGAACATTCTAAAGTAACGCTCAGAGAACATTCTAAAGTGACGCTCGGAGAACATTCTAAAGTAACGCTCAGAGAACATTCTAAAGTGACACTCAGAGAACATTCTAAAGTGACACTCAGAGAACATTCTAAAGTAACATTCAGAGAACATTCTAAAGTGACACTCAGAGAACATTCTAAAGTGACACTCAGAGAACATTCTAAAGTAACATTCAGAGAACATTCTAAAGTAACGCTCAGAGAACATTCTAAAGTAACGCTCAGAGAACATTCTAAAGTGACACTCAGAGAACATTCTAAAGTGACACTCAGAGAACATTCTAAAGTAACATTCAGAGAACATTCTAAAGTGACACTCAGAGAACATTCTAAAGTGACACTCAGAGAACATTCTAAAGTGACACTCAGAGAACATTCTAAAGTAACATTCAGAGAACATTCTAAAGTGACGCTCTGAGAACATTCTAAAGTAACATTCAGAGAACATTCTAAAGTGACGCTCAGAGAACATTCTAAAGTAACGCTCAGAGAACATTCTAAAGTGACGCTCAGAGAACATTCTAAAGTGACACTCAGAGAACATTCTAAAGTAACGCTCAGAGAACATTCTAAAGTAACGCTCGGAGAACATTCTAAAGTGACGCTCAGAGAACATTCTAAAGTGACGCTCAGAGAACATTCTAAAGTGACACTCAGAGAACATTCTAAAGTAACACTCAGAGAACATTCTAAAGTAACATTCAGAGAACATTCTAAAGTGACGCTCTGAGAACATTCTAAAGTAACATTCAGAGAACATTCTAAAGTAACGCTCAGAGAACATTCTAAAGTGACGCTCAGAGAACATTCTAAAGTAACGCTCAGAGAACATTCTAAAGTGACACTCAGAGAACATTCTAAAGTGACACTCAGAGAACATTCTAAAGTGACACTCAGAGAACATTCTAAAGTGACACTCAGAGAACATTCTAAAGTAACGCTCAGAGAACATTCTAAAGTGACACTCAGAGAACATTCTAAAGTAACATTCAGAGAACATTCTAAAGTAACGCTCAGAGAACATTCTAAAGTGACACTCAGAGAACATTCTAAAGTAACATTCAGAGAACATTCTAAAGTAACATTCAGAGAACATTCTAAAGTGACACTCAGAGAACATTCTAAAGTGACGCTCAGAGAACATTCTAAAGTAACATTCAGAGAACATTCTAAAGTGACGCTCTGAGAACATTCTAAAGTGACGCTCAGAGAACATTCTAAAGTAACATTCAGAGAACATTCTAAAGTAACATTCAGAGAACATTCTAAAGTGACACTCAGAGAACATTCTAAAGTAACGCTCGGAGAACATTCTAAAGTGACGCTCAGAGAATATTCTAAAGTGACGCTCAGAGAACATTCTAAAGTGCCGCTCGGAGAACATTCTAAAGTGACGCTCTGAGAACATTCTAAAGTAACGCTCGGAGAACATTCTAAAGTGACACTCAGAGAACATTCTAAAGTAACGCTCAGAGAACATTCTAAAGTAACGCTCAGAGAACATTCTAAAGTGACGCTCAGAGAACATTCTAAAGTAACATTCAGAGAACATTCTAAAGTGACACTCAGAGAACATTCTAAAGTGACACTCAGAGAACATTCTAAAGTGACACTCAGAGAACATTCTAAAGTAACGCTCAGAGAACATTCTAAAGTGACACTCAGAGAACATTCTAAAGTAACATTCAGAGAACATTCTAAAGTGACACTCAGAGAACATTCTAAAGTAACGCTCAGAGAACATTCTAAAGTGACGCTCAGAGAACATTCTAAAGTGACGCTCGGAGAACATTCTAAAGTAACGCTCAGAGAACATTCTAAAGTAACGCTCAGAGAACATTCTAAAGTAACATTCAGAGAACATTCTAAAGTGACACTCAGAGAACATTCTAAAGTGACACTCAGAGAACATTCTAAAGTGACACTCAGAGAACATTCTAAAGTAACGCTCAGAGAACATTCTAAAGTGACGCTCAGAGAACATTCTAAAGTGACACTCAGAGAACATTCTAAAGTGACACTCAGAGAACATTCTAAAGTAACACTCAGAGAACATTCTAAAGTGACACTCAGAGAACATTCTAAAGTGACACTCAGAGAACATTCTAAAGTGACACTCAGAGAACATTCTAAAGTAACATTCAGAGAACATTCTAAAGTGACACTCAGAGAACATTCTAAAGTGACACTCAGAGAACATTCTAAAGTAACACTCAGAGAACATTCTAAAGTAACGCTCAGAGAACATTCTAAAGTAACACTCAGAGAACATTCTAAAGTAACATTCAGAGAACATTCTAAAGTGACACTCAGAGAACATTCTAAAGTGACACTCAGAGAACATTCTAAAGTGACACTCAGAGAACATTCTAAAGTAACATTCAGAGAACATTCTAAAGTGACACTCAGAGAACATTCTAAAGTAACGCTCAGAGAACATTCTAAAGTAACGCTCAGAGAACATTCTAAAGTAACGCTCGGAGAACATTCTAAAGTGACGCTCAGAGAACATTCTAAAGTGACACTCAGAGAACATTCTAAAGTGACACTCAGAGAACATTCTAAAGTGACGCTCGGAGAACATTCTAAAGTGACGCTCAGAGAACATTCTAAAGTGACGCTCAGAGAACATTCTAAAGTGACACTCAGAGAACATTCTAAAGTGACACTCAGAGAACATTCTAAAGTGACACTCAGAGAACATTCTAAAGTAACATTCAGAGAACATTCTAAAGTAACGCTCAGAGAACATTCTAAAGTAACGCTCAGAGAACATTCTAAAGTGACGCTCAGAGAACATTCTAAAGTGACACTCAGAGAACATTCTAAAGTGACACTCAGAGAACATTCTAAAGTGACACTCAGAGAACATTCTAAAGTGACGCTCAGAGAACATTCTAAAGTAACGCTCAGAGAACATTCTAAAGTGACACTCAGAGAACATTCTAAAGTGACACTCAGAGAACATTCTAAAGTAACATTCAGAGAACATTCTAAAGTGACACTCAGAGAACATTCTAAAGTGACACTCAGAGAACATTCTAAAGTAACGCTCGGAGAACATTCTAAAGTGACGCTCAGAGAACATTCTAAAGTGACACTCAGAGAACATTCTAAAGTAACGCTCGGAGAACATTCTAAAGTAACGCTCAGAGAACATTCTAAAGTGACACTCAGAGAACATTCTAAAGTGACACTCAGAGAACATTCTAAAGTAACGCTCAGAGAACATTCTAAAGTGACGCTCAGAGAACATTCTAAAGTGACGCTCAGAGAACATTCTAAAGTAACGCTCAGAGAACATTCTAAAGTAACATTCAGAGAACATTCTAAAGTGACGCTCAGAGAACATTCTAAAGTGACACTCAGAGAACATTCTAAAGTGACACTCAGAGAACATTCTAAAGTAACACTCAGAGAACATTCTAAAGTGACACTCAGAGAACATTCTAAAGTGACACTCAGAGAACATTCTAAAGTGACACTCAGAGAACATTCTAAAGTAACATTCAGAGAACATTCTAAAGTGACACTCAGAGAACATTCTAAAGTGACACTCAGAGAACATTCTAAAGTAACACTCAGAGAACATTCTAAAGTAACGCTCAGAGAACATTCTAAAGTAACACTCAGAGAACATTCTAAAGTAACATTCAGAGAACATTCTAAAGTGACACTCAGAGAACATTCTAAAGTGACACTCAGAGAACATTCTAAAGTGACACTCAGAGAACATTCTAAAGTGACACTCAGAGAACATTCTAAAGTAACATTCAGAGAACATTCTAAAGTGACACTCAGAGAACATTCTAAAGTAACGCTCAGAGAACATTCTAAAGTAACGCTCAGAGAACATTCTAAAGTAACGCTCGGAGAACATTCTAAAGTGACGCTCAGAGAACATTCTAAAGTGACACTCAGAGAACATTCTAAAGTGACACTCAGAGAACATTCTAAAGTGACGCTCGGAGAACATTCTAAAGTGACGCTCAGAGAACATTCTAAAGTGACGCTCAGAGAACATTCTAAAGTGACACTCAGAGAACATTCTAAAGTGACACTCAGAGAACATTCTAAAGTGACACTCAGAGAACATTCTAAAGTGACACTCAGAGAACATTCTAAAGTAACATTCAGAGAACATTCTAAAGTAACGCTCAGAGAACATTCTAAAGTAACGCTCAGAGAACATTCTAAAGTGACACTCAGAGAACATTCTAAAGTGACACTCAGAGAACATTCTAAAGTGACGCTCAGAGAACATTCTAAAGTAACGCTCAGAGAACATTCTAAAGTGACACTCAGAGAACATTCTAAAGTGACACTCAGAGAACATTCTAAAGTAACATTCAGAGAACATTCTAAAGTGACACTCAGAGAACATTCTAAAGTGACACTCAGAGAACATTCTAAAGTAACGCTCGGAGAACATTCTAAAGTAACGCTCAGAGAACATTCTAAAGTGACACTCAGAGAACATTCTAAAGTGACACTCAGAGAACATTCTAAAGTAACATTCAGAGAACATTCTAAAGTGACACTCAGAGAACATTCTAAAGTGACACTCAGAGAACATTCTAAAGTAACGCTCAGAGAACATTCTAAAGTAACGCTCGGAGAACATTCTAAAGTAACGCTCAGAGAACATTCTAAAGTAACATTCAGAGAACATTCTAAAGTGACACTCAGAGAACATTCTAAAGTAACGCTCGGAGAACATTCTAAAGTAACGCTCAGAGAACATTCTAAAGTAACGCTCAGAGAACATTCTAAAGTAACGCTCGGAGAACATTCTAAAGTAACGCTCGGAGAACATTCTAAAGTGACACTCAGAGAACATTCTAAAGTAACGCTCAGAGAACATTCTAAAGTGACGCTCAGAGAATATTCTAAAGTGACGCTCAGAGAACATTCTAAAGTAACGCTCAGAGAACATTCTAAAGTAACGCTCAGAGAACATTCTAAAGTAACGCTCAGAGAACATTCTAAAGTGACTCTCATAGAACATTCTAAAGTGACGCTCAGAGAACATTCTAAAGTAACGCTCAGAGAACATTCTAAAGTAACACTCAGAGATCATTCTAAAGTGACGCTCAGAGAACATTCTAAAGTAACGCTCAGAGAACATTCTAAAGTAACGCTCAGAGAACATTCTAAAGTAACGCTCAGAGAACATTCTAAAGTGACTCTCATAGAACATTCTAAAGTAACGCTCAGAGAACATTCTAAAGTAACGCTCAGAGAACATTCTAAAGTGACGCTCAGAGAACATTCTAAAGTAACGCTCAGAGAACATTCTAAAGTAACACTCAGAGAACATTCTAAAGTAACGCTCGGAGAACATTCTAAAGTGACGCTCGGAGAACATTCTAAAGTGATGCACGTGGGGAGCGAAGGCTGGCCCGTGTGGTCCGATCAAACAGACAAGCTACTTAAAGGATTTGCTGCTAATATCTTGGTGCCAGATACCACAGCACACCTTCAGGGGTCTAGTGGAGTCCATGCCTCGACGGGTCAGCAAAAGGGGGACTAACACAATATTAAGAAGGTGGTCATAATGTTATGCTTAATCGGTGTATATTTAGCTGTATATAGTCAACATTTTGGAAACATGGAGTTCATGGAAAAATATGGCATAACTATATATTCTGGTGAATGTACTGAAACTCTTTAATGGAGTTGACAGAGAAAAATCTTTCATAATCCATGTCAGGTGGACCTACAATATTTTCTTCAAGTGTAACTTCCTGTGGAAATCAAACAGAAACTGTAAGAATCCCGAGCAGATACGAGGAGGGAAAGGGAAGAGTTTACACTGCTAACATGTGAAGCAAGGCTTCGTTTCCACTGTTTAGCTGGAAGCGTTTATTGCTGATCGGAGTCGGATCATCTGTGCATGTCACTCAAGAGTTGGATGCTTTTGTTTTGTGCTCATGAATGTTTATGGACCAGATGGAGGCTGTGCTAGAACGGACATTTGCCTCATCTTTTAGGAGGCCAAGATGACTTATTAATATTATACTGCCCTATGCAGAAGGACAGTCAGACTAATGACATTAGATGTTTCTAGAGTCCACAGAGGGAGTTGTCTAATGAAACACTAACTGTACACTATTGCACATATATAAATCAACAGACATTTCCTAATAATAAAAAATGACATTCTGAAATGAATATATTAATTTACCAAACATCAAAAAAACTCATTGGAAAACAAGTCATGGGATAATTGCGTATGGTGGGAGAAATAGTTGTTTACTACTTTGCATTTTTTAATTAACCATGCTAAACAAACTAGAGGAAGTGAATGCGAGCTAGTCATCGGAACGGATATCTGCAGGATGATGAATGAGCTGTCACGTCCAACCATTCCAGACCCGCGCTCTCCCCGACATCCACTCCATCTGCTGAGTGCTAAGCCACACGGCTGGGGTCAGAGGTCACCTGAACATGGGCAGCAGGTGAGCGCTTACCGACACTATATAACCAAAAGTATTGGGACGCCCCTCCAAATCCCTGAGTTCAGGTGTTCAATCCCTTCATGGCCACAGGTGTATAAATCAAGCACTAGGCATGCAGACGCTTCTACAAACATTTGTGAAAGAATGGGTCGCTCTCAGGAGCTCAGTGAACTCAAGCGTGGTACCGTGATAGGTTGCCACCTGTGCAATAAGTCCATTCCTGAAATTTCCTCACTACTAAATATTCCACGCTCAACTGTTAGTGGGATTATAACAAAGTGGAAAATCACAGAGCGGGGTCAGCACATGCTGAGGGTCACAGTGCACAGAAGACGCCAACTTTCTGCAGAGTCAATAGCTACAGACCTCCACACTTCTGTGTCCTTCAGATGAGCTCAAGAACAGTGTGTAGAGAGCTTCATGGAATGGGTTTCCATGGCCGAGCAGCTCATCCAAGCCTTACATCACCAAGAGCAATGCAAAGCGTGGGATGCAGTGGGATAAAGCACGCCGCCACTGGACTCTAGAGCAGTGAGACGTGTTCTCTGGAGTGACCAATCACGCTTCTCTGTCTGCCAATCCCATGGATGAGTCTGGGTTTGGCGGTTGCCAGGGGAACGGGACTTGCCTGACTGCATTGTGCCAAGTGTAAAGTTTCGATTGTGGGGTGGGGTTGTTTTTCAGAGGTTGGGCTTGGCCCCTTAGTTCCAGTGAAAGGAACTCTTAATGCTTCAGCATACCAAGACATTTTGGACAATTTCATGCTCCCAACTTTGTGGGAACAGTTTGGGGATGGCCCCTTCCTGTCCCAACATGACTGCGCACCAGTGCACAAAGCATCGGTCCATAAAGACATGGATCTATCTGTGATGGGTAGGTTTAAGGGTAGTGTGTGTGTGTGTGTGTGTGTGTGATGGGTAGGATTAGGGGTATGGGTAGTGTAGGGGGATAGAATGAACAGTTTTTACAGAATAAAAACCATTACGCCTATGGAATGTCCTCACTTAGATAGCAAAACAAACCTGTATGTGTGTGTGTGTGTGTACGTGCGTGCGTGTGTGTGTGTGCGTGTATGTGTGCGTGCGTGTGTGTGTGTGTGTGTGAGAGAGTGTGTGTGTGTGACTGAGAGATACAGTGAATGTAACTCTGACTCTCCAAGGCCACGGACGAACACACTCATCCTCCAGTGTTTTAGGGCTTCAGAGAGAAATTTAAATTTTACTGTTAAGCTGCCGTATATTAAACGAGAGCCATTCCACTATTGTGAACAGTAAAGTGGAATCGATGCCAAATGCATGCAACAGTTGAGGGATTTTGTGCTTAACAGGGAATTACAGACGGCTGCTGTACCGTATTACAGGAAAAAACTGCCCGGCATAATCCTTGCAAACTGGATTCAAAGCTCACAGCTCCACATTTAATAGCCTGCATATTTTGATAACCGTTTTCTGGAAACCCCTCTCATATATGACAGTTTTGATACTTCTGCATTTAAGGGTAACTAAACCCTAAAACAACTTTTTTTAGTTAATGATCTGCAAGACTGGGGCTTTATTAGTGCTGTTCATTGATTCAAGTAAATGTTTTGACATTTGGGTATAAAGTGTTTTAATTCTACAATATATGGTGTAAAAACGTTTGAGTGCTGCCCTCTTAAGGTTGAACAGTGTCTACTGCAGTTGAATTTTCCTATTGGACGTTGTTGGCCATGGTGACGTATGTTGGCTCTTCCAACGGCTCACTATCCACGCCCCGGCACGAGCTCACCACGCCCTAAGAAATGTTTTCCCGATCACATGATGAGAACAGCTTCACTCCAGTATGAACTCTCATGTAAGTAGAAACATTATGAATGAAACTTACTTGACACTTGCTATCAACATTAATGAAGAAAATACGGTTAAATAATGCAGTTGTCAGTACACGTCAGGCTTTTCTTGCAATATTTTTGCCGCCCGTCATGTGTACAGATACTTTTCATACATGAGACGCGCTTTCAAACCTTCACACGCAAGTGGTTGCCGTGGTAACAACAATACTGTAACGTGCTGGCGTATATAGTCTAACTTTTATTTGAGGAAATCTGTTTATAATAGGCTATTAGGTTTGAACTTATTTGTCCAGCACTGCCTATTGATTCAGTTACTGCTCCTTCGCTAGCATCGTCGGCATCGGGAGTTAAGACCCCAGTTTTGCGAGTCTGACAGCTGTCAATCAATCCGTCATTGCGGGTCTCAGGTGCACGCCCCCCGCTCAGCCCTGCCCTCGGTTCGTCCCCTCTGTCTCCGCTCCACTTTTCCAGCATTTTTCAAATATTGCCAGTGGGTGGAGTTAGGCTTTGACCAGGGGTTGAGTTACACTTTAATTGAATCCTGAGATCATTTGTGTCATATACACAAAGCCACTAACTTTCATTACTTAGATGCTGTATCCTCACATACGCTGACAGTAATACATTTCTCTGTCCTGGAAATTAAGGTGCTTTAGGCATAAATATATTCTCAGAGACATTAGCCTATAAGCAGTGGATTGTGTAACAGTATAATAAAAGAGATATGAATACTTATTAATCATTCTTCCTCTGGTGTTATACTATTATGGTCTTATGTAATAAGGTGTTGTAAAAATGCCGCTGTTAAGTTAAAGTGCACATGCAGTGCTTTGAGTTAGACTGTAAAAACAGCAGATGCATTTTGAGCCACTGATTGGTTTTAATTTCATAAAGCTCAGCTGTACATTGAGATAAGGCATTGGTTACAGAGAACAAAGGAAAAAGCAAAAGAAGAGGAGCCAAAAAATTACCAAAACAGGAGGATAATAAGCAATCTGCAAGTGCAAAGTGTAACCAAATTAATACGCACAATCCAACAGTGATTCTAACTAACACTTTTTAGTTAAATTGTAAAAATCTAGTAATCTGTACTATTCACATACTATGCCTTGTTTACTCAGAAAACCCAAGTTAAGATTAATTGAGTGCCATTTTGTCAAGCAAAAAAACATTTGATCACCATTATGGTGATCAGTGTTCAATTTGGTTGGGCACTTAGAACATTCATATTATCGTAATTCTCTTGCAGCGATGCAACAAGAAATCACAGTTATTTGGTTTCAAAGGAAGATAAGTAATAAATAGGTTGCTTTTAAAAGTTGACCTAGCTTCTGACTGGATAATTAACTATAGTTAATGATTTAGTGAGAAATTAGGTCACCTTTTAAAAGCAACCTATGTAAAACTTTCCTTCATGTCGTTTAATGATCGGTTACAATTTAATTGCTAACACTTACGTCATAAACACATGTGAGAAATGTAAAAAAATATATAATCCCTCTATATTTGTGACAATATTTTGTAATTGACCATGCTTGAGTCACAAAGACTTCAACATGCAAAACACAACAATGGTAATGACAATGGCAGCTTACTAAGTCAAGAGTAAATCTAAAGTAAATTATCAAGTACTCTTTTGCAATCGGTTTGCATGCTTTTTTAAGTAAGTCTAACTAATACGATTTTACAGTGTATAAAACATTTTCCATTTTTTAAGATCAGATACCATAATATTTTGTGGAGAGTAATATTTCCTCTGACTCATATCTCCCACATTCTTGCCCACACTTTTCATATTTTTCAGGGATGTGTTGACTAATTAGTCACGGCTGATTGTGTGGATATGTGGCATGGATAAACACAAGCTGGCTTTATTTGAGGCTCAGATCCACAGTAAACGGCTTGAAGTTTGCCTCGCTGATTTCCAGTATAAGTGCAGTGTCAATGAGAGAACATTAACAGATCCTTGGATTAATCCTTCACTTTTGGATTGCATACACTAACATGCATGCTTTTGTTAATTTGGTAACACTTTATCTTACAGTCCTTGTTACACGTTACATGTAGTTACAATAGTAATTATTATTAATTGTGCATAATTACATGCATCTATGCCTAAAACACACCCCTGACCCTAATTATTATTACTCAGTACTTCAATGCATAATTACACTGTAACAAGGACACCTTAAAAGAAAGTGTAATTTAGTATTTAAATTACAGTGACAATACTACAAAATCATTTTGGAAAAACTTTACTTAAAGCCTTTATTTATGATGCATTATAAAGGTATTCATAATGTATGATATAATGCATTATATTTTTCATAAATAATTGTAACCAAAGTTAAAATGCATTATGATAATTGCAGATTCCTTGTTACATCTTAAATTGTTTGTTTGTCATGTGTTTTAATGCATTATACATTCTAAAGGCATATTATAATGTATTATAACTGTGGTTACAATTATTAATGAGATCATACAATGCATTATAAGGTGCATTACAAGGCATAATTAATGCATTTAAAATCAATGCATGAATTAAGAGCAAATATATAGCTTGAGTCTAATGTAAGTTGCTTTGGATGAAAGTGTATGCCAAATGCATGAATGTAAATTATGCACAATAATCAGCAAAACATTAATCATATAAAAGTAAGCAAATGTTTTTTTATTGCAATGCAATGCATGCTGAGAGCTCACAAATACTTAGCAAATCATCAACAAATCTGTGTGTTCGCAAGTTTGGACATTGGTCATCGTCCTCCAAAACTGCAATCTTTACACTGTAAAAAACACTATATATGTGCTATTTCTACACTATAAAAAATTATATGATCAATAAGTTATGATAACATATGATTTTGCATTGCTTTAAATCATCAAAATAAGTTTCAACTTCTTTTATAAGTTATACAAGATTCAACTCATATTTTTATATATAAGTCAGTTTAATGCAATTTAAGTTGAAATGACTTAAACATCCAAGTTGATTGTACTTAGAAAATTTAAGGCAACTTTTTTTTTGCACACTGTAAAACCCAACAAGTTAAGCTAACTCATTTCATTTGAGGAAACTGATTACCTTAATTAAATTAAGTTTAATAAACAGTAGTTATAAGTACTTTTACTTTTAATCGAGTCCACTAAACCAAGGATATTTCTTAATATACAATTAAACTTTACACTGCATTCAAATACTTTTTACAGCTTAAACTTCACTATATTGAGTATAACAACTGAAATTACAAACTTTAAATAAACTTTATAAACTGCTAGCTCAAAATAGCACAAACAAAGTCAAACCCAATAAGTTAAGCTAGCTCATTACATTTACATTAATTAATTTAAGTTCAAAAACCAATAGTTATGAGTACTCTAAGCTTGTTTCAGTTGAGTTCACTAACAGAAGAATATTTTTTAATGATTCTTAATATATGTTGCAGTTAAGTAATTAAGTGATTAATTAAGTGATGATTGAGCATTAGTGATGAACACCTGATGATAATGAGCAGAATCACTGAAGGAAAGAGAAACACAAGAACTACAACTGACTTCAGCCACAGCTTTAGATGGAATCAACTAAATAGATAAAAGAAGACATTAAATCTCTGAAGATCTCAGCAGAGGAGGAGTAAACAACTCCACAAACAGCATTACCTACTTCACACATTACTAACCAGATTGACTTTATTTCTGTCATTTCTGTTTTAATGAAAATAATAGTTTGTTTGAAGTCACCATGATGGAGATCAGTGTTTGCTTATTTAATCACTTAACAATACAATTATTATCCAATTATCATGCTGGGAACTAGAAATGTTTTATAACTCATTCAGTTTGAGTCATTGTGTCCACATAACATTCGGTAATATTTGAGTGCAGTGAACTCATTTTTATTTAGTACATATAACTGTTAGGTTTTATAGTGCAGTTTACCTCACCTGACATGTAAGAATTGCCTTTATTAGTATAATTCCATATAGTCATTTACAGTCAAATGTTACAAAAGCCTGACATATGAGTCAGAAAAATCTAATGTCTAATCTAATTGAAATGGAGCAGTTTATTGAACTGTTAGAGACTATATATTAAAACTGAGTTTGCATGTGTTTTTGTTGAGTATCATATTTGATGCATCAGGCATTTATGGCTCATATAGTCTGATATAGTGAGAAAATGGAAGAAAAAGGCTATTTTTTAAAAATATGCAATTTGGTGCAGATTCTGATATTATATGAAATTCTGATGCTTGTAATGTAAATAAATTAGATCTTTATAACAGTAAAGCAGATACTGACATAAAATGCATATAAATATCAATAATTTGTCTCAGTAAGATGATATTTTAAATGCTTAGTTTTATGATCAAAGCTCTGTAGTTACAATGATGATTGACAGATAAACAAATAAACCTTCATCAAAAGCCTAATGATCATATTTGAGACTAAAATGATATCTGGATAATCAAGTAAACCTTCAGACCAGATGAAATATTACTAACAATATCAAAGTTATTCTTTTGTTTACTTGATAAAAGAGTCTAAACTATCAATCAGACGACAGAAGGTTGTGTGTGACGTTTATCAGCAAATTTTTGATCATGTTGATGATTTAGAGACTGTATAAAATATGAATCCGTTGGCTTGGTAGGGTTAAGATTTATTAAAGGTGAGAGAAACACCTACCGACTGACAGAAGAGATGATGAATAAGTGTGCATCTTCCTGTAGGGCCCTTAACGTAAACCTGATATGAATTTGATGACTCTTTCTCAAACACGAGTTCCAGAAGAAAACACAAAAGCCCTGAAGTTAGTCCTTGACTTAAAAATAATGAGTTTACCAACAGCAAGTTTAGAGCAGAAGCATCTCTGTCTTCCGGCACGGCACAGATCTCTGAGATGGAGCGTCTGAAGTGCCGATGTGTTTTGTGGCGTCCTGTGACTCGATATGTGGGTCATGGCTTTCGACTTCAGGTGATGCTTAATAAAGTCTGGTGCTAAACTCATTAAATCACTGGTCTTTGATGTAGGCCTTTCAGTAAAGCAGAGTTTAGCAGTAATTACCAGCAGTAATTATGAATCATAATTAAATGCACGATGGTGCTGAGGTGTGGTGTGGAATTTTGAATTTTTCAGGGATTCATCGCGGCTGGAAGTTGCAACGTGGTAAATTAAAGCTCTCAGTCAATCAGTGGTTCTCCACACACCGCCATCCATTCCATCCCAGTGAAGCGGTGCGGACAGCCGAGTGTAAATAGCGTGAGGGTTAAACCTCCTTTCTGTGGCAGTCCAGAGTCTCGTCTCGTCATGGCCACCACGCCTGAGCCCTCAGCCAAGATGGCCGCCATGCCTGAGCCCTCAGCTAAGATGGTCAGTCAGTCAGTCAGTCAGTCATATTTATTTATAAAGCACATTTAAAAACAACAGCTGTTGGCCAAAGTGCTGTACAAAGTGTAGACAAACACCCTAGTAAGTAAACATAATTTATAAACAATTTATACCACTGAACCTACTTATGACCATACGCAACAGTAAGCAGAGATTTAAAATCCTTGTATGTAGGTGCAGTCTTTATATAAAATGGCAAATTGTTCCAAAGCTGTGGAGCAGCCACTGAAAAAGCACGGTCTCCTTTACAATTTTAAACGTGTCCTTGGAACAGTCAACTGTAAACTACTAGTGGACCTGAGTTTTCTGGAACCATTATGATGGAATGAAAGGAGAGCAGAGATGTATGGAGGAGCCAGTCCGTGCAAACCCTTATAGGCAAACAATAGTGTTTTAAACTCAATACGATATTTAACTGGGAGCCAGTGGAGAGAAAACAACACTGGCAAAATATGTTCGCTTTTCCTTGTTCCTGTTAACAATCTTGCAGCAGCATTTTGAAAAAGTTGGAGACGTGACAATAGAGACTATGAGACACCCAAGTATAATGCATTACAGTAGTCTATTCTGGATGAAATAAAAGCGTGTATCACAAACTCCATGTCTCTGGGTGTTAGAAATGACTTCATTTTCGCAATATTCTTTAACTGATAAAAACATCTTCTGACCACACCACTGATCTGTTTGTCAAAAGTCAGAGCAGAGTCAAAAGTAACGCCCAGGTTTCTAACATGAGTATGGAGATTGCCAGCTAGAGGTCCCAATTTACTGGCAACAACCTCTGTAGAAGCAGAGGAGCCAAAAATTAAGACTTCCGTCTTGGAGTCATTTAACTGAAGGAAGTTGGCAGACATCCACTGTTTAACGTCTCTCAAACAATCAAACAAACACTGCAAAGTACAACCATCCTTTAGGTGTAGAGGAACATAACATTGAGTATCATCAGCGTAACAATGATATGATACATTATGCTTGCTAAATATAGTATACAAAGGGAGCATGTATAGAGAAAATAAAACAGGACCCAGGATCGAGCCTTGCATAACCCCATACAAAACCGGTCGCCACACCAGAGCTATCAGATTCGCCACACCGAGTGTGGACAGCATGAGGGTTAAACCTCCTTTCTGTGGCAGTCCATAGTCTCGTCCCATCATGGCCGCCACGCCTGAGCCCTCAGCCAAGATGGCCGCCACGCCTGAGCTCTCAGCTAAAATGGTCGCCATGCCAAAGTCTTCAGGCTCGCCACGCCGAGTGTGGACAGCGTGAGGGTTAAACCTCCTTTCTGTGGCAGTCCATAGTCTCATCCCATCATGGCCGCCACGCCTGAGCTCTCAGCTAAAATGGTCGCCATGCCAAAGTCTTCAGGCTCGCCATGCTGAGTGTGGATAGCGCAAGGGTTAAACCTCCTTTCTGCCACTTGTTGAAGCGGGTTTGACTGATTCGACTCACAAAAGTTTTTGTCTGTCAGTGGCTAGTTCCTGTAAGATCAATGGATCTGTGACGTCTTTGTTTCTGCCTCATCTTTTCTCCATCAAAACCCTCGAGCGTTTACTCTTGATCTTGACCCACATAAGATCCCTTTTGTCACAAGTTTCAGATGAGCGGCTTTGGCACCAGCCAATTTAAAGTGTGAATTGAACCTAGGAAAGGAAGGAAGGTTTATTGTACATCAGCTGTGCATATGCAGTATTCATCTGACGTTGCAGTGGGATTTAGACTATAGTGATTATAAAATTAAGTTCTCTCACATTTTGTCAACTCACATAAAATGCATTTTTGCATTATTTTTGTCTGCAATAACTGAAACCAAAACATGGATGTCTAGCTCTCAGAACACTTTGCATGGGGAGAGAAAATGCTGAAATTAAATGTTTTTTGAGCAAGATGAATAAAGGAGGAATTTTTATTGTCCTGGTTTTAGAAGTTGCTGATATGGTTTTGTATTTGGGGTTTCCATTATGGTGATGAATGGAGCTTGTGCTTCGTTTGAGGACAGAGAGATTTCTGTAAGTTACTTTATTCAAAAAGCAATTGTAGCATTGTTCAAGAGTTTGGGGTCTGTAAGGTTTTTTAAAAGAAAGAAATTAATACTTCAGCAAGGATTGATCAAAAGTGACAGTAAAGGCATTTATAATGTTACAAAAGAATATATTTCAAATAAATGCTGTTCTTTTGAACTGTATTCATAAAAGAATCCTGAAAAATAAAATGTATCACAGTTTCCACAAAAATATGAACAATATCAACACTGATAATAATCATAAATGTTTGTTGAGCATCAAATCCTCATATTGAATGATTTGTGAAGGATCATGTGACACTGAAGACTGGAGTAATGATGATAAATTCAGCTTTGATCACAGGAATAAATGACACTTTACTATATATTCACATAGAGAACAGCTGATTCACACTGAAATCATATTTCACTGTTTTTGACTACTCGTTAAACAGAAGAGACTTCTATAAAAACAATAACAAATAGAGGTTCTGCAGGGATTCATTTTCTGTTTGATTTTTATTTCAATTTAATTTTGTTTCTTGCATGATGCTGAACCACATTTGTTTTCAAAAATATCCAAACTTAATTACAGAAATGTCTTTCATCCACAGTAACTCTTAGTGCATTTTGCCTCATTTTAACAGCAGGACACTCAGAAACGTCTCAGTTCAGTCGTGTCAGGAACTCATTTTCAAAGAGACCTTTGTGACAAACGGCAGTGTGTCAGACTGACGTATCTGGGCTAAGGTTGGATTTAGTGAATAGCCGGTGTTCTCTAACAGTCCATTCAAGCTGTGTCAGCCAGTGTCGTGAAGATCATCGAGCGAATGACCGACCGGCTGTTGCTGCAGATCCACTCACGTCTCATCAGTTAATGCATTAACTAACATAAACTTGCAATCAACTATACATGAACTATTGTCAGTGCATTAACTAATGTGCATTAACTAATATTAACTGATACAGCTTGATTTTAAACATTATTAAATGTTGAAGTTAACATTAGCTGTAGAAGTATTGTTAATGTTAATTAATGTTAACAGATGAAACCTTGTTGTTTTACTCCTGGTTATGCAAGCTAGTCCTCTTGATGCTTTTGCTTCAGCCGAACTCATCCTGAAGTTTGCAGTACGAGGCTTGTTTTCCCCATGAGAACAGTTTCTTAGGAGTGCATCTCAGTCTCTGATTAAAACAAATAAAATAGCAACAACATTAAAATGAGAGAGTATAGCCTTCATTAAACATCAATAAATGTTTTAATGAACATTCAGAGCCCTTCATCAAATAAGACTAAGGTCCAAATTAATGGCAACACTTTATTTTCGATGCTCCACTTTAGACATTCTACTAAAAATAGCTTTGCAACTACAAGTCAGCTTACGTCGATCAGGCATAACATAATGACCACTTTCATAATATTGTGTTGGTCCCCCTTCTGCTGCCAAAACAGCCCTGACCCGTCAAGGCATGGACTCCACTAGACCCCTGAAGGTGTGCTGTGGTACCTGGCACCAAGATGTTAGCAGCAGATCCTTTAAGTGCTGTAAGTTGTGAGGTGGGGCCTCCATGGATCGGAATTGTTCAGCACAGCCACAGCCACCAGGGAATACAGTTTCCATCAAAAGGTGTACATGGTCTGCAACAATGCTTAGGTAGGTGGTACTTGTCAAAGTAACATCCACATGGATGGCAGGACCCAAGGTTTCCCAGCAGAACATTGCCCAAAGCATCACACTGCCTCCACCGGCTTGCCTTCTTCCCATAGTGCATCCTGGTGCCATGTGTTCCCCAGGTAAGCCACACACACGCACCCGGCCATCCACGTGCTGTAAAAGAACACGTAATTCCTCAGACCAGGCCACCTTCTTCCATTGCTCCGTGGTCCAGTTCTGATGCTCACGTGCCACTGTTGGTGCTTTCGGCGGTGGACAGGGGTCAGCATGGGCACCCTGACTGGTCAGCGGCTATGCAGCTCCATACACAACAAACTGAGATGCACTGTGTATTCTGACACCTTTCTATCAGAACAAGCATTAACTTCTGGAGCAATTTGAGCTCCAGTAGCTCGTCTGTTTGATCGGACCACACGGGCCAGCCTTCTCTCCCCACGTGCATCAATGAGCCTTGGCCGCCCATGACCCTGTCGCCGGTTCTCCACTGTTCCTTCCTTGGAGCACTTTTGATAGATCCTGACCACTGCAGACCGGGAACACCCCACAAGAGCTGCAGTTTTGGAGATGCTCTGACCCAGTCGTCTAGCCTTCACAATTTGGCCCTTGTCAAACTCACTCAAATCCTTACGCTTGCCCATTTTTCCTGCTTCTAACACATCAACTTTGAGGACAAAACGTTTACTTGCTGCCTAATATATCCCACCCACTAACAGGAGCCGTGAGGAAGAGATCATCAGTGTTATTCACTTCATTTCAAATCAGTTTGATCAACCTCTTTTTGACACGAGCTATAAACTTGTTTGTGTTTGCCTTTCTTTCTTTCTTTCTTGAATGATTATACACACAATGAAATGATTATTCTGCGCCATGATAACTGCACTCCTAAATAAGAGGGTTACACACCTCGCTATAAGCCCTTGCTAAACACACACTCCATGTAAATCATCCTGGATTAAGGACTGAGCAGAGCCGATAAATAATGCATGTTATCAGTGATGGAGAGACGGACGGATGGAGAGACACCTGAAGACTGTTTGGACGAGAGAA
This sequence comes from Rhinogobio ventralis, assembly GCA_039654625.1. Taxonomy (NCBI): domain Eukaryota; kingdom Metazoa; phylum Chordata; class Actinopteri; order Cypriniformes; family Gobionidae; genus Rhinogobio; species Rhinogobio ventralis. The sequence goes on from CM077212.1 coordinate 868,037, forward strand.
GGACGCCTGCAGACAGAACACTTTAAACAGATCTCAAATTCAAAGCTGGAATGAGCAATTGATTATAGATTCTAATAGATTTAATATTATTAACATAATTAACATATCATAGACAATACAATAGACAACACAAAAACAACACTAAAACATTATAAAAAACACATTACCACCGATCACTACAGGGACAAAGCTGTTCTTATACCATTTTGTTGTACACTTCGATTAGACGGAAGATGCTGGAACTCATAATGCAGGGGATGATGCCTGTCATTTAAAATTGAAACACCCATTCGCTGTACCTGCCCAATCCTCCTACTGGACCATTTCACAATTCGGTTAATAGAGTTCCGGATCTTTAAAGATAAATTCCCGTACCAGGACGCCAAAGAAAAGGACAAAATGGATTAAATCAAAGCACAATAAAACAGTGTTGTGATTGTCCCCAAGTATTTGTAAGATTGCATACACTCCACTGTTTGACCTTTAATGGATGTGACTTTGTGCATAGAAACAGTCTTTCTAAAACAGTTACCATATCCTTGGTCTTCAATACATTCAAATGAAGGTGAGACTCCTCACACCACTCTACAAAGTCACTAATGACTGTCAGTGGCTAATCTCATTATTATGAAGCAGACTGACAATTACAGTATCGTCTGCATACTTCAAAATAATACGATTTTCCCGACTGCTTTGGCACATACACTATATTGCCAAAAGTTTTGGGACGTCTGCCTTTACACGCACATGAACTTTAATGCCATCCCATTCTTAATCCGTAGGGTTTAATATGGAGTTGGCCCACCCTTTGCAGCTATAACAGCTTAAACTCTTCTGGGAAGGCTTTCCACAAGGTTTAGGAGTGTGTTTATGGGAATTTTTGACCATTCTTCTAGGGCCATCCCCAAACTGTTCCCACAAAGTTGGGAGCATGAAATTGTCCAAAATGTCTTGGTATGCTGAAGCATTAAGAGTTCCTTTCACTGGAACTAAGGGGCCAAGCCCAACCCCTGAAAAACAACTCCACCCTATAATCCCCCCTCCACCAAACTTTACACTTGGCACAATGCAGTCAGGCAAGTCCCGTTCCCCTGGCAACCGCCAAACCCAGACTCGTCCATGGGATTGCAGACAGAGAAGCGTGATTGGTCACTCAGAGAACACGTCTCACTGCTCTAGAGTCCAGTGGCGGCGTGCTTTACCCCACTGCATCCCACGCTTTGCATTGCTCTTGGTGATGTAAGGCTTGGATGAGCTGCTCGGCCATGGAAACCCATTCCATGAAGCTCTCTACACACTGTTCTTGAGCTCATCTGAAGGACACAGAAGTTTGGAGGTCTGTAGCTATTGACTCTGCAGAAAGTTGGCGTCTTCTGTGCACTGTGACCCTCAGCATGCGCTGACCCCGCTCTGTGATTTTACGTGGCCTATCACTTCATGGCTGAGTTGCTGTTGTTCCCAATTGCTTCCACTTTGTTATAATCCCACTAACAGTTGAGCGTGGAATATTTAGTAGTGAGGAAATGTCAGGAATGGACTTATTGCACAGGTGGCAACCTATCACGGTACCACGCTTGAGTTCACTGAGCTCCTGAGAGCGACCCATTCTTTCACAAATGTTTGTAGAAGCGTCTGCATGCCTAGTGCTTGATTTATACACCTGTGGCCATGAAGGGATTGAACACCTGAACTCAGGGATCTGGAGGGGCGTCCCAGTACTTTTGGCAATATAGTGTATTTGTGTAAAGAATGAACAGTAAAGGAGAAAGTACACATCCTTGAGGCGAACCAGTGGAGGAAGTAACCTGTGCTGAGGGAGTTTATTTTAACTCTTTGTGTCCTATTAATTAAGAAGTCTAAAATCCATCCTACTAAGTTTCTACTCAATTTAAATTGTTCTAAAAGCCTACTTACTGTGTTGAATTGTATTAAAAGGGGAGGAAAAATCTACAAATAGAAGTCTTGCATGAGACCCTTGGTGACCGTGGCATACACCTCTTTTAGATCTGTGAGCGAACTGCACCTGTCCATCTAATAAACACTCCGTCGTCCTCAATATTTCAGATCTCACATGTCTTTCAAGGATTGAAACAGATGTAAGAGCCAATCATTTAGCGTCCTTGGACAACTAGATTTCGGAACAGGGACAATCAATGAATCCTTCCACACATTTGGAACAGGCTGTACCCTCAAAGACATGAAATATATATTTAATATATGAAATACAGGACAGATATTATCAGGCCCATAACTCTTACTTATTCTAACTAAAAAAGGCGTTTTCCACCTCCTTTTGGTCTGTACAAAAATGCATGGCTATTCTCAAGCTCGTGACGCAAGTCCTGGATTTCCTTACTAAAAACAATTGAATCAAAACGATTAAGGATGATTTGAAACTGGAGAATAGCATGAACTACATGTGTATGTGAACAAGTTAATGTACTCAGAACAGAGGCAGATCATTAACAGATAGAGATTTACTTTGAACTCAGAATACAAACTTCAATTTCTCAGATGAGCCGTTCATCAGAGACAAAGCCATCATTATGAAAAGTGTACACATTTGACAAAAATATACAATATAAGGCAGCATAATAAATGTAAATCTCTTGTGTAAGAACAATATTAGAGACATATGCTGTTCAAAAGTTGTGTGATTTATTTATTTAATGAGAGAGTCTCTTCTGCTCACTAAAGCTGCATTATTTGATCATAAATACAGTAAAGCAGTGAAATATGACTCCAGTGTGAATCAGCTGTTCTCTATGTGAATATATAGTAAAGTGTAATTTATTCCTGTGATCAAAGCTGAATTTATCATCATTACTCCAGTCTTCAGTGTCACATGATCCTTCACAAATCATTCAATATGAGGATTTGATGCTCAACATTTATGATTATTATCAGTGTTGAGAACAGTTGTGATACATTTTATTTTCCAGGATTCTTTGATGAATAGAAAGTTCAAAAGAACAACATTGATTTGAAATAGAATCTTTTATAACATTATAAATGTTGATCAATTTAATGCTGAATAAAATATTTCTTTGAAACCAAAAACAATAGTGTAGATGTATATGATATTTAAAATCCTCTCTCTGGTGTTCTGATGTATCACTGCACACATGCGTTTCCTGAGCTTCCCTGTGATTTTGATTACATCCAGCGATTCAATGCACCTTGATATAGAAAGTCCTTTCATTCCCGGTGGGATAATATCTGTGGAGTGATTGGGAAGTCTGTCCGGCACCTGAGGCCACTGGACGCGCCATCCATTCAAACTCTACAAACAAACACACATCCTCATGGTTCGCTGCTGTGAATCATAAATCATATTCAGATTAGTAACCTTAAGCCATTTGGCATCTGCGACGGTATAAACTCTGAGCTTAAATTCAGTTTCAGCACGTTCTCCGAGGCCATCTTATAATTGTAACTTGCCATTCCTAAGATTGATAAATGACACACTCATTATAATGAGCTTCTATGATAATAATGATCTTGCTGTGAAGGAGACAGGAAACGTCTCGGTTATTGTCAAAGTTAACGAGTAAATAATGCACTTTTGCCTTCAGGGGACCCAGTTAATCAGAGCTTCAGCGCAGAATTACACAATACGGATCTTCTGATGGAAACTCACTTCCCATCCATTCTATGCCCAGTCTCTCTGTGCTTGTGACCTTGAGGTGAAGTGAAGGACGTTTCAGCGACAGCATCATCTCATCAGCATGTAGGACACTGTCAACTCTCTGACCTCATCTCTCTGGACAGGAGAATGTGTGTGTGTGTGTGTCTGTGTGTGTGTGTGTGCTGTCAGCGGTCAAATGCTCATAACCAGTGAAAACAAATTAAAGACATACAGTTGCTGTTCAGCTCTGTCTGCATTCCCAGAAGCATTCCCACACACACACACACACATAAAGGCCTAAAAGATTTTTTGAAGATTTATGGAAAAGTAGGTTCTGTTATCTCAGAAATCTGTCATCTTCTCATTCCGCAGAGATGTTTACTGTGAATACAGCAAACAAACCCCGTGGAGACCGTGGAAACAAACACTAGGAAGCATTACACCTGATTCAGCTTTAGTAAAAACTAAAGGGATCGTTCACATTCTGTCTGAATTAAATCTGTTCATAAAGCAATATTATCATCATAAGAATAAACTATAGAAGCTTGTTTCCATAATTTCATCCATCCATCCAACCACCATCCACCCACCCATCCATCTATCCACCCACCATCCATCCATCCACCCACCCATCCATCCACCCACCCACCCATCCATTCATCCACCCACCCACCGTCCATCCATCCACCCACCCACCCACCGTCCATCCATCCACCCATCCATCCACCTGTCCATCCATCCACCCATCCATTCATCCACCCACCCACCGTTCATCCATCCACCCACCCACCGTCCATCCATCCACCCATCCATCCACCTGTCCATCCATCCACCCATCCATCCATCCACCCATCCATCTATCCATCCACCCACCCGCCCACCCATCCACCCATCCATCCACCCATCCATCCACCTGTCCATCCATCCATCCACCCACCCACCCATCCATTTATCCACCCACCCACTGTCCATCCATCCATTCACCCATCCATCCACCTGTCCATCTATCCACCCATCCATCCACCCACCCACCCACCCACCATCCATCTATCCGTCCACCCAAACAACCACCAACCCATCCATCCATCCATATAATAAACAATCCTCTGTTAATGGCTAAGCTGCACATAATTAACCATCCCAAACACACCTTAAATAATTTTATATGACAGAGAGGTTTACTATTCATTAACGTTCAGTCTTGTTTAATCACTTGCACGGTTTGATTTCTTTAAAAAATATTAATTTTCACGTCACACGTTTATGTTTCTGTATGTGTATAAACCTCCCCAGATATCTCCATGTCTGCTCATGGTGTGTCCGTAGTGATTTCCCGAGGGTCCGGTAAAGTGTAATCTCTCTGGGACATTCTTCACGCTGATAGAGTTTGTGCTGCGCTTTCCTGTCCTTTTGCTCTCTAGGCCACAGATTCATCAACCTAATGACGGCAACAGAATCCTTTCACCATCATTCAGATTCTGCACTCTTACAATGTGATGCTATACAGAAATCCAGGGTTCTTGACTCAGTTTTAAAGAACCATTCATACCAAAAAGGTGCAATGTAAGGAGAAATGTCTTAAATAATGCTTTCATGTTCTATAGGTTTAGTTAACAATAATAACCCTGGATGACAATTCTGTTTTCGTATGGTGAGCAATTCCACACCAGGTTACACATTCACAAATCACAAGCCATTGCTTTACTCGAACCTGATTTCAAGAGTTTTCAGAGTTGATTCAGGAAGGAACTGAGTGTGGGACACTAAATGACGTTCATCGCAAACCTTGCATCGACACGAGGACATAAACTGTGAAGCATCTCTCACGCTGTAAGTTTTCTGGCCTTGGGTGTCAACATGTCAGGACTTCATTCTCCAGAGACCTGCCGTTTCTCTGTCACTAATATTGATCCGCTGGCCTCATATCCAACACACACAAATAAATGAGGTCGCAAATGAAGCAGTTTGTCTAACACGTGATAAAACACTCACAAATGAGTTTGGACAGCAACATTTGCAACATCTCATGGTCGCTAGAATGTTCCTAAGAAGAATGCACAATTTTATTGTAATCTTCTTGAAATTTTGACTTTTTTATTCACAACTCCTTAAAGCGCCTGTCCTCCATGCATAACTCAATAATTCATATATTCATCCTGATGGTTCCCATAATTCACCTGCGATGATGCATTACAAGTAACGCACATAATCAGATTACTTTTATCAAGTAATTAGTAAAGTAACGCATTACTTTTAAATTTACAACAATATATCTGAGTTACTTTTTCAAATAGGTAACGCAAGTTTTCCCATGTATTGACGTGTGTGTGTGTGTGTGAATGTGTGTGTGTGTGTGTGCGCGTGTGTGTGTGTGTGTGTGTATATATATGTGTGTGTGTGTGTGTGTGTATATATATATATATATATATATATATGTGTGAGGTTTTTTTTTAAGTAAAAATGTGCAGTTTCCTGTGATGGGTAGGTTTAGGGGTAGTGTGTGTGTGTGTGTGTGTGTGTGTGAGTGTGTGTGTGTGTGTGTGTGTGTGATGGGTAGGTTTAGAGGTAGGGGAAGTGTGTGTGTGTGTGTGTAAGGGGTAGGTTTAGGGGTAGGGGTAGTGTAGAGGGATAGAAAATATGGTTTGTACGGTATAAATACCATTACGCCTATGGAATGTCCCCACAATTCACAAAAACAAACGTGTGTGTGTGTGTGTGTGTGTTTCTAATGTTATGTATGTGTGTGTGTGTATACGTATATAAAATTGTATTTCCCAAACTTTTGCACGTTTATTTAAGCCAATTTACTTATTTTAATATTATTATTATTATTTATTTTTTTACAGCTTTTTCACATATATATTTTTTTATCTCATTGATTTATTTTATTTTTTGTTACATTTTTATTATATGATAATTTAACATTCAAACATTTATTTATTTGTTTAATCATTCTTTAGACTTTTAAGCAAATTTAGAAAATAAGAAATTAATTAAATGTATAATAAATTAAGCATTTATTTACTTATTTTAATTTAATTTAATTTTGTTATGTTTTATCATATGTTCATTTGATCAAATTAAAAGTTTATCGATAAGACATAAAAAGGATTTGGGGGAGAGAGTGTTTATAGAAAATGGCAACATTCCCACTTTAAAATAAAGCAGATATGGTAGATAGTTTTGTTCCTAATAAAAATTCACCATTTCATTTTATTCTTCTCTTTATTTTGTTGAAATGCAGAACTTCATGCATTCACCTAATAATCTGTAATAGTTTAACTATAACATGTGAACGCAAAGTTGCTTGGGATGTTTTGGGGGGAAATTTGTCTCCTATCAGTAGCAAAATAAAATGTGTGTTGTGCAAAACATGACAGAAACCCGTCGGACTGTGCTGACATTTCAGTAGATGGAGATGAACGTCAGACTGGAATCATCCTGAAGTCTCACTCATTCATCAATGTCAGTGAATGTGGTTTATCAATCATTTGACATCACAGCATGCACTGACCCATATTGAGACATAGCAACCCAGTTCTCTCTATGTTATGAACAAACGTTCTTCCAGTAACGTTAATAGAACGTTCCTTCAGTTATGTGATCTTTAATATGGTTGATGTTAGCACAAAAACATTATTTATACATCGTTCATGGAGTGTTTTTCAAGTTTTAGTTCTAACGTTTTTTAAATGTTACTTGTTTCGGAACTTTCAGAGAACATTCAAAAGTAACGCTCCCATAATGTTTGAAGAATGATACAAAGGAACGTTCCCATAATGTTCACATAACCAAGACAAAAAAAAATTAAAAATTGGATGATAACTGGACGGTTAGACCATCACTGCGTCCGAATATGCCTACTTCCATACTATAGTAGGCGAAAAACAGTATGTGAGCTGAGTAGCATGTCCGAATTCATAAAAGAGTAGGAGTCCATGGAGGACCCGGTGAGATTCTGAGCATCTGATGGACGCTTTACTATCCCATGAGGCCACAGGAGAGGATTTGTGAATGCCGGTGAAGTGACGTCACATTAGAGCTGCACGATTAATCGTTAAAAGATCGCGATTCAAACACCTACGCAATCTTATTTCTAAATGACCACGATTCCGCTGTCTGATACCATGGCTGTTTCACGTCACGAGTGTCAGCGGAGCGTGAGCAGCGTTCACGCTCCGCTGACACTCGTGATGTGAAACAGGCTTTAAACCAAAGACTTTAGGGACTTTGTTTACCCTTTTAAAGTAAGATCCTCACACTGCAACATTCAGATCTGTGTTCGCGCTGCCACTGAGAGAGAGAGCAGATAAGCAGCTTCAGTCTTTTCAACCACACATTTCGTTATGTATGCGCTACAAACATTAAAATAGCAGGGGACAAATGTGTACTGGGATAAAAGTTTATAGTTTGGGTATGAACATTCATAGGGTAGAGTGGGGGAAAAGCCACCCCCCCTTAAGGACTGTGTAACTTTTACTGTGAAACAGAAGGTAAATGTGTAATGTGTAAATAAACCAAGTATGAAAAATGTCCAGAGTTTTCATGTTATTATATGGGGTAAAATGCCCCCACTCTGACAAAGCAATTTGCTTTATACGTTTACAGCAAAATCAGAGTACACGCATGTTTTAGCTTAAGATGAAAAAGACAAGCAAAAAAACAGTTTATGTTGCCTCTAGTAATTCTTGATTTTTTATTTCAGCACATTGGGCAAACATTTAACCGAACCGCTGGATTTGTCCATTTTCAACCCAACTTGGGTTGTTTTTAACCCAGCATTTTTTAGAGTGTAGGATGATGCTGATTTACATATCTGACGGGAATGATCTGACTGGCCACCGCGAGCTCGTCTCGTTCATTGTGTGTGACTGACATCACATGAGAAATGAAGCGCGCGGCGGCGGCGGCGGCAGCGCAGTGTGCAGAAGTGAGCGGGGAGCGCGCGCGCGAGCACGCGGCGCACTGGAGGACTGGCTCTCCATGACGAACCAGGTTTAAGGGTCGGACGGGACTCGTGTACGCATCATGGGCATGGACCGGAGGCGGAGAGCCTCGCTCGCGCTCACCCTGAACTTCCTCGCGCTGATCCTCGCCATATGCGCCCTGACCACCAGCTACTGGTGCGAGGGACACCGGAAAGTTGTCAAGCCCTTCTGCACCGGACCGGCGACCGTGAAACAGGCGCACTGCATCCGATACAACAGCTCGAACATCAACGACAGCCGGCTGGTGCAGTACATCTGGGAGACCGGGGAGGATAAGTTTGTTCTGAGGAAGTTCCACACCGGCATCTGGTTCTCCTGCGAGCAGAACGTCGACCTGGTCGGTAAGGACGCGGCTTTCCTTCACATCACATATTATATTATTAATTATGCAAGTCTTGTTTTTCCCCTTTTTAAGAGGGAAACAGAAGACCAGGGGATGATCTAGTTGTTTTTGCGTGGGTTAACTAGTTCTGTCCATCAGTTACTGGACTCCAAACCCACTGACCCATTTCTGTGCACATTTCCCATTCAGTCAAACACAGCTTAGGAATACAAATCCTGTGTAGTTTTTTGAATAGTGCATATTTCACACTCATTTATAGAGAGTAAATTTAAATGCGTATGTAAGTGGTTAGAACTAAAAGTGTGAAGAAGGGGTGGTGGAGGGATGCTGATAACTGTCAATAAACGGAGGTAAGACTGCTGCGTATATATATACACCTCTATTGTTGATTAGCTGAGTGCTCTCTGAACGTGCTCCTCAAGAACCTTGTTAATAAAACATCATTTATTTATTTATTTTTTTCTCTGCCTTAATGTAATACGTTATTAGTTAACTGCGCACATTTCTGAAATCCATAACTTGGACAGTCACCTCTGATAACAGATTGTGATGTATTTTCTGTAAAGCTGCTTTGAAATGATATGGACCACAAAACCAGTCATAAGGGTATATTTTTTTAAAAATTGAGATGTATACATCAGCTGAAAGCTGAATAAATAATTTGTTAGGACAATATTTGGCAACTATTTGAAAATCTGGAATCTGAGCGTGCAAAAAAAAAAATCTAAATATTGAGAAAATCTCCTTTAAAGTTGTCCAAATGAAGTCCTTAGCAATGCATATTACTAATAATAATAATACATTTTTATATATTTACGTTAGGAAATTTACAAAATATCTTCATGGAACGTGATCTTAATATCCTAATGATTTTTAGCATAAAAGAAAAATGGGTAATTTTGACCCGTACAATGCATTGTGGGCTATCACCACAGACACACCCGTGAGATCAGGACATTTGCATTGTGAGAAGCGCTATATTTAATTTTTTAAAATAGGTTATTTGATATGGTTTGAATAAACAAAAAACATGATTTGGTATTTGTATGAGCTATTATTTAAAAGGATTACAGATTTATTTACAGTATATTTACAGATTATTTATGCTGCACTTTTCGGTTAATTTTACAGTAAAAATCTGATCGGAAGTTTACTGTAAAATACAGTGATAACGTTGCAAGCGTTTTGGAGTCCGGCCACTTTATTAGGTACACTTGCTTGTACCGAGTCAGAGCACCTTGTGCCTTAATTCATCCTGGCACAGATTCAACAAACAGCTGGAAATATTTCTCCATATTTACATGAAATCTCCCGTTCCAGCTCATCCCAAATCTGCTCTACTGGACTGAGTTTAGTGAACTCACGGTCATGATCAACACACCAGTCTGAGATGATCTGAGCTTTGTGACGTTATCCTGCACATCAGAAGATGGTCCACTGTGGTCATAAAGGGATGGACATGGTCAGCATCAATACTCACTAGGCCCATTTTAGGAAGGCTTTAGCCCCCCTAAATTTCCACCCAGCCCCCCTAAAAATTAGCGATTTATGCTGCCTTCACATGCTATAAGGAATGTGATAATTCCCACTTCTGAAGTCGTGATTACGAGCTTGTTGCAATACAAGGCGGTTTCCCATCCACTGTAAAATCTGGGCTTATTTATTTATTTATTTATTTATTTCACGAAATTGTGACTTTTCCTACTCTTGCTATCATACTTCAGTGCAATAAAATAGCTCAAATTTGTTATAATATTCATTTTATAATAAGAACTAAGAAAATAACTATAAAAGGGAGTGGGAATGGCTAATGAGTGCTCCTCTGCTGCCATCCACTGGTTATAGTGGTTTGTTTTCCACCAGGTGACAGAAATCCTCCACTAAAGCATGGCACATTTTCCATGTTATTTCCATGAATGAAAATGAGAAATAGATTTAAAAAAAAAAGTGAATTACATTAATTACATTTAATTACATTAAAGGTGCAGTGTGTAAATTCTAGTGGTGAGGTTGTGAATTGCAACCACCCACCGCTCACCCCTCCCTTTCAGAGCACATAGATAAGCTACGGTGGCCCACACAGGACAAAGATGTGGTCTGAGACAGCAGAGAGTAGCTAGCGCTCTGTACAGCAGTTTGTCCCTTTAGGGCTACTGTAGAAACATGGCGGCGCAAAATGGCGTCTTCACTGTAAGGGGACCCGCGGTGTATGTAGATAGAAACGGCTCATTCTAAGGTAATAAAAACATAATGTAAGGTCTTTATACACCACTGAAAACATAGTTATGTATATTATATTGCATTTCTGTCCATCATTAATACTACACACTGCACCTTTAAACAATGCTTCATTTGTACTAAAAGGTCCAAAGTGTGCCAAGAAAATACCATTACACCACTACCAGCAGCCTGAACCGCTGATAGGCAGGATGATCCATGCTTTCATGGCATTTACACCAAATTCTGACCCGACATCTGAATGTCACAGCAGAAATCCAGACTCATCAGTTTTCCCAATCTTCTATTGTCCGGTTTTGGTGAGCCGATGTGTATTATCCTCAGTTTGCTGTTCTCAGCGTCACCGGTGTGTGTTCTGCTGCTTTAAGCTTCGACGTGTTCTGCGTTCAGAGACGCTCTTCTGCAGACCTTATCTGAGTTAATGTTGCCTTTCTATCAGCTGACCGTTCTGGTCATTCTCCTCTGACCTCCGGCATCAACAAGGCATTTTCACTCACTGGATATTTCCTCTTTTTCCAACCACTCTCTGTAAACCCTAGAGATGTTTGTGTGTGAAAATCCCAGTAGATCAGCAGTTTCTGAAATACTCCGACCATGCCACGAAAGTCACTTCCCAGCAAACATTTGGACGTTTAATGACCGCTGAAAAGACATCCCTCCGACACGTCCCGCCATGGTTCCAAAATGAAAGTTGAACGGACGTATCTCAATGCATTTTTAGGAAATGTTCTGTGGTAAATACCTCCTGTAGCTCAACCTCCTGTAGCTCAAACAATAGAGAGTGCCGCTAGCATCGCTAAGGTCATGGGTTTGATTCCCAGGGAAAGCAAGAACTGACAAAAATGTAAAATGTGTATCTTGAATGCAATCTAAGTCGCTTTGGATAAAAGCGTCTGCCAAATGCATAAATGTGAAATTAAAGGATTTGTTGTCGAATGAGTACTAAAATACTAAACGTTTATGTTTATAGTATTTTAAAGGGTTTAATGAAACTTAATATTCAGTAATATTTGACTGCACTGACACTATCAGGTATGAACAAAACTGAACTGAATCTGAATTAGAGCTGCTTTACAGCAGAATTTTGAATTTGTCTCATATTTAATGAAGTTTGCATTACTGATTTAATAATTTTCCTGTTTATTAATGTGAATCTGTATTGTATAAAGCACTAGAAATAAAGGTGACCTGACTCGACTTTATAATGTTTGTAAATGTTTCGTTTTATTTATTGGTATTTTACATTATTTTGTAATAATAAAATTTGACCCGGTGCGATTTACCGGAAAATATAAAAATATTTATATTTATGTTTAAAATATATCTCCTCTCCCTCTTTAAAATCAGGATGAAAGGGAAGTCACGCTGGTCTTTTCTCCTCTATTGTGCCGTATATCGAGTGAAACGCTTCTCAAACAAGAACAAATGTAGGGCGGGGCTTGATTGTGTCTGTGGGGAATTGATTGGATGGTTATGGTTTGCTATTGGTGGATCTCATGTGAGTGACAGGTGGCCCCGCCCTCATCATCAGAGAAGAGATGAAGTTATTCTGATTCAGTAATGATGTGCACCGATAAATCATTTATTATGAACACTGTAATATTCCATAAGAAATAAGAATTGTCCATTTTGATTTCGAGGTGACTTTAAACACTCCAATGCACAAAATAATATATTGATAGGAAAATGAATCCAAACGCAGTGCATTAATCTCTCTCCATTGTATTCAAACTCTTTCCTCTTTCAGGTGAGAAATGCAGAAGCTTCATAAACGTCGCTCCTCCCCACGAGAGAGGTACGTTCTGTCATTCTTAATTATGAATTCATATTCTGCATGATGTATTAAACAGGCTGTCACTCGGGTCGTTGATGAGATATTCTGCTGGTGTGTGGCGGTCCAGTCAGTTTTAATCAAGCCTGTACACCTGCCTCGTCCTCATTCCTGTAGATATATGAGCGTGTCAATAAGGCTTCATTCTCTCAGCGGCAGCGCCGGCACCTTCAGCACGATTGTTTCTAGAGTTATTGATAGATACACGATCCAGGCAAAAGGTCCGTCAGATATAATGATAGTTAATCACGACACAGCCCGACTGTAATTCAGCTCAACATTCTGCTCTGAATGCTGAGCTAAAGATATAATCATCTTTACGCTTTATATCCCTGGAGATGAAACGCATGTAGGATCCGTATAATCATATTCTTGTAGATTATAATCTCTCAGTGTTATTGATGAGTAAGTCTGAGTTTATGCATTATGCTTAAGTCACTCTGTGTTTATATGTACAGTCGGTTCATAAATGGGTCAATGACAAACAGAAGAGAAAGGAAAATATCATTTTAATGTGCCTTGCCTTATAAAGAATATGTTTTTTTTTTTTTTTTTAAATAAAAACATGGTGCTATTTTAATGCCAGCCTTGTGATGTTATGATGCTTTTTTCTGCATGTTGGAAGCAGTTTTGTTGTTTAGTTTAAGAAATTATCAGTGAGGATGCATTCAATTAATCAAAAGTAAATGCTGTTCATATTCATCAAAGAATCCTGAAAAATAAAATGCATCACAGTTTCCACAGAAATATGAAACAAATCCTCATATTGAATGATTTGTGAAGGGTCATGTGACACTGAAGACTGGAGTAATGATGATAAATTCAGCTTTGATCACAGGAATAAATGATACTTTACTATATATTCACATAGAAAACAGCTGATTTACACTGGAGTCATATTTCAGAATTTTACAGTATTCTTTATTCAAATAAATGAAGCCCCGGTGAGCATAATCAACATTTTTCAAAGAAATCTTGGTATTTGATTATATTCAGTAGTTTGTGCTTCTGTCCATCACAGATGAAACTAGAAAACTGGACACAGACGACATATTTCATACTTTTGTGTGAATATTTTTGCATCATTATCATCATCATCATCATCTTCATCATCTTCATCATCATCATCCCACCTGAAGTGCATGTGGCAGCATTAAAATTTCCGGAGAACTCTATGAAATATGTAGAAGTATCCGCATGCTTTCAAAGCTGAATTCTGCTTTTAAATCTCAGTGTGAAGTTTCGTTGTGTATGAATATTTCATACGCTCGGCGTGATCAGGGTAGGAGGCCGTCTAAACGAGCCCCAGCCGTTGTGTTTGTCTGCGGCGTGTCAGCCATGAGTGTCATCAGCTCATCTTGATAAACCAGCGTCTTCCATCCATAATTCCCTCTCTCAAATCCTTACAGGTGTGCTGTGGCTCTGCATCGCGGCCGAGTGTCTGTACATCTTACTGCTGGCCACCGGAGGGATCCTCATGTCCATCGAGGTCTGCCATTTCGGGAACGTCATCGATGGGCTGAAACTGAATGCCTTTGCCGCCATATTCACAGTCTTGTCAGGTGACTTGTTGTATATGATCAGCATGTGCTTGTTGTTGCCGTCTGTCTTTACCCTTCATGGTCACCAGATTCCTGATCCCATATTGTGTTAGATTGACCAGTTTAAAAAACAACTCAAGCAAATGACCCTCCTCTATACTAGCTGTTTAAAACCAGTCACTGGCTGTGTTTCCATCCAAAGTTGAGAATTTAAGAACTGGAATATCACATAAAACATTACTGAATTAAAGGGATAGTTCACCCAAAAATGAAAAATACCCCATGATTTATTCTCCCTCAAGCCATCCTAGGTGTGTATGACATTCTTCTTTCAGATGAACACAATCAGTTATATTAAACAATATCCTGGCTCTTCCAAGCTTTATAATGGGAGCCCAAAATTTGATGCCCATAAAAGTGCATCCATCCATCATAAAAGTGCATCCATCCATCATAAAAGTGCATCCATCCATCATAAAAGTGCATCCATCCATCCATCATAAAAGTGCATCCATCCATCATAAGTGCATCTATCATCATAAAAGTGCATCCATCCATCATAAAAGTGCATCCATCCATCCATCATAAAAGGGCATCAATCCATCATAAAAGTGCATCAATCCATCATAAAAGTGCATCAATCCATCATAAAAGTGCATCCATCCATCATAAAAGTGCATCAATCCATCATAAAAGTGCATCTATCCATCATAAAAGTGCATCCATCCATCATAAAAGTGCATCAATCCATCATAAAAGTGCATCCATCCATCATAAAAGTGCATCCATCCATCATAAAAGTGCATCTATCCATCATAAAAGTGCATCCATCCATCATAAAAGTGCATCCATCCATCATTAAAGTGCATCTATCATCATAAAACTGCATCTGTCCATCATAAAAGTGCATCCATCCATCATAAAAGTGCATCAATCCATCATAAAAGTGCATCTATCCATCATAAAAGTGCATCCATCCATCCATCATAAAAGTGCATCCATCCATCATAAAAGTGCATCCATCCATCATAAAAGTGCATCCATCGATCCATCATAAAAGTGCATCCATCCATCCATCATAAAAGTGCATCCATCCATCCATCATAAAAGTGCATCCATCCATCCATCATAAAAGTGTATCCATCCATCCATCATAAAAGTGCATCCATCCATCATAAAAGTGCATCCATCCATCATAAGTGCATCTATCATCATAAAAGTGCATCCATCCATCATAAAAGTACATCTATCCATCATAAAAGTGCATCCATCCATCCATCCATCATAAAAGTGCATCCATCCATCATAAGTGCATCTATCATCATAAAAGTGCATCCATCCATCATAAAAGTGCATCCATCCATTATAAAAGTGCATCCATCCATCATAAGTGCATCCATCCACCATAAAAGTGCATCCATCATCATAAAAGTGCATATATCATCATAAAAGTGCATCCATCCATCATAAAAGTGCATCCATCCATCATAAAAGTGTATCCATCCATCATAAAAGTGCATCTATCATCATAAAAGTGCATCCATCCATCATAAAAGTGAATCCATTTATCATAAAAGTGCATCTATCCATCATAAAAGTGCATCTGTCCATCATAAAAGTGCATCCGTCCATCATAAAAGTGCATCCGTCCATCATAAAAGTGCATCAATCCATCATAAAAGTGCATCCATCCATCATAAAAGTGCTTCAATCCATCATAAAAGTGCATCTATCCATCATAAAAGTGCATCCATCCATCATAAAAGTGCATCTATCCATCATAAAAGTGCATCCATTTATCATAAAAGTGCATCAATCCATCATAAAAGGGCATCAATCCATCATAAAAGTGCATCCATCCATCATAAAAGTGCATCTATCCATCATAAAAGTGCATCCATCCATCATAAAAGTGCATCTATCCATCATAAAAGTGCATCTATCCATCATAAAAGTACATCCATCCATCATAAGTGCATCAATCCATCATAAAAGTGCATCTATCCATCATAAAAGTGCATCCATCCATCATAAAAGTGCATCAATCCATCATAAAAGTGCATCCATCCATCATAAAAGTGCATCCATCCATCATAAAAGTACATCTATCCATCATAAAAGTGCATCCATCCATCCATCCATCATAAGTGCATCTATTATCATAAAAGTGCATCCATCCATCATAAAAGTGCATCCATCCATTATAAAAGTGCATCCATCCATCATAAGTGCATCCATCCACCATAAAAGTGCATCCATCATCATAAAAGTGCATATATCCATCATAAAAGTACATCTATCATCATAAAAGTGCATCCATCCATCATAAAAGTGCATCCATCCATCATAAAAGTGTATCCATCCATCATAAAAGTGCATCTATCCATCATAAAAGTGCATCCATCCATCATAAAAGTGCATCTATCCATCATAAAAGTGCATCCATCCATCATAAAAGTGCATCAATCCATCATAAAAGTGCATCCATCCATCATAAAAGTGCATCAATCCATCATAAAAGTGCATCCATCCATCATAAAAGTGCATCAATCCATCATAAAAGTGCATCTATCCATCATAAAAGTGCATCCATCCATCATAAAAGTGCATCCATCCATCATAAAAGTGCATCCATCCATCATTAAAGTGCATCCATCCATCATAAAAGTGCATCCATCCATCATAAAAGTGCATCTATCCATCATAAAAGTGCATCCATCCATCATAAAAGTGCATCCATCCATCATTAAAGTGCATCTATCCATCATAAAAGTGCATCCATCCATCATAAAAGTGCATCCATCCATTATAAAAGTGCATCCATCCATCATAAGTGCATCCATCCACCATAAAAGTGCATCCATCATCATAAAAGTGCATATATCCATCATAAAAGTACATCTATCATCATAAAAGTGCATCCATCCATCATAAAAGTGCATCCATCCATCATAAAAGTGTATCCATCCATCATAAAAGTGCATCTATCCATCATAAAAGTGGATCTATCCATCATAAAAGTGCATCCATTTATCATAAAAGTGCATCTATCCATCATAAAAGTGCATCTATCCATCATAAAAGTGCATCCATCCATCATAAAAGTGCATCAATCCATCATAAAAGTGCATCCATCCATCATAAAAGTGCATCCATCCATCATAAAAGTGCATCAATCCATCATAAAAGTGCATCCATCCATCATAAAAGTGCATCAATCCATCATAAAAGTGCATCTATCCATCATAAAAGTGCATCCATCCATCATAAAAGTGCATCCATCCATCATAAAAGTGCATCCATCCATCATAAAAGTGCATCCATTCATCATAAAAGTGCATCCATCCATCATAAAAGTGCATCTATCCATCATAAAAGTGCATCCATCCATCATAAAAGTGCATCTATCCGTCATAAAAGTGCATCCATCCATCATAAAAGTGCATCCATCCATCATTAAAGTGCATCTATCCATCATAAAAGTGCATCCATCCATCATAAAAGTGCATCCATCCATCATAAAAGTACATCTATCATCATAAAAGTGCATCCATCCATCATAAAAGTGCATCCATCCATCATAAAAGTGTATCCATCCATCATAAAAGTGCATCTATCATCATAAAAGTGCATCCATCCATCATAAAAGTGCATCCATCCATCATAAAAGTGCATCCATCCATCATAAAAGTGCATCCATCCATCATAAAAGTGCATCTATCCATCATAAAAGTGCATCCATCCATCATAAAAGTGCATCCATCCATCATTAAAGTGCATCTATCCATCATAAAAGTGCATCCATCCATCATAAAAGTGCATCCATCCATCATAAAAGTACATCTATCATCATAAAAGTGCATCCATCCATCATAAAAGTGCATCCATCCATCATAAAAGTGTATCCATCCATCATAAAAGTGCATCTATCATCATAAAAGTGCATCCATCCATCATAAAAGTGCATCCATCCATCATAAAAGTGTATCCATCCATCATAAAAGTGCATCTATCATCATAAAAGTGCATCCATCCATCATAAAAGTGCATCCATCCATCATAAAAGTGCATCCATCCATCATAAAAGTGCATCCATCCATCATTAAAGTGCATCTATCCATCATAAAAGTGCATCCATCCATCATAAAAGTGCATCCATCCATCATAAAAGTACATCTATCATCATAAAAGTGCATCCATCCATCATAAAAGTGCATCCATCCATCATAAAAGTGTATCCATCCATCATAAAAGTGCATCTATCATCATAAAAGTGCATCCATCCATCATAAAAGTGCATCCATTTATCATAAAAGTGCATCTATCCATCAAAAGAGTGCATCTATCCATCATAAAAGTGCATCTATCCATCATAAAAGTGCATCCATCCATCATAAAAGTGCATCCATTTATCATAAAAGTGCATCTATCCATCATAAAAGTGCATCCATCCATCATAAAAGTGCATCTATCCATCATAAAAGTGCATCCATTTATCATAAAAGTGCATCAATCCATCATAAAAGGGCATCAATCCATCATAAAAGTGCATCCATCCATCATAAAAGTGCATCTATCCATCATAAAAGTGCACCCATCCATCATAAAAGTGCATCTATCCATCATAAAAGTGCATCTATCCATCATAAAAGTGCATCCATCCATCATAAAAGTGCATCCATCCATCATAAAAGTACATCTATCCATCATAAAAGTGCATCCATCCATCCATCCATCATAAGTGCATCTATCATCATAAAAGTGCATCCATCCATCATAAAAGTGCATCCATCCATTATAAAAGTGCATCCATCCATCATAAGTGCATCCATCCACCATAAAAGTGCATCCATCATCATAAAAGTGCATATATCCATCATAAAAGTACATCTATCATCTTAAAAGTGCATCCATCCATCATAAAAGTGCATCCATCCATCATAAAAGTGTATCCATCCATCATAAAAGTGCATCTATCCATCATAAAAGTGCATCCATCCATCATAAAAGTGCATCCATCCATCATAAAAGTGCATCCATCCATCATAAAAGTGCATCAATCCATCATAAAAGTGCATCAATCCATCATAAAAGTGCATCCATCCATCATAAAAGTGCATCTATCCATCATAAAAGTGCATCCATCCATCATAAAAGTGCATCTATCCATCATAAAAGTGCATCTATCATCATAAAAGTGCATCCATCCATCATAAAAGTGCATCCATCCATCATAAAAGTGCATCCATCCATCATTAAAGTGCATCTATCCATCATAAAAGTGCATCCATCCATCATAAAAGTGCATCCATCCATCATAAAAGTACATCTATCATCATAAAAGTGCATCCATCCATCATAAAAGTGCATCCATCCATCATAAAAGTGTATCCATCCATCATAAAAGTGCATCTATCATCATAAAAGTGCATCCATCCATCATAAAAGTGCATCCATTTATCATAAAAGTGCATCTATCCATCAAAAGAGTGCATCTATCCATCATAAAAGTGCATCTATCCATCATAAAAGTGCATCCATCCATCATAAAAGTGCATCCATCCATCATAAAAGTGCATCCATTTATCATAAAAGTGCATCTATCCATCATAAAAGTGCATCCATCCATCATAAAAGTGCATCTATCCATCATAAAAGTGCATCCATTTATCATAAAAGTGCATCAATCCATCATAAAAGGGCATCAATCCATCATAAAAGTGCATCCATCCATCATAAAAGTGCATCTATCCATCATAAAAGTGCACCCATCCATCATAAAAGTGCATCTATCCATCATAAAAGTGCATCTATCCATCATAAAAGTGCATCCATCCATCATAAAAGTGCATCCATCCATCATAAAAGTACATCTATCCATCATAAAAGTGCATCCATCCATCCATCCATCATAAGTGCATCTATCATCATAAAAGTGCATCCATCCATCATAAAAGTGCATCCATCCATTATAAAAGTGCATCCATCCATCATAAGTGCATCCATCCACCATAAAAGTGCATCCATCATCATAAAAGTGCATATATCCATCATAAAAGTACATCTATCATCTTAAAAGTGCATCCATCCATCATAAAAGTGCATCCATCCATCATAAAAGTGTATCCATCCATCATAAAAGTGCATCTATCCATCATAAAAGTGCATCCATCCATCATAAAAGTGCATCCATCCATCATAAAAGTGCATCCATCCATCATAAAAGTGCATCAATCCATCATAAAAGTGCATCCATCCATCATAAAAGTGCATCCATCCATCATAAAAGTGCATCTATCCATCATAAAAGTGCATCCATCCATCATAAAAGTGCATCCATCCATCATAAAAGTGCATCCATCCATCATTAAAGTGCATCTATCCATCATAAAAGTGCATCCATCCATCATAAAAGTGCATCTATCCATCATAAAAGTGCATCTATCATCATAAAAGTGCATCCATCCATCATAAAAGTGCATCTATCCATCATAAAAGTGCATCCATCCATCATAAAAGTGCATCAATCCATCATAAAAGTGCATCAATCCATCAAAACTGTAAGTTGCTCTTTTCCCTCCATCATAAATGAGTGTTGTCTCAGAGCGTCAGGTGAAACACACACACACACACACACCCACACATGATAAATGACTGTCGTCTCAGAGCATCAGGCGAAACACACACACACACACTTAGGCAAAACACAATAAACGCTGTCATGTTCTCTTGCATTGGGATGCTGGTGTTTGGGAACACAATCGTGTGAGACGCTTCTGGAGGAATACACACACACACACACTAAACGCTTCTTGAGGAATACACACACACACACACAAACACTAAACGCTTCTTGAGGAATACACACACACACACATGATAAATGAGTGTTGTCTCAGAGCATCAGGCGAAACACACACACACACACACACTTAGGCAAAACACAATAAACGCTGTCATGTTCTCTTGCGTTGGGATGCTGGTGTTTGGGAACACAATCGCGTGAGACGCTTCTGGAGGAATTAAACACACACACACACACACACACACACTTAAACGCTTCTGGAGGAATTAAACCAAATCATTCTGATCACAGACTTTGACTCAGGCGCTTCAGAGCCGCCAAACCAACATTTGAGATGCTGCGACGCCATTGGTCCGCTGGTTAGGCCAGTTATCCAATCACAGCCAGTAAATGTGTTTCCATTGTAGTTTATGTGCATGTCTAAAATAATTATCCTTCTTCAATTGAGCGCATATGTTTTTATGTGCATTTATGCACACATTGCTGTTTACGTCCAGTGTTTTTTTATGCAATATCCTAAAATGGATGAAAACAGCTATAGAGATGCAATTATGGGTGGATTTACCCTTGTCTTTTGTGGCGAATGCCTTTGCATGTGTGTGTTATCTCAGAGCCCTGCCATTTTCCCAGACGCATACAAAACCATCCGGATCAAAATCCCATATAAGCCTCACAGTGTTGGGAAGCCAGAACTCTTGAATGTCATCCAGAATATTTTTGACAGTTTCACAATTTAAGGGCTTATGGGGACATATGTGTCGAAATTCAATCTGCTTAAATCCTGCTCTACTTATATATATATATTCAGTGTAGCATAGACCAGGCAAGACCATTGTATTGAGCGGGAGTTGCACTGTACAACCAATATCCTACTGTAATTATTATTAATATTAAAGTATCATAATATAATATAATATAAATAGGTCATGCATAATAATAATAATAAATATTATATATAATAATATATAAATATAACATAAATATCATTTTCATTTTGGAATTATTATATTATATTAATTATGAAGAATCTATATGAATAGTCAATCTGGTAATATCTCACCTTTAAATATTATTATTATTATTATTATTAATACAGCTGCTACTACTACTACTACTACTAATGTTACGGTGTGTAGTGCAGCAGGGAAGAGAAGATCCAGGGCTTCCACAAAGACGGGTTTTTATTTACAAAGGGAAACAGAACATGACACACATAGGCATAACACATAAGAACGGACAAGGAGTGCAGGGAAGTGAGATCAATATAAAGGGAGTGCTGATGATGATGACCAGGTGCAGGGAATCCAGGGAGAGTGGGAGAGATGAGGAGTGAGTGATTTCAGGTGTGAGACAGGGAGGATCATGGGAAATGGAGTCTAGGACAGGCGTGGATTGTAACAACTAATAATAATAAAGGTAAGATATTATCACATTGATATTAAATTACATCATTATAGTATCTTACAGTAATATAATATAATATTAAAAGGTGACATATAGTAATAATAATAATGTTAATAATAAAGGTAAGATATTATCATTTTGATAATGTATTATATTATATTATGAAGAATCTATATGAATAGTCATATAGTATAATATATGAATATACTGGTAATATCTCACCTTATTATTATTATTATTATTATTATTAATACTACTACTACTATTACCAATAATATAGGTAAGATATTATATTTTTTTCTAATATATTATGTTATGTTACAGTCAAATATGATACTAATATAAAAGTGATATCTTCCTTTGTAATATTAATTATAATAATATTACAAAGGAAGATATCACTTTTATATTAGTAAAAGTGGGATGTTATATCCTACCTTTTGCACACTTTAGATTTACACCAAACATTAAAATGAACACCTCCCATATCATAAACTACATACGCACTTCTGTGTTTAAACTTTGATTAACCTGAATGTGTCAAACACTCCAGCAGCGAGTGAGTTTGCTGAGAGACCATGTTAGAGTTTTATTATTGCATAATGAGAGACTTATGACTTTCTGTCACATGTTTGTTGAGCTTCGTGAGAGAGTGGGATCATGGAAGCTGTGCATTATGGGAAGGGAGCTACAACCTCAATTAGCTCCTGTCTTCATCTGACACACACACACACACGAGAGCCGCGCTCGGCCATACTCACACACACAGCGTTAGATGCAGTCGAGCATGATGTGTGTGGAGAAGTTTACATTTAATGAACGTAGTCACATAGATAATTATGTTTTGTGAATCTAACATTGCCATAAGTAATTTTCTCCCATTAAAGGGGTGATTATGATTTGACTTGTTTACCTTTAGTGAGTGTGTAATGTTGCGGTTTGAGCATAAACAACATCTGCAAAGTTACGACGCTCAGCGTTCAAAGCAAAGGGAGATATTTTCTTTTACAGAAATCTCTTTTTAAGGACTACAACAAACGGCTGGTAGGGACTACAACGAGTTAGTGACATCACTAACCCTAACATTTACATAACCCCGCCCCCGGGAACATGTGGAGAAGAGGAAGAGTTGCTGTAGTCGAGCACATTTGGGAGTCGCTCAAGCTGTCATCCGTCTTTCACATTTATTAATACAGTACGAGCACAAATGCAATAGCATGTCATAAAGCAAGATGACAACATAAGTTATAACCGTAATTAAACTAAACTATCCCTGTTTTCTATAAAGAGAACCATAAAGGTACCATTAAAAACTAAGAGAGTCTCTGTTTTGTGTTTTATGCATTATATATTCCGCCTAAAGGAATCCGAATGAGCTGAAACACGAGGCACTGAGAATAACGGATCATGTAGTGAACGTGGGCTGCACTGTCCTTGGATTTTGCTGATTCATGAAATGATGCCGTTAACTAGCGCTTTATTATTATTATTATTCACTGTGTTTGTGATGCTGTCTGCATGCAGGTGGCTCACGGTGTTGTCATGGAGACGTGAGGGTTATCGGTCAGAGGCTCTCAGACGGGATTCAGATGGACATGATGATACTATAAGAGACACAGATTACCTGAGAACCGCACACGTCTCTGAGTGCTTTTATTTCTCCAGTGGATTCACTGCATTTAGTGGATTTGAGTGGCTCAATATGTGTGTGTGTGTGTGTGTGTGTGTGAGCAGTGGATCATGTGCAGGTTACCTCTGTCCTTGCTGTTCGGTGAGGAGACTGATTGTCCTGACTTTGTTGGTGGTGTCGATTATGTCCAGTTTGCCATCTGGCCAGTGCATTTATACTGCTTTGACTCCATTAAGCAGCGAGCCTGACCTGAGTGTGTGTGTGTGTGTGAGTGTGTGTGTGTGTATGAGTGTGTGTGTGTGAGTGTGTGAGAGTGAGAGTGTGTGTGTGTGTGTGTGTGTGTGTGAGTGTGTGAGAGTGTGTGCGTGTTTTTGTGACATATCAGGACACAAATGTGTATAATGACATGGGTATGACACAGGTGGCTTATGAGGACATTACCCATGTCCCCATTTTTCAAAAGGCTTATAAATCAGAATTAGGTTTTTTTTGAGAAAGTAAAAATGTGCAGTTTCCTGTGATGGGTAGGTTTAGGGGTAGGGGTAGTGTGTGTGTGCGTGTGTGTGATGGGTAGGTTTAGAGGTAGGGGTAGTGTGTGTGTGTGTGTGTGATGGGTAGGTTTAGGGGTGTGTGAGAGAGAGAGAGAGAGTGTGTGTGTGTGTCTGTACCTTGTTTGGCTATACTTGTGAGGGGTCAAATGTCCTCACTTATATAGTAAAATATTATGACAACTCACCAGTGAGGACATTTGACTGGTCCTCACTAGTTAAAAATGCTTATAAATCGGCCAAAACATGTTTTTATTTAAATCTATTGTTTTGCACATGTTTCTGGGATGGGTAGGTTTAGGTTTAGGGATAGGGATTGGGTTAGGGGATAGAAAATATCATTACCCTGATATAAAATCAATGGAAGTCTATGCAATGCCCTCACTAATATAGTGAAACAAACATGACTGTGTGTGTGTGTGCGCGTGTGTGTGTGTGCATGTGTGTGTGTGATGCGTCCGGTGTTTCACTATCACAGCTCAGCACTGACTCCTGCTGGTGAGCGAGGGAAGCGTGTGTAACTGCGTTTCTCTGATCTCCACAGGTCTTCTCGGTATGGTGGCACACATGATGTTCACGACAGCGTTCCAGCTGACGGTCAGTCTGGGCCCGGAGGACTGGAAACCACAGAACTGGGACTACAGCTGGTCTTACATGTACGCTCACTCATGTCATGCATTACGTTTACTAAGCATTTGCGTGAAGTCCAAGGATGCAAAACATGCATACAGTGTCTCTGACTGATCAAGCACTGCAATCGCTGAAGTCTAATATTATAATACTTTTTTACTTGTATTTTATATAAATATATTATATTGATTAACTTGACCAAATTTCACGTGAATAAAAATTTACACAATACTTGATCAAGGAAAAAAAATAAAATAATATAATATAATTAATACACTGTACATTTTTAAGTACAATCAACTGTACACTGACTTTAAAAATGGGTTAATTATTGTATAACAGAAAAAAAGTTGAAAATTTCTGAACTTATTTTGATGAGTTAAAGCAATGTAAAAACATATGTTGTCATAACTTATTGCTCATGTAATTTTTTACAGCGTATAATATAATATATATTTTCCAGCAAATTTAGTTTTGTGACATATTTTGTGTGCAAACATTTAACATAAAACCATTTTCCTTCGACTCTTTAATATGAACTTTATTTATTGAACTACACATGGTAAATTGCAGCTTCAATAAGGAAATTTTGAATTAGATATAGAATTGAATTATGAGAAGTGAAGTTGGAAAGTCACATTGCAAGAACAGGCTTCCAAAGGTTCTCGTACATGTTCTAAGAACGTTTTTCTAATGTTCCCATTAATTTAATAAAAATATTATGAATGTTCAAAACGTTTTAAAAATGTTTTTTCTTGGTTATGTGAACGTTAAGGGAACAGTCCATTGTATCATTCTTTAGACATCTGAGTGTTACTTTAGAATGTTCTCTGAGCGTTACTTTAGAATGTTCTCCGAGCGTTACTTTAGAATGTTCTCTGAGCGTCACTTTAGAATGTTCTCTGAGCGTTACTTTAGAATGTTCTCTGAGCGTCACTTTAGAATGTTCTCTGAGCGTTACTTTAGAATGTTCTCTGAGCGTTACCTTAGAATGTTCTCTGAGCGTTACTTTAGAATGTTCTCTAAGCGTCACTTTAGAATGTTCTCTGAGCGTTACTTTAGAATGTTCTCTGAGCGTCACTTTAGAATGTTCTCTGAGCGTTACTTTAGAATGTTCTCTGAGAGTCACTTTAGAATGTTCTCTGAGAGTCACTTTAGAATGTTCTCCGAACGTCACTTTAGAATGTTCTCCGAGCGTCACTTTAGAATGTTCTCTGAGCGTTACTTTAGAATGTTCTCTGAGCGTCACTTTAGAATGTTCTCTGAGAGTCACTTTAGAATGTTCTCCGAACGTCACTTTAGAATGTTCTCCGAGCGTCACTTTAGAATGTTCTCTGAGCGTTACTTTAGAATGTTCTCTGAGCGTCACTTTAGAATGTTCTCCGAGCGTTACTTTAGAATGTTCTCTGAGCGTCACTTTAGAATGTTCTCTGAGCGTTACTTTAGAATGTTCTCTGAGCGTTACTTTAGAATGTTCTCAGAGCGTTACTTTAGAATGTTCTCTGAGCGTCACTTTAGAATGTTCTCTGAGCGTTACTTTAGAATGTTCTCTGAGCGTCACTTTAGAATGTTCTCTGAGTGTCACTTTAGAATGTTCTCTGAGCGTTACTTTAGAATGTTCTCTGAGCGTTACTTTAGAATGTTCTCTGAGCGTTACTTTAGAATGTTCTCTGAGCGTTACTTTAGAATGTTCTCTGAGCGTCACTTTAGAATGTTCTCTGAGCGTTACTTTAGAATGTTCTCTGAGCGTTACTTTAGAATGTTCTCTGAGCGTTACTTTAGAATGTTCTCTGAGCGTCACTTTAGAATGTTCTCTGAGCGTTACTTTAGAATGTTCTCTGAGCGTCACTTTAGAATGTTCTCTGAGCGTCACTTTAGAATGTTCTCCGAGCTTCACTTTAGAATGTTCTCTGAGCTTCACTTTAGAATGTTCTCTGAGCGTCACTTTAGAATGTTCTCTGAGCGTCACTTTAGAATGTTCTCCGAGCGGCACTTTAGAATGTTCTCTGAGCGTTACCTTAGAATGTTCTCCGAACGTCACTTTAGAATGTTCTCAGAGTGTCACTTTAGAATGTTCTCTGAGCGTCACTTTAGAATGTTCTCAGAGCGTTACTTTAGAATGTTCTCAGAGCGTCACTTTAGAATGTTCTCTGAGCGTTACTTTAGAATGTTCTCAGAGCGTTACTTTAGAATGTTCTCTGAGCGTCACTTTAGAATGTTCTCTGAGTGTCACTTTAGAATGTTCTCTGAGCGTTACTTTAGAATGTTCTCTGAGCGTTACTTTAGAATGTTCTCTGAGCGTTACTTTAGAATGTTCTCTGAGCGTTACTTTAGAATGTTCTCTGAGCGTCACTTTAGAATGTTCTCTGAGCGTTACTTTAGAATGTTCTCTGAGCGTTACTTTAGAATGTTCTCTGAGCGTCACTTTAGAATGTTCTCTGAGCGTTACTTTAGAATGTTCTCTGAGCGTCACTTTAGAATGTTCTCTGAGCGTCACTTTAGAATGTTCTCCGAGCTTCACTTTAGAATGTTCTCTGAGCTTCACTTTAGAATGTTCTCTGAGCGTCACTTTAGAATGTTCTCTGAGCGTCACTTTAGAATGTTCTCCGAGCGGCACTTTAGAATGTTCTCTGAGCGTTACCTTAGAATGTTCTCCGAACGTCACTTTAGAATGTTCTCAGAGTGTCACTTTAGAATGTTCTCTGAGCGTCACTTTAGAATGTTCTCAGAGAGTCACTTTAGAATGTTCTCTGAGCGTTACTTTAGAATGTTCTCTGAGCGTTACTTTAGAATGTTCTCTGAGCGTTACTTTAGAATGTTCTCTGAGCGTTACTTTAGAATGTTCTCTGAGCGTTACTTTAGAATGTTCTCTGAGCGTTACTTTAGAATGTTCTCTGAGCGTTACTTTAGAATGTTCTCTGAGCGTTACTTTAGAATGTTCTCTGAGCGTTACTTTAGAATGTTCTCTGAGAGTCACTTTAGAATGTTCTCCGAGCGTCACTTTAGAATGTTCTCTGAGCGTTACTTTAGAATGTTCTCTGAGCGTCACTTTAGAATGTTCTCTGAGCGTCACTTTAGAATGTTCTCTGAGCGTTACTTTAGAATGTTCTCTGAGCGTTACTTTAGAATGTTCTCTGAGCGTTACTTTAGAATGTTCTCTGAGCGTTACTTTAGAATGTTCTCTGAGCGTTACTTTAGAATGTTCTCTGAGCGTTACTTTAGAATGTTCTCTGAGAGTCACTTTAGAATGTTCTCCGAGCGTCACTTTAGAATGTTCTCTGAGCGTTACTTTAGAATGTTCTCTGAGCGTTACTTTAGAATGTTCTCTGAGCGTTACTTTAGAATGTTCTCTGAGCGTTACTTTAGAATGTTCTCTGAGCGTTACTTTAAAATGTTCTCTGAGCGTTACTTTAGAATGTTCTCTGAGCGTCACTTTAGAATGTTCTCTGAGCGTCACTTTAGAATGTTCTCAGAGCGTTACTTTAGAATGTTCTCTGAGCGTTACTTTAGAATGTTCTCTGAGCGTTACTTTAGAATGTTCTCTGAGCGTTACTTTAGAATGTTCTCTGAGCGTTACTTTAGAATGTTCTCTGAGCGTTACTTTAGAATGTTCTCCGAGTGTCACTTTAGAATGTTCTCTGAGCGTTACTTTAGAATGTTCTCTGAGCGTTACTTTAGAATGTTCTCTGAGCGTTACTTTAGAATGTTCTCTGAGCGTCACTTTAGAATGTTCTCTGAGCGTTACTTTAGAATGTTCTCTGATCGTCACTTTAGAATGTTCTCTGAGCGTTACTTTAGAATGTTCTCTGAGCGTTACTTTAGAATGTTCTCTGAGCGTTACTTTAGAATGTTCTCCGAGCGTCACTTTAGAATGTTCTCTCAGCGTTACTTTAGAATGTTCTCTCAGCGTTACTTTAGAATGTTCTCTGAGCGTCACTTTAGAATGTTCTCTGAGCGTTACTTTAGAATGTTCTCTGAGCGTTACTTTAGAATGTTCTCTGAGCGTCACTTTAGAATGTTCTCTGAGCGTTACTTTAGAATGTTCTCTGATCGTCACTTTAGAATGTTCTC
The DNA here is from genome assembly GCA_039654625.1 of Rhinogobio ventralis. Lineage (NCBI taxonomy): Eukaryota > Metazoa > Chordata > Actinopteri > Cypriniformes > Gobionidae > Rhinogobio > Rhinogobio ventralis. The sequence continues at coordinate 897,694 of CM077212.1, forward strand.
TGAGCGTTACTTTAGAATGTTCTCTGAGCGTTACTTTAGAATGTTCTCTGAGCGTTACTTTAGAATGTTCTCTGAGCGTTACTTTAGAATGTTCTCCGAGCGTTACTTTAGAATGTTCTCCGAGCGTTACTTTAGAATGTTCTCCGAGCGTCACTTTAGAATGTTCTCTGAGCGTTACTTTAGAATGTTCTCCGAGCGTCACTTTAGAATGTTCTCTCAGCGTTACTTTAGAATGTTCTCTGAGCGTCACTTTAGAATGTTCTCTGAGCGTTACTTTAGAATGTTCTCTGATCGTCACTTTAGAATGTTCTCTGAGCGTTACTTTAGAATGTTCTCTGAGCGTTACTTTAGAATGTTCTCTGAGCGTTACTTTAGAATGTTCTCTGAGCGTCACTTTAGAATGTTCTCTGAGCGTTACTTTAGAATGTTCTCTGAGCGTTACTTTAGAATGTTCTCTGAGCGTTACTTTAGAATGTTCTCTGAGCGTTACTTTAGAATGTTCTCTGAGCGTTACTTTAGAATGTTCTCTGAGCGTTACTTTAAAATGTTCTCTGAGCGTTACTTTAGAATGTTCTCTGAGCGTCACTTTTGAATGTTCTCTGAGCGTTACTTTAGAATGTTCTCTGAGCGTCACTTTAGAATGTTCTCCGAGCGTTACTTTAGAATGTTCTCTGAGCGTCACTTTAGAATGTTCTCTGAGCGTTACTTTAGAATGTTCTCTGAGCGTTACTTTAGAATGTTCTCAGAGCGTTACTTTAGAATGTTCTCTGAGCGTCACTTTAGAATGTTCTCTGAGCGTTACTTTAGAATGTTCTCTGAGCGTCACTTTAGAATGTTCTCTGAGTGTCACTTTAGAATGTTCTCTGAGCGTTACTTTAGAATGTTCTCTGAGCGTTACTTTAGAATGTTCTCTGAGCGTTACTTTAGAATGTTCTCTGAGCGTTACTTTAGAATGTTCTCTGAGCGTCACTTTAGAATGTTCTCTGAGCGTTACTTTAGAATGTTCTCTGAGCGTTACTTTAGAATGTTCTCTGAGCGTTACTTTAGAATGTTCTCTGAGCGTCACTTTAGAATGTTCTCTGAGCGTTACTTTAGAATGTTCTCTGAGCGTCACTTTAGAATGTTCTCTGAGCGTCACTTTAGAATGTTCTCCGAGCTTCACTTTAGAATGTTCTCTGAGCTTCACTTTAGAATGTTCTCTGAGCGTCACTTTAGAATGTTCTCTGAGCGTCACTTTAGAATGTTCTCCGAGCGGCACTTTAGAATGTTCTCTGAGCGTTACCTTAGAATGTTCTCCGAACGTCACTTTAGAATGTTCTCAGAGTGTCACTTTAGAATGTTCTCTGAGCGTCACTTTAGAATGTTCTCAGAGCGTTACTTTAGAATGTTCTCAGAGCGTCACTTTAGAATGTTCTCTGAGCGTTACTTTAGAATGTTCTCAGAGCGTTACTTTAGAATGTTCTCTGAGCGTCACTTTAGAATGTTCTCTGAGTGTCACTTTAGAATGTTCTCTGAGCGTTACTTTAGAATGTTCTCTGAGCGTTACTTTAGAATGTTCTCTGAGCGTTACTTTAGAATGTTCTCTGAGCGTTACTTTAGAATGTTCTCTGAGCGTCACTTTAGAATGTTCTCTGAGCGTTACTTTAGAATGTTCTCTGAGCGTTACTTTAGAATGTTCTCTGAGCGTCACTTTAGAATGTTCTCTGAGCGTTACTTTAGAATGTTCTCTGAGCGTCACTTTAGAATGTTCTCTGAGCGTCACTTTAGAATGTTCTCCGAGCTTCACTTTAGAATGTTCTCTGAGCTTCACTTTAGAATGTTCTCTGAGCGTCACTTTAGAATGTTCTCTGAGCGTCACTTTAGAATGTTCTCCGAGCGGCACTTTAGAATGTTCTCTGAGCGTTACCTTAGAATGTTCTCCGAACGTCACTTTAGAATGTTCTCAGAGTGTCACTTTAGAATGTTCTCTGAGCGTCACTTTAGAATGTTCTCAGAGAGTCACTTTAGAATGTTCTCTGAGCGTTACTTTAGAATGTTCTCTGAGCGTTACTTTAGAATGTTCTCTGAGCGTTACTTTAGAATGTTCTCTGAGCGTTACTTTAGAATGTTCTCTGAGCGTTACTTTAGAATGTTCTCTGATCGTCACTTTAGAATGTTCTCTGAGCGTTACTTTAGAATGTTCTCTGAGCGTTACTTTAGAATGTTCTCTGAGCGTTACTTTAGAATGTTCTCTGAGCGTTACTTTAGAATGTTCTCTGAGAGTCACTTTAGAATGTTCTCCGAGCGTCACTTTAGAATGTTCTCTGAGCGTTACTTTAGAATGTTCTCTGAGCGTCACTTTAGAATGTTCTCTGAGCGTCACTTTAGAATGTTCTCTGAGCGTTACTTTAGAATGTTCTCTGAGCGTTACTTTAGAATGTTCTCTGAGCGTTACTTTAGAATGTTCTCTGAGCGTTACTTTAGAATGTTCTCTGAGCGTTACTTTAGAATGTTCTCTGAGCGTTACTTTAGAATGTTCTCTGAGAGTCACTTTAGAATGTTCTCCGAGCGTCACTTTAGAATGTTCTCTGAGCGTTACTTTAGAATGTTCTCTGAGCGTTACTTTAGAATGTTCTCTGAGTGTTACTTTAGAATGTTCTCCGAGCGTCACTTTAGAATGTTCTCTGAGCGTTACTTTAGAATGTTCTCTGAGCGTTACTTTAGAATGTTCTCTGAGCGTTACTTTAGAATGTTCTCTGAGCGTTACTTTAGAATGTTCTCTGAGCGTTACTTTAAAATGTTCTCTGAGCGTTACTTTAGAATGTTCTCTGAGCGTCACTTTAGAATGTTCTCTGAGCGTCACTTTAGAATGTTCTCAGAGCGTTACTTTAGAATGTTCTCTGAGCGTTACTTTAGAATGTTCTCTGAGCGTTACTTTAGAATGTTCTCTGAGCGTTACTTTAGAATGTTCTCTGAGCGTTACTTTAGAATGTTCTCTGAGCGTTACTTTAGAATGTTCTCCGAGTGTCACTTTAGAATGTTCTCTGAGCGTTACTTTAGAATGTTCTCTGAGCGTTACTTTAGAATGTTCTCTGAGCGTTACTTTAGAATGTTCTCTGAGCGTCACTTTAGAATGTTCTCTGAGCGTTACTTTAGAATGTTCTCTGATCGTCACTTTAGAATGTTCTCTGAGCGTTACTTTAGAATGTTCTCTGAGCGTTACTTTAGAATGTTCTCTGAGCGTTACTTTAGAATGTTCTCCGAGCGTCACTTTAGAATGTTCTCTCAGCGTTACTTTAGAATGTTCTCTCAGCGTTACTTTAGAATGTTCTCTGAGCGTCACTTTAGAATGTTCTCTGAGCGTTACTTTAGAATGTTCTCTGAGCGTTACTTTAGAATGTTCTCTGAGCGTCACTTTAGAATGTTCTCTGAGCGTTACTTTAGAATGTTCTCTGATCGTCACTTTAGAATGTTCTCTGAGCGTTACTTTAGAATGTTCTCTGAGCGTTACTTTAGAATGTTCTCTGAGCGTTACTTTAGAATGTTCTCTGAGCGTTACTTTAGAATGTTCTCCGAGCGTTACTTTAGAATGTTCTCCGAGCGTTACTTTAGAATGTTCTCCGAGCGTCACTTTAGAATGTTCTCTGAGCGTTACTTTAGAATGTTCTCCGAGCGTCACTTTAGAATGTTCTCTCAGCGTTACTTTAGAATGTTCTCTGAGCGTCACTTTAGAATGTTCTCTGAGCGTTACTTTAGAATGTTCTCTGATCGTCACTTTAGAATGTTCTCTGAGCGTTACTTTAGAATGTTCTCTGAGCGTTACTTTAGAATGTTCTCTGAGCGTTACTTTAGAATGTTCTCTGAGCGTCACTTTAGAATGTTCTCTGAGCGTTACTTTAGAATGTTCTCTGAGCGTTACTTTAGAATGTTCTCTGAGCGTCACTTTAGAATGTTCTCTGAGCGTTACTTTAGAATGTTCTCTGAGCGTTACTTTAGAATGTTCTCTGAGCGTCACTTTAGAATGTTCTCCGAGCGTCACTTTAGAATGTTCTCTGAGCGTTACTTTAGAATGTTCTCTGATCGTCACTTTAGAATGTTCTCTGAGCGTTACTTTAGAATGTTCTCTGAGCGTTACTTTAGAATGTTCTCTGAGCGTTACTTTAGAATGTTCTCTGAGCGTTACTTTAGAATGTTCTCTGAGCGTTACTTTAGAATGTTCTCTGAGCGTTACTTTAGAATGTTCTCTGAGCGTTACTTTAGAATGTTCTCTGAGCGTTACTTTAGAATGTTCTCTGAGCGTTACTTTAGAATGTTCTCCGAGCGTTACTTTAGAATGTTCTCCGAGCGTTACTTTAGAATGTTCTCCGAGCGTCACTTTAGAATGTTCTCTGAGCGTTACTTTAGAATGTTCTCCGAGCGTCACTTTAGAATGTTCTCTGAGCGTTACTTTAGAATGTTCTCTGAGCGTTACTTTAGAATGTTCTCTGAGCGTCACTTTAGAATGTTCTCTGAGCGTTACTTTAGAATGTTCTCTGAGCGTTACTTTAGAATGTTCTCTGAGCGTCACTTTAGAATGTTCTCTGAGCGTTACTTTAGAATGTTCTCTGAGCGTTACTTTAGAATGTTCTCCGAGCGTCACTTTAGAATGTTCTCCGAGCGTCACTTTAGAATGTTCTCTGAGCGTTACTTTAGAATGTTCTCTGAGCGTTACTTTAGAATGTTCTCTGAGCGTTACTTTAGAATGTTCTCTGAGCGTTACTTTAGAATGTTCTCTGAGCGTTACTTTAGAATGTTCTCTGATCGTCACTTTAGAATGTTCTCTGAGCGTTACTTTAGAATGTTCTCTGAGCGTTACTTTAGAATGTTCTCTGAGCGTTACTTTAGAATGTTCTCTGAGCGTTACTTTAGAATGTTCTCAGAGCGTTACTTTAGAATGTTCTCTGAGCGTTACTTTAGAATGTTCTCTGAGTGTTACTTTAGAATGTTCTCCGAGCGTCACTTTAGAATGTTCTCTGAGCGTTACTTTAGAATGTTCTCTGAGAGTCACTTTAGAATGTTCTCCGAGCGTCACTTTAGAATGTTCTCTGAGCGTTACTTTAGAATGTTCTCAGAGCGTTACTTTAGAATGTTCTCTGAGCGTTACTTTAGAATGTTCTCTGAGTGTTACTTTAGAATGTTCTCCGAGCGTCACTTTAGAATGTTCTCTGAGCGTTACTTTAGAATGTTCTCTGAGCGTTACTTTAGAATGTTCTCTGAGCGTTACTTTAGAATGTTCTCTGAGCGTTACTTTAGAATGTTCTCTGAGCGTTACTTTAGAATGTTCTCTGAGCGTTACTTTAAAATGTTCTCTGAGCGTTACTTTAGAATGTTCTCTGAGCGTCACTTTAGAATGTTCTCTGAGCGTCACTTTAGAATGTTCTCTGAGCGTCACTTTAGAATGTTCTCTGAGCGTTACTTTAGAATGTTCTCTGAGCGTCACTTTAGAATGTTCTCTGAGCGTCACTTTAGAATGTTCTCTGAGCGTCACTTTAGAATGTTCTCTGAGCGTTACTTTAGAATGTTCTCTGAGCGTCACTTTAGAATGTTCTCTGAGCGTCACTTTAGAATGTTCTCTGAGCGTCACTTTAGAATGTTCTCTGAGCGTCACTTTAGAATGTTCTCTGAGCGTCACTTTAGAATGTTCTCTGAGCGTCACTTTAGAATGTTCTCTGAGCGTTACTTTAGAATGTTCTCTGAGCGTTACTTTAGAATGTTCTCAGAGCGTTACTTTAGAATGTTCTCTGAGTGTTACTTTAGAATGTTCTCTGAGCGTCACTTTAGAATGTTCTCTGAGCGTTACTTTAGAATGTTCTCTGAGCGTCACTTTAGAATGTTCTCTGAGCGTTACTTTAGAATGTTCTCTGAGCGTCACTTTAGAATGTTCTCTGAGCGTCACTTTAGAATGTTCTCTGAGCGTCACTTTAGAATGTTCTCTGAGCGTTACTTTAGAATGTTCTCTGAGCGTCACTTTAGAATGTTCTCTGAGCGTCACTTTAGAATGTTCTCTGAGCGTCACTTTAGAATGTTCTCTGAGCGTTACTTTAGAATGTTCTCTGAGCGTCACTTTAGAATGTTCTCTGAGCGTCACTTTAGAATGTTCTCTGAGCGTCACTTTAGAATGTTCTCTGAGCGTCACTTTAGAATGTTCTCTGAGCGTCACTTTAGAATGTTCTCTGAGCGTCACTTTAGAATGTTCTCTGAGCGTTACTTTAGAATGTTCTCTGAGCGTTACTTTAGAATGTTCTCAGAGCGTTACTTTAGAATGTTCTCTGAGTGTTACTTTAGAATGTTCTCTGAGCGTTACTTTAGAATGTTCTCTGAGCGTTACTTTAGAATGTTCTCTGAGCGTTACTTTAGAATGTTCTCCGAGCGTCACTTTAGAATGTTCTCCGAGCGTCACTTTAGAATGTTCTCTGAGTGTTACTTTAGAATGTTCTCTGAGCGTTACTTTAGAATGTTCTCTGAGCGTTACTTTAGAATGTTCTCTGAGCGTTACTTTAGAATGTTCTCTGAGCGTCACTTTAGAATGTTCTCCGAGCGTCACTTTAGAATGTTCTCTGAGCGTCACTTTAGAATGTTCTCCGAGCGGCACTTTAGAATGTTCTCTGAGCGTTACCTTAGAATGTTCTCCGAACGTCACTTTAGAATGTTCTCTGAGCGTTACTTTAGAATGTTCTCCGAGCGTCACTTTAGAATGTTCTCTCAGCGTTACTTTAGAATGTTCTCTGAGCGTTACTTTAGAATGTTCTCTGAGCGTCACTTTAGAATGTTCTCTGAGCGTCACTTTAGAATGTTCTCTGAGCGTCACTTTAGAATGTTCTCTGAGCGTCACTTTAGAATGTTCTCTGAGCGTTACTTTAGAATGTTCTCTGAGCGTCACTTTAGAATGTTCTCTGAGCGTCACTTTAGAATGTTCTCTGAGCGTCACTTTAGAATGTTCTCTGAGCGTCACTTTAGAATGTTCTCTGAGCGTCACTTTAGAATGTTCTCTGAGCGTCACTTTAGAATGTTCTCTGAGCGTTACTTTAGAATGTTCTCTGAGCGTTACTTTAGAATGTTCTCAGAGCGTTACTTTAGAATGTTCTCTGAGTGTTACTTTAGAATGTTCTCTGAGCGTTACTTTAGAATGTTCTCTGAGCGTTACTTTAGAATGTTCTCTGAGCGTTACTTTAGAATGTTCTCCGAGCGTCACTTTAGAATGTTCTCCGAGCGTCACTTTAGAATGTTCTCTGAGTGTTACTTTAGAATGTTCTCTGAGCGTTACTTTAGAATGTTCTCTGAGCGTTACTTTAGAATGTTCTCTGAGCGTTACTTTAGAATGTTCTCTGAGCGTCACTTTAGAATGTTCTCCGAGCGTCACTTTAGAATGTTCTCTGAGCGTCACTTTAGAATGTTCTCCGAGCGGCACTTTAGAATGTTCTCTGAGCGTTACCTTAGAATGTTCTCCGAACGTCACTTTAGAATGTTCTCAGAGAGTCACTTTAGAATGTTCTCTGAGCGTTACTTTAGAATGTTCTCTGAGCGTTACTTTAGAATGTTCTCTGAGCGTTACTTTAGAATGTTCTCTGAGCGTTACTTTAGAATGTTCTCTGAGCGTTACTTTAGAATGTTCTCTGAGCGTTACTTTAGAATGTTCTCTGAGCGTTACTTTAGAATGTTCTCTGATCGTCACTTTAGAATGTTCTCTGAGCGTTACTTTAGAATGTTCTCTGAGCGTCACTTTAGAATATTCTCTGAGCGTCACTTTAGAATGTTCTCTGAGCGTCACTTTAGAATGTTCTCTGAGCGTCACTTTAGAATGTTCTCTGAGCGTCACTTTAGAATGTTCTCTGATCGTCACTTTAGAATGTTCTCTGAGCGTTACTTTAGAATGTTCTCTGAGCGTCACTTTAGAATGTTCTCTGAGCGTCACTTTAGAATGTTCTCTGAGCGTTACTTTAGAATGTTCTCTGAGTGTTACTTTAGAATGTTCTCTGAGCGTTACTTTAGAATGTTCTCCGAGCGTTACTTTAGAATGTTCTCTGAGTGTCACTTTAGAATGTTCTCTGAGTGTTACTTTAGAATGTTCTCTGAGCGTTACTTTAGAATGTTCTCTGAGCGTCACTTTAGAATGTTCTCTGAGCGTCACTTTAGAATGTTCTCAGAGCGTTACTTTAGAATGTTCTCTGAGCGTTACTTTAGAATGTTCTCTGAGCGTTACTTTAGAATGTTCTCTGAGCGTTACTTTAGAATGTTCTCTGAGCGTTACTTTAGAATGTTCTCTGAGCGTTACTTTAGAATGTTCTCCGAGTGTCACTTTAGAATGTTCTCTGAGCGTTACTTTAGAATGTTCTCTGAGCGTTACTTTAGAATGTTCTCTGAGCGTTACTTTAGAATGTTCTCTGAGCGTCACTTTAGAATGTTCTCTGAGCGTTACTTTAGAATGTTCTCTGATCGTCACTTTAGAATGTTCTCTGAGCGTTACTTTAGAATGTTCTCTGAGCGTTACTTTAGAATGTTCTCTGAGCGTTACTTTAGAATGTTCTCCGAGCGTCACTTTAGAATGTTCTCTCAGCGTTACTTTAGAATGTTCTCTGAGCGTCACTTTAGAATGTTCTCTGAGCGTTACTTTAGAATGTTCTCTGAGCGTTACTTTAGAATGTTCTCTGAGCGTTACTTTAGAATGTTCTCTGAGCGTCACTTTAGAATGTTCTCTGAGCGTTACTTTAGAATGTTCTCTGAGCGTTACTTTAGAATGTTCTCTGAGCGTTACTTTAGAATGTTCTCCGAGCGTTACTTTAGAATGTTCTCCGAGCGTCACTTTAGAATGTTCTCTCAGCGTTACTTTAGAATGTTCTCTGAGCGTCACTTTAGAATGTTCTCTGAGCGTTACTTTAGAATGTTCTCTGAGCGTTACTTTAGAATGTTCTCTGAGCGTTACTTTAGAATGTTCTCTGATCGTCACTTTAGAATGTTCTCTGAGCGTTACTTTAGAATGTTCTCTGAGCGTTACTTTAGAATGTTCTCTGAGCGTTACTTTAGAATGTTCTCTGAGCGTTACTTTAGAATGTTCTCCGAGCGTTACTTTAGAATGTTCTCCGAGCGTTACTTTAGAATGTTCTCCGAGCGTTACTTTAGAATGTTCTCTGAGCGTTACTTTAGAATGTTCTCCGAGCGTTACTTTAGAATGTTCTCCGAGCGTCACTTTAGAATGTTCTCTCAGCGTTACTTTAGAATGTTCTCTGAGCGTCACTTTAGAATGTTCTCTGAGCGTTACTTTAGAATGTTCTCTGAGCGTTACTTTAGAATGTTCTCTGAGCGTTACTTTAGAATGTTCTCTGATCGTCACTTTAGAATGTTCTCTGAGCGTTACTTTAGAATGTTCTCTGAGCGTTACTTTAGAATGTTCTCTGAGCGTTACTTTAGAATGTTCTCTGAGCGTTACTTTAGAATGTTCTCCGAGCGTTACTTTAGAATGTTCTCCGAGCGTTACTTTAGAATGTTCTCCGAGCGTCACTTTAGAATGTTCTCTGAGCGTTACTTTAGAATGTTCTCCGAGCGTCACTTTAGAATGTTCTCTCAGCGTTACTTTAGAATGTTCTCTGAGCGTCACTTTAGAATGTTCTCTGAGCGTTACTTTAGAATGTTCTCTGATCGTCACTTTAGAATGTTCTCTGAGCGTTACTTTAGAATGTTCTCTGAGCGTTACTTTAGAATGTTCTCTGAGCGTTACTTTAGAATGTTCTCTGAGCGTTACTTTAGAATGTTCTCTGAGCGTTACTTTAGAATGTTCTCTGAGCGTTACTTTAGAATGTTCTCCGAGCGTTACTTTAGAATGTTCTCTGAGCGTTACTTTAGAATGTTCTCTGAGCGTCACTTTAGAATGTTCTCTGAGCGTTACTTTAGAATGTTCTCTGAGCGTCACTTTAGAATGTTCTCTGAGCGTTACTTTAGAATGTTCTCCGAGCGTCACTTTAGAATGTTCTCTCAGCGTTACTTTAGAATGTTCTCTGAGCGTCACTTTAGAATGTTCTCTGAGCGTTACTTTAGAATGTTCTCTGATCGTCACTTTAGAATGTTCTCTGAGCGTTACTTTAGAATGTTCTCTGAGCGTTACTTTAGAATGTTCTCTGAGCGTTACTTTAGAATGTTCTCTGAGCGTTACTTTAGAATGTTCTCTGAGCGTCACTTTAGAATGTTCTCTGAGCGTTACTTTAGAATGTTCTCTGAGCGTCACTTTAGAATGTTCTCTGAGCGTCACTTTAGAATGTTCTCTGAGCGTTACTTTAGAATGTTCTCTGAGCGTTACTTTAGAATGTTCTCTGAGCGTCACTTTAGAATGTTCTCCGAGCGTCACTTTAGAATGTTCTCTGAGCGTTACTTTAGAATGTTCTCTGATCGTCACTTTAGAATGTTCTCTGAGCGTTACTTTAGAATGTTCTCTGAGCGTTACTTTAGAATGTTCTCTGAGCGTTACTTTAGAATGTTCTCTGAGCGTTACTTTAGAATGTTCTCAGAGCGTTACTTTAGAATGTTCTCTGAGCGTTACTTTAGAATGTTCTCTGAGTGTTACTTTAGAATGTTCTCCGAGCGTCACTTTAGAATGTTCTCTGAGCGTTACTTTAGAATGTTCTCTGAGAGTCACTTTAGAATGTTCTCCGAACGTCACTTTAGAATGTTCTCTGAGCGTTACTTTAGAATGTTCTCTGAGCGTTACTTTAGAATGTTCTCTGAGTGTTACTTTAGAATGTTCTCCGAGCGTCACTTTAGAATGTTCTCTGAGCGTTACTTTAGAATGTTCTCTGAGCGTTACTTTAGAATGTTCTCTGAGCGTTACTTTAGAATGTTCTCTGAGCGTTACTTTAGAATGTTCTCTGAGCGTTACTTTAGAATGTTCTCTGAGCGTTACTTTAAAATGTTCTCTGAGCGTTACTTTAGAATGTTCTCTGAGCGTCACTTTAGAATGTTCTCTGAGCGTCACTTTAGAATGTTCTCAGAGCGTTACTTTAGAATGTTCTCTGAGCGTTACTTTAGAATGTTCTCTGAGCGTTACTTTAGAATGTTCTCTGAGCGTTACTTTAGAATGTTCTCTGAGCGTTACTTTAGAATGTTCTCTGAGCGTTACTTTAGAATGTTCTCCGAGCGTTACTTTAGAATGTTAGACGAACGTCCAACTAAAACGTTTCAGAAAAAACGTTCCACAAACGATGTATATACATAATGTTTTTGTTCTAATGTTTTGAGAACTTTATTAAAAACCAGATAACTTTGAACAAACCTTCTATTAACATTTCTGGAAGAACGTTTGTTCATAGCTTTGAAAGAACCTTGCCGCAACGTTCCCTGTTAGTGTCTGTATTGCTATTACTATGATGCTTGGGTTTTTTTGCACATTCATAATCCTTCTTTGATGCCTCGTTGTTTAATAGCTGGTTAAGATGCTGATCTGAAACCCTTGTTTCCTGCAGCTTGGCCTGGAGCTCGTTCACCGCCTGCATGGCGTCCTCCGTCACCACCATAAACAGATACACTAAGACTATTCTGGAGTTCAAGCACAAGCGGAAGAACATGGAGAAGAACCTGAAGATCAAGCAGAAGCTGCTGGACCTGGACTCTCCGGAGCAGGTGTGGGACATGTACATCAGCTCTGTGCCCAGCACTGCCGAGGAGTTCCTGGACCTGTCGGCGTCCGGACGCAAGCTCTCTGCCAGCTCCGTCTTCCTGGACCTCAATGAGCTGCCGGCTCCACGGGGAGAGGAGGAATACTGCTGAACCACGGCTTGTTCACTGATGGACTCTGACTCGAGGTGATGCAGTGAGATTTCATAGCTGTGCTCTGCTGTTGTGCTGGTGTTTGAAGGTGATGCTGTGAGGTTTAGTTTGTTATTAATGTACTGACATTTTATGTGTAAAACTTATACTGGAACCAGAACTGGGATGAATGAATGATTTCCTTCAATCTTAGAAAATATAATGTGACACAAGCCAATTTTTTTTTTAATCTAATCTAAATCGCAATAGAAACATCCCCATACTTTCCAAAAAATCATCTTCTTCCTCAGTGTTTCTGTCTTGTTTTCCAGAACATTCTTAAATCAAGATACATTTACTGGAAAAGCAAAATGACTGAAGATATTAAGTAGAGATCGGCCAGCATATCAGTATTGGCTGATATAGCTTCATTAGGGACCAGGAACCTATTGTATCCATTGGCATTCTTATTATTCTGCTTCCATTTCTTCTTCTTCTTCCGCTCTTTAGTCCATGGAAGACCATAGAACCGCTTCCGGGAAAGTTATGAAATTTGGCACACTGATAGAAGACTGGCCCAACATTAACTGCTCCAATTTTGGAGTCTGTAGCTCAATCCCTCTAGCGCCACCACATGTTCAAAATTTGACTTATGTTTGTGCTAATAACTTTTGAACTGGAAGGGCTAGAAACAAAATTCAGATTCCTTGGCTCAAGACGATTCGACTTAACCCACATTTTCTGTAGTGGCTAATGGCTAATGGTGGTAATGGCTATTTTTGCTTATAATTTCTGAACGGTTTGCCCAAAAATCATGCCGAGTCGAATGATATCCAATTTTCCAATATCGGCCATTTTGGGCGTCATCCATTTTGAATTTTGTTGTAAAATGCTGTATATTTCATGAACGCATTAGCATATCATTACGAAACTCGTTATGGGTCATCGGCACAATGCTCTGAAGGAGCCTGAGAAGTTTTGAGCCAGCGCCACCTAGTGGTAAAATCAAATATTCACATGCTTATAACTTTGGATTTGGTTGACTTATTTTCACGGGTTATATCCTGAGATTTCTGAATCCTTGCCGAGTCCAACGATACCAAACATGCTAGGTTTCACTTATGGTTTGTTCAACGTTGTGATTTAGCGTTTAAACTACTTTTGCGAATATCTTCTAAACCGTTAGTCTGATTGAGACAAAACCACTGTAGGAAAATCTAAATCATAGCGGGTTGACTAAACACTAATGGCCAAATTAAAAAAAAATTGATAGTAAGTGGCAAAAAAATGCAATCAAATTTTTATATGAGCATACAGTCAAACCAAAATTTATTCAGACACCTTCAACATTTTCTCACATTATCACTAATGTCGTCCCAAACCCGTCAGACGTTCCTTCATCATATAAAGCCATCGAGTCTCTTCAGAACATCTGGAATAATCCGCTCGATCCGTATGGATCAGTTTCTCTTTATGAACTTTCTGCAGCGTCAGTGGAAGTTGCTTAGACTGTCAATGGAGGGACAGAAATCTTTCCCATTTCATTACAAATATCTTCATTTGTGTTCGAAAGTCAGTCAAGTTTAATTAAACCATTAAAGCAGAGTCCAGAAAAATAAAAATAAAAAAATTTAATCAAACAGATTTCATAGGGCTGTAAATTAAATTGCAAATTGTTCTTTCTCAGGATTTTTGTTTTCCAGTATAAATTCAAAATAAATCAAGATACATTTAATGAAATGCAAAATGAAGAAATTAAGTCTTGTTTTCTGAGAAATTGAGTTTGTCACTAACATAACTCATTGTGTGCTTAGACGTTTACATTTAGAAAACATATTGACATGTTGTGTTCCCTTCTATTTATTCCTTACATTTTCCTTAATTGATCTTAAAAAGGTCTTTTTTTACCTTCATGAACCTGCAGAAACCCTGTTCTTGGAATCACTTCAAAAAAGGAAAATACAGTTAACATGAGCAAATCTGTCATATCGGCTACATAAAATCATAATGAGAACATCATAATTGTGTGCTTGGGACATGGATTTAATGGTGAGATTTTTTTGTTTTGTAATCAGGCTCTCAAAAATTATATAAAAATTTGGATTTCGATTTGTCGGCCGATATATCGGTTACCGGCCATATCGGTGCATCCCTAATATTAAGTCTTGTTTACTAAAAAAAACTTCAAAATGAACTGAGGTTATGCTTAAAACAAGATCAAATCGTTTGTTTTCCCTTTGAATAAACTCCATTAGCAGAGATTTCTTCTTGTTCCAGCACAAACTCACTTCATTTTATAATTTTTTTCATTAAACAAGATTATACAATGAATGATCTTCGGTCCTTTTGCTTCTCCAGTAAATGTATCTGAATGTTTAGATATTTGTGCTGGAGGAAGAGCATCTTGTTTTGCAGTGTTTTCTGTCCTTCATTTCCTGCTGAATAGATCCCGAGGGTCTGTCTCTGCTCTGATCACATTGCTGAGTGCCTTTGTTTGTGCGATTGATCCCTGTTCTTTAACCGTAGCATGCAAAAGTCCTGGAATCAACATATCTATAATAATCTCAATACATATCAAATCGTGTAAGGATTATCATTTCATTTGCCTCTATTTTGTTAAATGAAAAATCAAGAGAATTATTTTACTAATTGTAGATGAAGCATTAATCATTTTGCGTGTGTGTGTGTGTGTGTGTGTGTGTGTCACTGTGAAAAGGAATTGGTAGAATTTAACAAAATTCAAATGTTTGGGATAAAAGTACAGAGATGTTCTGTTTGAGATGACAAACATGATCCATGTGCTCACGTTTCTTGAATCCTTCATCATCTCTTTAGGTTCTGTACATATTAACCATCCATTGGAATAAATAACGTACCTATTTATCAACTGTCTGAGTCTTTGCACTGCCATAATGAACTGTTTACATTTTATGTGCAATAATGAATGACAATTATATGATTCAATGACTTTTTTACAGTCATGTACAAGCATCATACTGTACTGTATTGTAGACTGATGGTGTTAAATGCATGTCAGATTGTTTGTTTAATTTGATATTTGTGTATTTGGTTTCCTTTGACTTTATGTGAATGAAATGTACAGTATATATTGAGTCTTTTACAAAAGCTGCCAGGCATAGAGTAATAACTACACTGAACAATGCATTACAATAAAGAGAAGCTTTATAACCTGAAATGATCCGTTTATTTTCTGCATAGAAACACGTGATTGTGTTCGCCAGAGGGTGGCGCTACAGACCAACACACTGACATTATAATGCACTGCTCTCTAGAGGAAGTCTGTGCACCTCTCAACAATAATACTGTGGTCAAGAGAACAAAATGCATTTGAATTACAATTCATTTGAGAGGAATTCCCCTCTTAATTTTTATCTGACATCGGGAGCTTTTTAACTTTACTTCATTCTGCTTATTGTAAAAAGCTGTTTATATCAGTTGTTCATTGGTCATATATGGAGGACGAAACCTGCACAAAAAATAAATAAATGAATATGCACTAAATACTACATATGTAAATATATTAATAAATAAATGCATAAATTCACATATTCCTGCAAAAATAAATGTATAAATAATTAAATGTGCAAGGAGATAAATAATTGAATAAATAAAAAAATGTTAAAGGAAATGCTGAACTGAAAGTTGACTTTTTTTCCTTTTAACCGTTTATTCATTTTTGAATGTAGCTCCGTGTTTAAAAATGTTGCTCTACGACATTACTTGAACGGACCATTTGTCTCAGTTTTTTGTTTTTAATAATCTAGTCGATTAAAATATTGGATGTGAATGGAACCAATCCGCATTAATGGTGAGTAGAGTTGATTTTTTATTGATTTACCGTTTGATGAAACCTATAAGGTGAAGTGTGTGTGTGTGTGTGTGTGTGTGTGAGTGTGCACTGAACACCGAAGACTGGAGTAATGATGCTGAAAATTCAGCTTTGATCACAGGAATAAATTACACTTTACTATATTTACACTGGAGTAATATTTCTGAATTTTTACTGTATTTATGATCAAATAAATGAGCCTTGGTGAGCAGAAAAGAAAAACAGTAACAGTAATTAATAAAAAAAAAATCCTAATTATTCCAAACTTTTGAACGTTTATGTATCTTATAAATAAATTGTAGCTAATAGCTCCATGAAAGAGATATCAACAAACAATCATAGACACATGGTAAAGAAATGTATAATTTTTGCATTGACATATCTTAATTTTCAGGATCAAACTGAACAAAAACAATTACACAGGAACTTAAAATAATTTATTTGCTTTCTATGGGCGGCATTTCAGACTAGTGCAAATCCATGCATGCAGAGGGAAAATCAAAAGGACTGGCCTCATCTGCATATCGTCTACTTTGAACCAATCACAGCAGACGGGCGGAACCAATCTGAGCCACTGGATATAGAGTGTGATTGTAGACCAGCCTTTACACAGATGTGCTACAGTGTAAATACAATGACAAATGATGTCTAATGCTACACAGTTCATTTTAAATCCAAACCCTTTTTGATATGAATGATCAATCAAACATGATTGAAGCTGCAGTTTGACTGGGCAACATAAAAAAGACTGGCAAGAGCAGAAAAGTGCTACTTAAACCAATGATTTAAAGGGATAGTTCACCCAAAAATGAAAATTACCCCATGATTTACTCAAGCCATCCAAGGTATGTACGTCATTCTTCTTTCAGACGAATACAATCGGGGTTATATTAAAAAATGTCCTGGCTCTTCCAAACTTTATAATTCATAGTTTTCAGTCACGTGGCGGTCGCTGAGCCCTGGAGGGCAACACAGCCATAGAACTCCAGCACAGACTGAACAAGATGCAAGTTTTGGGCACTTGTGATCCATACACATACAATGCTGCGGAACGTTCTAAAACGCTTAACGTGAAAAACACTTAGGGTGGGTTGCACCAATAATTAAGCAAAGTTTAACGCTAATCAAGAATTTGTTAATCTGGGTTTTATTTTAAATCGAGTTGTGTTGCACCACTTAAGTTTAAACGCAGTATTAAATGTGTAGGAAGACTGTTAGAATTAAAGAGCTGAGCGAGCAGCAAAGCCGGAGGGTGAACTGACGTCAGGCTAAGATGCTTAATCGGTGCAACCCATCCTTACTTAAACATTGATATTAAAGGGATAGTTCAGCCAAAAATGAAAATTTGATGTTTATCTGCTTTCCAAGCATCCAAGATATAGGTGACTGTTTCTTCATTAGAACACAAATTAAGATTTTTAACTCCAACCGTTGCAGTCTGTCAGTCGTATAATGCATGTGAATGGTAACAAAATCTATGAGAGTAAAAAAAACATGCACAGACAAATTAAACTCTGCGGCTCGTGACAACACGTTGATTTCTTAAGACCATAGACTGTAAAAAAATATGGACGTAGTGTCCATGACGTCACCCATAGGATTCTGAAGAACAGTTTTGAAGCGTAAAGTAGAGTCGAGCTGGCCGTTGCCATCTTGGCAGAGCGTCACCGCGCGTCGATCCCGGATAAAATGGGCAAAGAGGCGGGACGTGGGTGGAGCTGAGGTGACGTGATGACTAACAGACAGCAGATAAATGGCTGTACACCTGTCACTCAAAGTGGCCACGCCCTTAATTATGCAGAACTTTAAGGCTTTATATAATGTAAACGAATGAGCTATAAAAAAATTCACCCCCCTCACAGTTGTCATGAAGGGCAAAATTAGATATATAGACCAAAACCACTGTTTGTACCAGGCTGTAAACATGTTTTTTTCTGCTGTAAAGTTGGGCATTTTAACATGGAGCTCAATGAGATTCTGCTCCCTTCTGGAGCCTGTCTCTAGCAGCCAGTCGATGAACTGCAGTTTAACTCACTTCCGTATTGGCTTCTAGAGAAACTGGGGGAGGTTGCCGCTTGCTTAAGACACGAAACGATCGGTTTGTGCGTGAAACCGAACAGTATTTATATCATTTTTTACCTCTAATAAACCACTATGTCCAACAGCCTTGAGCACGCGATCACCGGAAGTGATCGCTCAAGGCTAATTTTTGGGTGAACTATCCCTTTAAGAGATCAAATTCAGTTTACACCTTTTTAATGATGCATACTAGGCATACAGGCAAGCAGATGAGCCCAGAATATGAACACAACGCGTTTTTATAATGGGTTTTCGACAGAAAAAACGCTTGTGTTGTATTTATATTCTGTGTACATCTGCTTGCCTGTACAAAATATGCATCATCAGTAAGGTGTATATTGAATTCGGTCTTATAATATCACTGTCTTACTACATTACACAAACCTGGTAAAAAAATGACTGGTGGTCAATGGAAGAAAGCCTTGTTTTGCCCTCCAGGTGGGCGTTCCTATAAGGGTGTGACGTCACGTGAAAACTATGAATGGCAGCCCAAAATTTGAAGCCCATAAAAATGCATCCATCCATTATAAAAGTGCTCCACACGTCTCCAGGGGTTAATAAAGGCCATCTGAAAAATATCCATATTTAACATGTTCAACTTACGAATGATGTCCGAAGTAATGTAAGCGTTTTGAACTGTGAGAGGCGTTACACTTTCTGCGTAAGTTGAATACGGAAGGCGGTCTGACGGAAGCCAGATATTTGACTTTATAACGTGTTAAATATGGATATTTTTCTTACACAAACCCTTCGACTGGCTTCAGAAGGCCTTTATTAACCCCTGGAGCCGTGTGGAGCACTTTTATAATGGATGGATGCACTTTTTTGGACTTCAAATTTTGGGCTGCTATTATAAAACTTGGAAGAGCCAGGACATTTTTTTATATAACTCAGATTGTGTTCGTCTGAAAGAAGAATGTCATACACTGGGATGACTTGAGTAAACCATGGGGTAATTTTCATTTTGGGTGAACTATCCCTTTAAGGTCATTGCTATTGGTTCTCTCAAACTGAGCCACACCGACGGACGGTTTGAAGACTGTTCTGACTCAAAGTGCTCAGGCCTGTGTTTGCGGTATCAGGCAGACGCATTGATTTGAACAGCTATGGAGTCATCGACAAACCCAAGAGATCGTGTTTCACCTCGATCACATTTCGCCTGCACTTCTTACCGTTCTTAACAGGCACATAAAGTTCATTGCCATCCGAAGTCCATGCCTGCCATTTGGTAGAACTTCAGGTTGTGTGGCTGGTAGAATTCCCTCAGTTTCCGAATGACCTCTGGGTCGATTTTAGGATGCGTTCTGCCTTTGGTTTTGCCCAGACAGTGCGGTTTGCTACTGCCTTCTGGCTTTTTGAGGCAAGGGAAGCCCTTGGTCTTGTTGAAATAGAAGTGTTTATCCGTAATGATCCTCTGCAGGCCGAGGAAGTCCTGCACACGCCCCAACTCGCCCGCCGGGTCGCTGATCAGTCTCTCTCCGTGGACGAAATGGATCTGCGAGAGCGGAAAATAGGCCAGCCATCGCTCCAGGTGCCGGGCGTACAGGCCGATGTACAACGGGCTCCAGAGTGTGTCGATCTGTCCCGCCGACCGGTTCTTAAACGTCAGGCTCTCGAAGCTGGGGATACCGGGGGTCTTTGAGATTATCTGGGTGTAGTCTGAGATGGCGCGGGTGATGGGGTCTCGCACCACCACGATCAGCTTGATGTCCCTCGACATGCCGTGGATGCGGCCCGGCGTCTCTGGAGTGACGAAGTATCTAGGCGTCTTCTCCATCACGATTTGCCCGTTGAGGGCTTTGGGCATCATGCTCCTGAAAGACAAGATGAACAGTAGGGATACTTGATTATAGAGCAAACACCCACGCAAACGTTATTCCTAAATGACAGCGATTCGGCTCTGTCTATTAAAGATTCAGATCTGCGTTCTGAGCCAGAGAGAGTCATCGTCATGAAACAGCTTCTCAAATAGTAAACCACACAGCATCATTATTTCTGTTTTACAATCATTCATACATATTTACAATACATTCATATTATATTATAGTACAGGGATAAAAGGCTAAATATAAACACTGAGAGAGTGAATCACTTTTTGAAAGTTACTTGATGCTTCAAATATTGTATCAGTTGCATCATTACACCAGTAGGTGGCGACAAGTGACTGTCAAAAAGGTATGCCATTGAATCATTCATTCTAAAATACTGATTCATCCAGTAATTAAACACGTCATTATGAGTGAGTCATTGAATCATTCATTCAAGAGATTCATTCAAAAATGCTGATTCATCCAGTAATGAAACAAGTGAAGTCTTTATGAGTGAGTCATTGAATCATTCACTCAAGAGATAAAAAAAAAAAATCAAATAAATATATTTTTTCAATAGACTGCAGCAATTAACATTTTGTGTACTGTGTATAGTTATTATACACCTAAAGGATTATTAGGAACACCTGTTCAATTTCTCATTAATGCAATTATCTAATCAACCAATCACATGGCAGTTGCTTCAATGCATTTAGGGGTGTGGTCCTGGTCAAGACAATCTCCTGAACTCCAAACTGAATGTCAGAATGGGAAAGAAAGGTGATTTAAGCAATTTTGAGCGTGGCATGGTTGTTGGTGCCAGACGGGCCGGTCTGAGTATTTCACAATCTGCTCAGTTACTGGGATTTTCACGCACAACCATTTCTAGAGTTTACAAAGAATGGTGTGAAAAGGGAAAAACATCCAGTATGCGGCAGTCCTGTGGGCGAAAATGCCTTGTTGATGCTAGAGGCCAGAGGAGAATGGGCCGACTGATTCAAGCTGATAGAAGAGCAACTTTGACTGAAATAACCACTTGTTACAACCGAGGTATGCAGCAAAGCATTTGTGAAGCCACAACACGCACAACCTTGAGGCGGATGGGCTACAACAGCAGAAGACCCCACCGGGTACCACTCATCTCCACTACAAATAGGAAAAAGAGGCTACAATTTGCACAAGCTCACCAAAATTGGACAGTTGAAGACTGGAAAAATGTTGCCTGGTCTGATGAGTCTCGATTTCTGTTGAGACATTCAGATGGTAGAGTCAGAATTTGGCGTAAACAGAATGAGAACATGGATCCATCATGCCTTGTTACCACTGTGCAGGCTGGTGGTGGTGGTGTAATGGTGTGGGGGATGTTTTCTTGGCACACTTTAGGCCCCTTAGTGCCAATTGGGCATTCGTTTAAATGCCACGGCCTACCTGAGCATTGTTTCTGACCATGTCCATCCCTTTATGACCACCATGTACCCATCCTCTGATGGCTACTTCCAGCAGGATAATGCACCATGTCACAAAGCTCCAATCATTTCAAATTGGTTTCTTGAACATGACAATGAGTTCACTGTACTAAAATGGCCCCCACAGTCACCAGATCTCAACCCAATAGAGCATCTTTGGGATGTGGTGGAACGGGAGCTTCGTGCCCTGGATGTGCATCCCACAAATCTCCATCAACTGCAAGATGCTATCCTATCAATATGGGCCAACATTTCTAAAGAATGCTTTCAGCACCTTGTTGAATCAATGCCACGTAGAATTAAGGCAGTTCTGAAGGCGAAAGGGGGTCAAACACAGTATTAGTATGGTGTTCCTAATAATCCTTTAGGTGAGTGTATATATATAAATACACACACATGCATGTACGTATATTTAAGAAAAATAATTATATTTATATATATTTTTTATATATATATATACACACATGCAAATATTTCTTAAATATGTACATGTATGTGTGTGTATTTATATATACATAATAATTATACACAGTACACACACATATTATGTAAACACAAACTTTTATTTTGATCGTGATTAATTGTTTGACAGCCCTATTATATATAAACATATACAGGGAGTGCAGAATTATTAGGCAAGTTGTATTTTTGAGGATTAATTTTATTATTGAACAACAACCATGTTCTCAATGAACACAAAAAACTCATTAATATCAAAGCTGAATATTTTTGTATCAATATTTTAAGTAGTTTTTAGTTTTAGCTATTTTAGGGGGATATCTGTGTGTGCAGGTGACTATTACTGTGCATAATTATTAGGCAACTTAACAAAAAACAAATTTATACCCATTTCAATTATTTATTTTTACCAGTAAAACCAATATAACATCTCAACATTCACAAATATAAATTTCTGACATTCAAAAACCAAACAAAAACAAATCAGTGACCAATATAGCCACCTTTCTTTGCAAGGACACTCAAAAGCCTGCCATCCATGGATTCTGTCAGTGTTTTGATCTGTTCACCATCAACATTGCGTGCAGCAGCAACCACAGCCTCCCAGACACTGTTCAGAGAGGTGTACTGTTTTCCCTCCTTGTAAATCGCACATTTGATGATGGACCACAGGTTCTCAATGGGGTTCAGATCAGGTGAACAAGGAGGCCATATCATTAGATTTTCTTCTTTTATACCCTTTCTTGCCAGCCACGCTGTGGAGTACTTGGACGCGTGTGATGGAGCATTGTCCTGCATGAAAATCATGTTTTTCTTGAAGGATGCAGACTTCTTCCTGTACCACTGCCTGAAGAAGGTGTCTTCCAGAAACTGGCAGTAGGACTGGGAGTTGAGCTTGACTCCATCCTCAACCCGAAAAGGCCCCACAAGCTCATCTTTGATGATACCAGCCCAAACCAGTACTCCACCTCCACCTTGCTGGCGTCTGAGTCGGACTGGAGCTCTCTGCCCTTTACCAATCCAGCCACGGGCCCATCCATCTGGCCCATCAAGACTCACTCTCATTTCATCAGTCCATAAAACCTTAGAAAAATCAGTCTTGAGATATTTCTTGGCCCAGTCTTGACGTTTCAGCTTGTGTGTCTTGTTCAGTGGTGGTCGACTTTCTGCCTTTCTTACCTTGGCCATGTCTCTGAGTATTGCACACCTTGTGCTTTTGGGCACTCCAGTGATGTTGCAGCTCTGAAATATGGCCAAACTGGTGGCAAGTGGCATCTTGGCAGCTGCACGCTTGACTTTTCTCAGTTCACGGGCAGTTATTTTGCGCCTTGGTTTTTCCACACGCTTCTTGCGACCCTGTTGACTATTTTGAATGAAACGCTTGATTGTTCGATGATCACGCTTCAGAAGCTTGGCTATTTTAAGACTGCTGCATCCCTCTGCAATATATCTCACTATTTTTGACTTTTCTGAGCCTGTCAAGTCCTTCTTTTGACCCATTTTGCCAAAGGAAAGGAAGTTGCCTAATAATTATGCACACCTGATATAGGGTGTTGATGTCATTAGACCACACCCCTTCTCATTACAGAGATGCACATCACCTAATATGCTTAATTGGTAGTAGGCTTTCCAGCCTATACAGCTTGGAGTAAGACAACATGCATAACGAGGATGATGTGGTCAAAATACTCATTTGCCTAATAATTCTGCACTCCCTGTAAATACAAATTAAATAGTATCCCACGATAGTATACAATAGTATCCCAATGATATTAAAATAATGGTATCAAATGTCTTGCTATAATAAAATCATTTATGATCTGATATGGATTTTCTTCATAGAATTCACCCATAAATATGAACACAATAAAGATGTAAAGCATTTGGCAAAAATAAACCTACTTCTGCTGCTCAAATAACGGGGTGTATAAAATGCATTTTTATGATCAAACATGAATTCTTTTCATAGAATAAGGAAGAAAATATATTGTTTGTGGCACTGTATACAATGCAAAGTACTATTTCTAATACAAAAATATATACCTGAGAGAGTACATAAAGAACATAGACGAACCATATATTGTCATAATTTTGGATTTATTAGATTCATGTTTCATCTGCCAAAATCAAGTTTCTGTAAGATGTATGAATAGAAACATGCTATAATAATTTCCAAGAGGAAGTTCCTCAATTATGACATAACAGCGTCCTCTGTCTTCCCGGAGGAATGAAACGCGTCATTAGAGAGTGTTACTTATCTGAATACATACTAAATGCAACCACCTAGAATACCTTAGCAACCGCATAGCAACACTCTAGCAACCACCCTAAGTACCTTAGCAACCGCATAGCAACCACCCAGAATACCCTAGCAACCAGTGCAATTACCCTAGCAACCACACAGCAACACCTTAGTAACCACCCCGATTACCTTAGCAACTGCATAGCAACACCGTAGCAACCAGCCCCGAGTACCCTAGCAACCGCATAGCAACCACTCCAAGTACCTTAGCAACCACATAGTAACAACCACCCTGAGTACCCTAGCAACCACATAACAACACCATAGCAACCACCCTGAGAACCCTAGCAACTGCATAACAACCACCCCAAGTATCCTAGCAACCACTCTGAGTACCTTATCAAACTCTATTTGTTTTCTGATGGACTGTATTGACTTCAAAACCGTCAAATTTTAAACTCTAAACTATTTTAAACTTCAAACCTTCAAACTTAAAGCTTTTAATTAACTTTTTTTAACTTTCTGGTGTAGCTTTCTTAAGCCAACTTCATCCTCTAATTTAAGAACTGTAATCTGATTAGCAACGAATACGAGTTAGGAAAGTCATCACGTAAAGTAGTTGCGCTTTTCTTCTGGCGTTTCCACAGATCTGTGTTACTGCGTCGTCCAGCACAGTATCGATCATCCCGGGCCAGCGCACCTGAGCTGATGAGGTGACACGCTTTCTGTCCCGGCCACACACCAAACTGTGCCTCTGATTGGCTGTAAATGAGAAGTCAGGCTGCGAATGTGCATCAGTAATGCTGCTTATCCTGCAGATGTGCAGCCGGCATCAATCACGCGGGAGACTAATGGAACGCATGCGTGTCTTTCTTAGTGTTGGCAGATGGGACTCGTTTGTTTTAAGTGGCTCATCGGCCCACTGCTTTATGGTCCACCTGCACCCCGCCTGCCTTCACTACATCACCACATCTAATGTCTGTCTAAGAGACGCAACCCGTCCAGCTCGGAGAAGCCAAATAGATTCTAACAATACAAACACAAAATGCCAGAACAGAGCAGCCGTCAAACACACGACCGAATCAAATGATTCCTCTGCTCTTCTATGATAAAAATGCTTGATGAATAAAAACATACTGCAACTTTTAGAACTCAAAGCCAGTTTTGAAGTGTAATGCAAAAACATGAGTATAAACTACAAAAATTAGCCATAACGACATTCAGAATTGTGTACTATTTTTCCTTATTGAGAGTGCACTGCAAAAAATGCTTTTCTTATTTAGTATTTTTGTCTTGTTTCCAGTCCAAATATCTAAAAATTCTTAAATCAAGATGCTTTTACTAGATATTTGTTCCTGTTTTCTGAAAAATAAAATAAAGTTTTTGCTTAAGACAAGAACAAGACTCACATTTTTTATTCTGTTAATATTTTTTCTGTATAAAGACAAACATAAATAGTGATGAAAGCCAGAATATGAAACGTCACAGATGTATATTGACTGAGTAATCACTGTTGTGTAGAGGAGGGTCAAAATGACAGTTTTCACCTGGGGGGGGGTAAAAATGACTTTAGAAAGATGGCAGCATCATTATTTTATTTTCACACAGAGATTGGTAGATCTATTAGTGAAATCTGTCGACTTCATCAATCTGTGTTGCATTATATGCCAACGGTGACCGTTCAAACATGGGAAATAAGCACCACTTGTGTTAAGCATTCAAACTTTGGAAAAACAATATTCATGGCACTCAGACAGGTATGCAGTTGTGTTGATAGAAAAAATTTGATACATTTCAACATTATTTGTTCTTCAGATATCCCTCTTTAAAAGAAAAAAGCATCAGCTGTGTGCAAATTGACATTTGGTTTTCGAGCACTGAACTTTACCAGTTTACTCATGGAGCCGCATTAAGATCTCCATATCTCTGGGACTGAACCATCGAGGGCCTTTAAAATGAAAACACCAAAAGAAAAGTTTGTTAAGAACCAGAATCTAGAAGGATATTAATATATCTTTAATACTTCTTGAGTTACAGGCATGCAAACTTGAGACCAAAAACACACAAAGTGCTTATTTCCCATGTTTGAAAGGTCACCGTTGGCATATAATGCAACACAGATTAATAAAGTCAACAGATTTCACTAATAGATCTACCAATCTCTGTGTGAAAATGATGCCGACATCTTTCTAAAGTCATTTTTACACGCCTATAATGTCCAAATCTCAGGTGAAAATCCTCCTCTACACAACAGTGATTACTCAGTCAATATACATCTGTGACATTTAATATTCTGGTTTTCATCACTATTTATGTTTGTCTTTCTACAAAAAAAAAAAAAAAATTAACAAAATCAAGAAAGACCTCTGGTTGAGCACGGAATGATCCATTTAACAAAGTTATGGACCAGAGTTGAAGAACACACGTCGTTTCTCAGAATGCATGACCTGCTCAATTTCTCTGCATTGTAATTCTGTAAATTTCACTTCCTGTCATTCCAGTTCAAATTCCTTTAACATTTATTTCAATTTGTTTTGAGCTGTTTAATTTATAAAATGTATTCAAAATTAAAATTTGAATTAAAAAAAAATCAAACTAAATCCATAAAATGATCCCATGATGGAACCCTCTAAGATTTGCTCATCAAGGACAGCATTGATTGTTTTGGTTTTGCCTGTGTTCCCGGTAACTGTTAGTTTCCATGGTTGTTGATTAAAGGGTTAGTTCACCCAAAACTGTAAATCCTGTCATTAATCGTTCCAAACCCGCAAGACCTTCGTTCATCTTCAGACACAAATGAAGATATTTCTGATGAAATCCGAGAGCCTCCATAGACAGCAGTGTGATTAACACTTTCAAGGTCCAGAAAGGAAGTAAAGACATCGTTAAAATAGTCCATGTGACTCCAGTGGTTCAGCCTTAATGTCATGAAGCGTCGAGAATACTTTAGTGCACAAACACGAACACAAATAACGACTTTATTCAACAGTTTCTTCTCGTCTGTGTCCGTCTCCTACACTGTTGACGCAGTAAATACAGTGCAGCCCTTCAGAGTTACGTCAGAACGCCGGCTCACCATTGGCCGAGGCTGATCACGTGACGCATGCGTGTGATGATGACACAGGAGCTGACCAGCGTCAACCGCGTAAGAGTCTGACACAAACGAGAAGAAACTGTTGAATAAAGTCGTTATTTGTGTTCGTGTTTGCGCACTAAAGTATTCTCGACGCTTCATCACATTAAGGCTGAACCACTGGAGTCACATGGACTATTTTAACGATGTCTTTACTTCCTTTCTGGACACTGAAAGTGTTAATCACACTGCTGTCTATGGAGGGGTCAGAGAGCTCTCGGATTTCATCTTCATTTGTGTCTGAAGATGAACGAAGGTCTGACGGGTTTGGAACGACATGAGGAATTAATGACAGAACTATCTCTTTAACTTACACCTGTTTCTAGGTTTGTTAATCATCATGTTCTGTGTGTTCAAGCCCTCAGGTTCCTCTGTTCATGGTTCGGTGTCAGTGTTTGAATGAAGTTGTTCTGCTAAGCGTTCTCCTGCTGTTCATTCTTTGGATTAATGATTAAAGACTGTTCTCGATCAGTTTCTGCAACAGTAGCAACAAAAGAGTCCATATGACTTCAGAGATGACAGGTACTTGCTGTCCGTCATGCGGTTCAGATGAAGTCACACTGAGGACAGGCCATATGATTCCTCTAGTGTCCTTCGCAGGAGACAGACTCTGATTGCTGTGCCAGCTCGTGTCGATACAGCGGCGATGCCAATCCCCAGACCGCGCTGCATTGTCAGTGACTTCATCTGAGAAAGCACTTAGCCTAAAGACTTCCCTCTTTACCTCTGCCTATTATGGGGCCAGCAAGTCTATTAGGTGCCGCCATTAATTATTCACCCGCTTCAAGTGATGTGAGCGCTTCGTACTCGCATGTGCCGCCGAGCTTCAGTCCTCCAGCTAATGCAAGGATTTCTGATGTCCACTGGATATTCAACTTTACAGGATACAGAGGAATAAATATAGGTCATTAATTTTTAGTCTATAAACATTTAAAAGTAGATTCAAAATGCAATTCTTATAAACATGCCAGGGTGATGCAACATCCTAATGACAAAAAAACTCATTAAAAGAATGAGATGCTTTGAAAGAAACCTTATTATGTAGGTTTACACCTTTTATTATTATTTCAAATGACCAAAACTGCAAATTCAATATTTGAAAAACATTAAGTCCACAGGAAATGATGTGTCAAGTCTTAAAATATCAGAAAATGTGACCTTTTTTGGCAAGGCAATGTTAGTTGTCATCAAAATATCGTCATGTGATCAAACGCAATGATATTGATAATTTATGATATTTTTTAAAAACATGTTTATAAATGTATCTATAATAATATAACTTATAATAGAAATATATATGTCATACTATTTTATTTATTTTATTTGGTTTGTTTATATGTCAAGTACATGATTGTTTACATCACTTCTTGTTTGCAATAAGAAAATCAATACAATTGTACAAAAAATTACAAATCATAAAAAAAAGTAATATATATATTAGGGATGCACCGATATGGCCGATAACGATAATTCTTTATATTTGAAGGCCGATAACCGATATATCGGCCGATAAATCTAAATCCAAATTTTTATATAATTTTTGAGAGCCTGATTACAAAAACAAAAGTCTCACCATTAAATCCATGTCCCAAGCACACAATTATTATGTTTTTATTATGATTTATGTTAACTGTATTTTCCGTTTTTGAAGTGATTCCAATCATATTTCAAGCAATTCATAACCATGATGGCGAACAGTGTCTCAGCTGAAGGAAATCATACATTATTTATCAGCTTTAATATATCAGACAAATTTTCTTATCAGGCTGATAACATTAAAAATGCACATATATAGGCCAATACCAATATGGTGGCCGATATATCGTGCATCCCTAATAAATATAAATAAATATTAAAGCTGCAAGCAGCGATGAAATGGCCCTCGCACCCGGTGGCCTCAGGAAAACTGAATAGTGGGTGACATGCATTTAAGCGGGTAAATGTAGGAGAAAAATAGCAGCCGTTTCGTTTTCGCTATGGCTAACTGAGTATTGCCGTGTAGAAGTCTTCAGGTCAGGACTATTATCAAACGTGAATTATCGGACATTGTATGCCCGAGTTACAACAACTTCCTGTCTAATGGTGAAACGACAAATTTTCTTCAGGCAAAACATTTGCAGAGAAAATTCTAAATATCTCACTTCCTGTTGGTTTTCATATTTTGCACCAGGAGACTTTTTGTAGGTATTGGGCTGTTACATGTGTGTACAGAATTTCATTCTTGTACGAGAAATGTAGCACGAACAACACTTAATAGAAATTTTGTAGGTGGCGCTATCGAGCCATTTTGCCACGCCTAATTCAGACGTACGTTTTCACCACTTCTGACGCGTGTGCAAAGTTTCATGAGTTTTCGAGCATGTTTCGGAGAAGAAGAAGAAGAATAGACCGAGCAATTGCAATAGGGTCCTCACACCATCATAAATATAAACTTATCTTTATATTTTTAAACATTTTTGAAAATAGAGTAATAATGACTCAGAAATGTAAGGAACACCAACAACATGCATTTGAAGACCATAAAAACCAAAATGAATAGAAAATGAAAATGTGTAGTTTTCTTTATTATGGACACTAGTGTTTATGTCGTTGACGGTGCGGTGTAAACACAAGTGTGAGGCTTTTTTGAGTGTACGCTAGATCTGCTTTAACCTAATTGAGACATTTAGAGAAAACAACAAAGATGCTGATCCAAATTAATTCAGATTAGCCTGTGAGATGAAGTATTTGAACAGCCAATATGTTTGGAAAAGCCTGATTCAGGACAGGTAAGTCTTTGTTTGCTCACCGAACATAAAGATCAATCTAAGTGATATGGATTGTGTGTAAGCTTTGAAGCGCTTCATTGTTTGGCACATTGCTCCGTGTCGTCCAATCCCAGCCGCTGTAGGTCTCCTCTAATTGAGGCTGCGTTTGGCCGGGTCTCTGAATAAACCAAATGGTGCCGTGGGTATTGATCGTGATGGGGGTATGGTAATGTGGGTCTCAGCTGCTGCGGCGGCAGGTGGAGTTTGTAGATGGGTCTCATCAGCAGCTCGCCGTGCACAAACAGATGTGAGGCAATTACCCTGTCTTCTGTCCAGATACTGCAAAGGGTGTGATACGAATCTTCTCATTCCAATGAAGCTGTTTAATGGGATGATAAAGCCTTTGTTTTTTATTTTTATAAATGCTGACTTGCAAATAAACACCTCTCACACACCTGGACACTCACAGGTGCGTTACGACAGTGGAAGAATAGAAATGTCCCACACTGAAGGGCTAGTGAGTGCCTATATAGACCACAGAAATATGAATCAGCAAGACTGCTTTATTGATAATAATCACAAATGCTTCTTTAGCAGATTTCTGAATGATCATGTGACACTGAAGACTGGAATAATGATGCTGAAAATTCAGCTTTGATCACAGGAATAAATTACTCTTTACTATATAACATTATGACAGGTGAAGTGACTAACACTGATGATCTCTTCCTCACGGCTCCTGTTAGTGGGTGGGATATATTAGGCAGCAAGTGAACATTTTGTCCTCAGAGTTGATGTGTTAGAAGCAGGAAAAATGGGCAAGCGTAAGGATTTGAGCGAGTTTGACAAGGGCCAAATTGTGATGGCTAGACGACTGGGTCAGAGCATCTCCAAAACTGCAGCTCTTGTGGGGTGTTCCCGGTCTGCAGTGGTCAGGATCTATCAAAAGTGCTCCAAGGAAGGAACAGTGGAGAACCGGCGACAGGGTCATGGGCGGCCAAGGCTCATTGATGCACGTGGGGAGCGAAGGCTGGCCCGTGTGGTCCGATCAAACAGACGAGCTACTGGAGCTCAAATTGCTCCAGAAGTTAATGCTGGTTCTGAAAGAAAGGTGTCAGAATACACAGTGCATCTCAGTTTGTTGTGTATGGGGCTGCATAGCCGCTGACCAGTCAGGGTGCCCATGCTGACCCCTGTCCACCCCCGAAAGCACCAACAGTGGCACGTGAGCATCAGAACTGGACCACGGAGCAATGGAAGAAGGTGGCCTGGTCTGAGGAATCACGTGTTCTTTTACATCACGTGGATGGCCGGGTGCGTGTGCGTGGCTTACCTGGGGAACACATGGCACCAGGATGCACTATGGGAAGAAGGCAAGCCGGCGGAGGCAGTGTGATGCTTTGGGCAATGTTCTGCTGGGAAACCTTGGGTCCTGCCATCCATGTGGATATTACTTTGACACGTACCACCTACCTAAGCATTGTTGAGACCATGTACAGCCTTTCATGGAAACGGTATTCCCTGGTGGCTGTGGCTCTTCCAGCAGGATAATGCTCCTGCCACAAAGCACAAATGGTTCAGGAATGGTTTGAGGAGCACAACAACGAGTTTGAGGTGTTGACTTGGCCTCCAAATTCCCCAGATCTCAATGCAATCGAGCATCTGTGGGATGTGCTGAACAAACAACTCCAATCCATGGAGGCCCCACCTCCAAACCTACAGGACTTAAAGGATCTGCTGCTAACATCTTGGTGCCAGATACCACAGCACACCTTCAGGGGTCTAGTGGAGTCCATCAGAGACGGGTCAGCAAAAGGGGGACCAACACAATATTAGGATATAATGTTATGCCTGATCGGTGTATATTCACATAGAAAACAGCTGTTTTACATTCTAATAATATTTCACAATTTACTGTTTATCATCAAATAAATGCAGCCTTGGTGAGCATAAGAGATTTCTTTAAAAAATATATTAAAAAATGATTTTACATGCCTGAATTTGGTATTTGACTAAGACAGAAAAATTGGATTGTCAATTTTGTGTAAGCTCTTAAACACATTTTTCACTGCTGACACTTTGCGATTAATTGGTAAAAAAAAAATATATTGACGTGCTAAAATTGTCAATATTTATGTAATATACCCTGTAAAGCAAAGCAGAAATATGTGCTTGCAGTAGGACAATGGGGAAGTAAGTGTGTGTGTGTGTGTGTGTGTGTGTGAGCCCAACCATCCGTTTCTTTGCATATAGAGGCCATTAAAGAGCCAGTCAGTTGTAACTGTGCCCTGTCCACTTCCCAGAAACATCCATCATCAGGGGCCGCAGACGCCAGATCCCCGTTCACAGTCCCCTGAGGGGCCTAATGAGAGCCGAATTACCAATGGACCATCCAGCCTTATGTTGAGTTCATAAAGTACTGTATACTTATGCCAACATAGACACCCAGCCAAAATAAACATACACAGACTGTTTCTGAAATTCTGAAAATAATATTTCACGCATTATGTATAATAATTGACAGATCTGGCTCTGCTCGTTTAAAAAGCATGTGTTCAATATTAATTCATCTAAAGTCTCTTATATTCCTCTATTAATATCATCATCATACTCAGCGGCTCTGTTTTGATGAGTCTATGCCCTTGTGAAGCAGATGCACTACTCATATTGACAGAGCATTAATAATTAATGGCCTCAAAAAGGCTCCTCTCGGGACGAGCCCATGAATGGCTATAAAGGCAT
The DNA here is from genome assembly GCA_039654625.1 of Rhinogobio ventralis. Classification (NCBI taxonomy): domain Eukaryota; kingdom Metazoa; phylum Chordata; class Actinopteri; order Cypriniformes; family Gobionidae; genus Rhinogobio; species Rhinogobio ventralis. The sequence goes on from CM077212.1 coordinate 929,968, forward strand.
GTCTTGTTTCTGCATTACAAGGACAGGAATGCTCACAAACGTCTCTATGATTAGCAATGCAATTACGTGTGTGGCGTTTAAACATATGCACGTTAAAAAAGCAAAGCCAAAATCAAGGTTTGGCTTTGAATTTAAATTCCAATTTTAATGACCTCTTCATGAATTGCAAATGAATTCTCATAATGTGTTGACATCACATGACGCAGCATTATCGCCAAAGCTCATTTCCAGAAGGTGCTTATTTTCCCGGACGGAGATTTTAGGTTGGGCTCGCCTGTCCCTCCAGTAGTTCTGAATCAATATATTGATGTCTTTCAGACTTCAAAACTGTTTCAAAGCTCTCACAATCACATCTCAGATATTTCCCCCTCTATTGAACTTGAAGAGAGAGGATCTATCTCGTGCACTATTGAGGGTGACTTACACCAAATAGATTTCTTTAAAGCAAAGTGACAGTATTGGCGTTTGAAACGTGAACTCGGAGCCTCAGCAGAATAAAACCTCTTGCTAATTGTAACCGAATCTCAAGCTAACCGGTTTTATGCCAGCGTGACGTGAAGGTCAAGCGTCGGCGCCAATCAATCGTAGAAACACTGTAAGGACAAAACTTTGTTCCAGATCTTGTTTTCTGTGAGATCTGAGATTGTGAAACCAGCGTCCCCACACGAACACCTACAGATTTAATCTCTGCTTGATAACAAGATTAATGACCGGTCCATTCCATTAGAGCCGCATGCGTCAGCGTGGACGGATTCCAGGATCTGACCATATGAAGTCCCCGGCGCAGATCATTATGCTCGGTGGAAAATGTGACTCGGGTTAAAGATCAATTGAAGGGTTTCTCAATAATGTCAAGTGGCCTGTCATGCTGTGAGGTCCATCTGGTCTCGGCGAGATGACAGACCTCTGAGCAGAACGCCGGGGATTCGTGTGCCAACACACAAACACAAAGGAATATCAGTGCAATATTACATGACAAGCGTAGAAACGTTCATTTCAAAAGCGTTTTCAGGTTAATTAATGTGGCCGTGGCACCAATTGTGAATTGACAAAACAATCAATCAGCTGTTTAAAAGCGACGTAATTGAGTTTGGTCAACTCTCTGAGCAGCGCGACCAGCCATAAAATTGAACGGCGAGACTTTATTGGACTTCTACAAACAAATGAATAAATAATTGACACTAGAGGCGCCGTTTCACAAAAACCAATGGCATGATTCCTTCTGGCCATACAACAACGACATTCCCAAGTATTCATGTTATATCTAAACAAAAATCAGCCATACTAAAATAACAGACATACACAGACTTAACAACAATACGAAATCAATGCAAATCCTGAAACAGATATAAGCCTACACCGTGTCCTGACCAAACGCGACGCGACACGTGAGAAAATGTATCTTTTCCATGTTTTTTTGTATCCTACTAATCGGCTGCAATGGCGATTCCTGACTATTCTATTTTACAAAGTTTATTTATTTTCTACTGATATATTGTGCATTGTTGCTTTCAGTAGGCTATGTCAATAAAGGTCAAGAAAAAGGATATTTATATGCATCATTCACCTCAAGAGGAAACAACAATGTTCAAACTGTCAACTCAAGATGAACAAACAAGTGTATTATAAGATTTTAAAAAATGGTTTCAGTCACTCATTATGTATTTTCATTCATGCTAAAATACATTTAGGAATTTCATGTAGGCTACTTGTCCATTTAGTTGTTCATGCAGAGAGAGCCCGCCCACACGCTCTTCTGATTGGCTGTGATTTTTGATTGATCTCGGGTCGAGTCTGGTTTGGACAGACAACTTGCTTATTGCATCGCGTCTTGTTAGGACACGGCGTTAGGCTGTTTAAATTTGCTTTTCAAAGCTGCAATTTCTTCCAAAAGCCAACTCAAGCACCAGAACTAACGAGCAGCATCATGAGCGGTTTATTTCCCCTGTTTTGTCTGAATGCTAGGGTATGGAAACTGCCATACGTAAACGCCGCCCCTGACTCGCACCTCCTCACATCTGCCCAATGTATCAATCCCTCTTGAGATTTCAAACGCAACTCAAACACAAACAATGGAGTGTTCTCAATACAAAGCAACATCTGGCGACAGCTCCAGAGATGATCAACACCGCCAACTTCCATCCAGCCCCACTTCAGTGGATTGCAATCGCCAGATGGCTTTATTTCTCTCACTCCAACCTTTATGAATATGCTGTTATATTGATACCACGCCTCATCAAATAATACACTTATGTTTATCAAAAACAGACCTTTGGGAGGTTATGCAATGGTAAAATTCTCACTTTAGGACAGTAGCGAAAGCTGTGATCCGTTCGTGCAAATATAAGACTTTATAGTGTCTACATTTATGAATGTACTGCAACAAAAGCAACGCTGCATGCAAAGTTGCATCGTTTTTAGGAAAGTAAAGTGCACTGTAAACAAATTGAGACTTTGCATTATATTATTGGCTACCAGTAATGCAATTGCAATATTATGATTTCCAACTTAACCCTCTGTCATTTCTGACCAAAAATGTTATGTTTTGTTTTTTTAGAATTTTTTTCTTCATCGGAATGGTACGAAACTTGGTAAAGGTTTTTGCACTTGCTGTGTGAGCACGAGACAAAACCATGGACATGATTAGAAAAGGTTCAATGGTCCTGAAAACAATAGTCACACTTGTGTTGTTCACGGTTATTGGAAATGAATGGGAGATGAATCTCATCTAGTGGAAGCGTTCGGTACTGCGCACAAACACAATCTGACTGAAAGCTTGTTTTTTGAGATATCAACCTCACATTTGGATCACAGCTTGTTTTAATTTTTTCTCACAGTTTTAGGGTAAAACGTGTTTTAAAAAATATATGTTTCATATAAAAATTTAAATTTGTTCACTTTTTAAGACAGCAATAATCTGCCACGTGTCTTCTTTAATAAGAGCTCAAACTTCAGTCTGTGACCCAAAACATTCCAGATTTATGAGAGTTTAAGTTCAGGTCCATGCTCAAAAAGTGAATAAATGGATTATAACTACTGCATAAACATAACTTAGTGCCATAAAATCCCCTAAAAATATTCAATAAAAAATATGATCAAACTAAAATATAGTACAATCATTTAATTGAAATTAAAAAAGTATATTTCTGTAATCTTTTACCGACTCGCGAGCAGCACCAGAGGGTTAATCTCCCAGAATGCAATGCATGAATAAATTATGCATTTGCATTATTTATTTATTTATTTTACTATGTGCTGTTTAATTTTTCTCTTGTCATAAAGGCTCTTTATTGGCATCAATGGTTCAGTTAAAGAACCTTTAACATCTTTCTATTGCACAAAGGATTCTTTAAAATGGAAAAGTGTTCTTTAAATTATTAAAATTAGGAATAAAATCTTAAAATCTTTTAAGAACTAATCCCTAAAAGGTTCTTGGGGGAACCAAAATGGTTCTTCTATGGCATTGCTGTGAAAATGGCATTCTATGGCATTGCTGATTCCCCTTTAGGAATCTTTTTTCTAAGAGTGTAAATGATGGCACAATTTTCATTTTTGGGTTCACTGTCCCTTTACGAGTCGCTAAACTTTGCTTATTTTCTCCGTGCATTACATAATTGTGTTCTATAACACTGACACCAGCTAATTAAAATATATCCCACCGTGCACAAAATGTTTTTTCCACAAAAAAGTCCAAATGCAGTGTTATAGTTACATGCATTCTATTATTACAGCTGTACTGCATGCACATGCGGCGTGCATTATTACCTGTACCAGCTGAGTCCGCGCGCGTAATGCCTGTCAAAAAAGTGCGGTTCTGAGCCGAGCGCGCGGATGTCCGGATGGAGCCGCAGGAACTCCAGGAGCGCGCGCGTGCCTCCCTTCTTTACCCCGATGATCAGCGCGTGCGGGAGTCGCCGGGTCGCGGTCCAGTCTTTCGTTGAGCTGTTGGCATCCGCGCTCTCATCTCCCACAGAGTCAGTCCTATTACTGTCCCATCCCACCGGTGAGTTCTGCGAGCTGTCCACCGGGTCCGACCCGCAGCACCCCAGCAGGAGGCAGAGGATGGAGACGCATTTGATACTGAAGGAGAACATCACTGCTAGTTTTTGCACGAGTCTCCGCAAGTCCAGGGGCGCGCTGGTGAACGTTGCCATCCCTCCGAGGGCGCTCTGTGCACGGCCATTCTCTTCAGGACTTTATTCGCTTCACTTTGACCAGCTGGAAGCCACACGGGCGGATGGCAACGCGCGCGTCCCGAAGGCATCGCGCGTAACAGTTCTCATGCCGTGCAGAGATGCATTGTGTGTCACAGAGAGACTCGTGTTTCCATGCTGGACGCGGACAGTAGAAAACAGACTCCAGACTGTCCCGAAGCTGCTCTCATTCATTCATGAAAGTGCGCGTGGAGCTCCAGCTGTCTGTGATTGGAGAGTGACAGATGGAGGCGGGGTTAATGCTGCTCTTCTGATACATTAGATGAGCTCGAGCTGTTGGCATGGGGTGAAAAATATCATGCATTATTTTTCCATAATTTGGCCACAGTGATGTACATTACAATGTGCTCTCCTTATAATAACAATACACTCTAAAAACTGCTGGGTTAAAAACAACCCAAATTGGGTTGAAAATGGACACACCCAGCGATTGGGTTGTTTTATCCCAGCGGTTGGGTTGTTTTATCCCAGCGATTGGGTTGTTTTATCCCAGCGGTTGGGTTTTTTATTCCAGCGATTGGGTTGTTTTATCCCAGCGGTTGGGTTGTTTTATCCCAGCGATTGGGTTGTTTTATCCCAGCAGTTGGGTTTTTTATTCCAGCGATTGGGTTGTTTTATCCCAGCGGTTGGGTTGTTTTATCCCAGCGGTTGGGTTGTTTTATCCCAGCTGTTGGGTTGTTTTATCCCAGCGGTTGGGTTGTTTTATCCCAGTGGTTGGGTTGTTTTATCCCAGCGGTTGGGTTGTTTTATCCCAGTGGTTGGGTTGTTTTAACCCAATCACTGGGTTTGTCCATTTTCAACCCAACTTGGGTTGTTTTTAACTCAGCATTTTGTAATAATTTATAATGGTAGGTTTGTTCCCCCTCTAGAAAAGTTGGAAACAGACAACTAAAAAATTAAAATAAGCGATTAAAATGAATAATTTCTTGCATTTGAAGAATAGAGTCTGTCTTGGATGATCTGGATTGGTGACTCTCTCGATCAGACGCTCAGCAGTGTAAGCGTCTCTGTGAGCGTCTGAAGATGTTCTTGATCTCATGATTGGTTTGGCATGTAGTCCAGTTATCAGATCAGCGCAGTAAAGCTGAGATCACAGGACAGGGTTCAGCTCTCATCGTTACACACACTGTTATTTAAATGCACAGTTTCATTTTTTCCAGGGACCAGAAGATAGACGTGGTGCTGGACGGGCAGATATAACTCTGATTTTATTACCTGCAAAAGGTAATGCGATATCAAATAAACACAGAGAGTGCGTTTACAGTTCTGATATTTATTGCATTAATGATCCGTTTGCATCATGACGGCATCAGGGTAAACGCATTACATGGCCATTTTGTGGTGATTTGTCTGGTTTATGTTGTGATTTATTTCTCCCATCTTCCAAGTGCAGATGTGACCAGGGTCAAAAGGTCAAACGTGCACTCTTTTTAAAAGAGCCATACTTAGTCATTCTCCAAATGTTGCTGTGTTTTTCTTGAAATCTATACTAATACAATACTGCATAATGATAATGTATGACACAATATAAAATATCATATCATCATATCTATAAGCAATAATAAGTTGCATGATAAAAACTACATTGCATGATGTATATACTATATGTGTGTGTGTGTAAAATTAAATAGCCAAAACTCTATATTAAATATTACAAATCGTCATATCTAAACAATAAGTTTAAAAGAATAAATTTCATAAATATATATTTTTGATTATATATGAATATGTAATATGTTTAAAATGTTTATATATAAATAATTTCAAATATTTAGTATTTATTTATGATAAATACTATAAATAAATATGAATATATATATATATAATGCTGCATACAAAAATTCGTTTTTATTATAAAAACTAATTAAAATAATTAAAAAAAAATTATTTAAAATAATTAGTTCTTATTATTTTAAACTTATTGTTTTGATATGATGATTTTTAATATTAATTACATTTTTTAGCTATTTCATTTTACATATAATAAATATTTAAATCTGTGTATGTGTTATATTATTTAACAAATAAATTAAATATAAAATGAAACAAAAAGTAATGCTCTGATACCAAAGAAAGTGGCACTTTTTAAACCATGGCATGTGTAGGTGTCATGGCAGTAAATCTGTCTGGATTTACCTGTTCGTTTTATCAATTGAACTTGTTTTCGAGGATCAGAGAACAAGGTCGCTCAAGTCAGTCCAAGCACTCGCACGTCTCTGTGAGTCCAAGAACAGATTGTTGGATGATGAAGTAGCCATCTATAAAACGCTGACCCTGGGTCAGGGCCAGTGAGTGGCAAGACTGATTTATTTTCTTCAGGGTAGAAAACACTGTTTTCATGAAAGTATAATGAGCCGCAGAGCTTTATTAAGAGTGCCGAGCCGTACCTGGGTCGTATTCTTCAAATCGTCAAATAAGAAATAATTGCTTTGTCTGCTGGCTGACTTCAGTTTAGGCAACGCACGGCCAACACAACCTTTTTCTGAGAGATATATGCTGTTCTCGTCAAGAGGCAGTAAGATAAAGTTAACCTTTCAATCTTTTGAAGTATGACTAGAATAGCACCTTTCTACATTCAAACCTCTCCATTGGCAATCACCAGTCTATAACTCATCATGGATTAATGTTGTATGTGACATGCATGAGCAAAACTAAGCACCGCAATACATATTTTGATACAAAAAGGCTGAACTCAAAAAAAAATCCATATACATTTTTCATCTGTTTGCATTACACAGCTTTATTTTTTTGATGCATAAATGAAACATCACAGCTTCATAATAAACTTTCTCAGAGTCATATGAGGGAAAATCACAGAGTGCTGCATGAATTAACCAATGCACTGGCATCTCTAACTGGGCAACATGCAATATAGAAAAGCAGCTAAAAACAAACCGACAGCCTGAGACGTGTGCGCTTAACGATGAGCGCCTGCTTGTGCTCCAGTATTAATATTTCAGAAGTGAAGGCTCTCATGTCATACATTACTGAAAACATCCTCGCCACGCTCTCCCGTCCCCTGTAGTCCTTCTGCACTGCCACAAAAAAGGGATAATTTGCTTAAAAATTACAATTCTGTCATCATGTACAAACTAAAACGTCATTCCAAGCTAGTGTGAGTTTGTGGAGCACAAAAGATGTAGTGCACTGATCGTTCCCTATCCCCTATATAGTGTGCTGTCTGATGGTTCCCTATCCCCTAAATAGTGCACTGTCTGATCGTTCCCTATTCCCTATATAGAGAACTGTCTGATCGTTCCCTATCCCCTATAGAGTGCACTGTCTGATCGTTCCCTATTCCCTATATAGAGCACTGTCTGATCGTTCCCTATCCCCTATATAGAGCACTGTCTGATCGTTCCCTATCCCCTATATAATGCACTGTCTGATCGTTCCCTATTCCCTATATAGTGCACTGTCTGATCGTTCCCTATCCCCTATATAGTGCACTGTCTGATCGTTCCCTATTCCCTATATAGTGCTCTGTCTGATCGTTCCCTATCCCCTATATAGTGCGCTGTCTGATCGTTCCCTATCCCCTATATAGTGCACTGTCTGATCGTTCCCTATTCCCTATATAGTGTGCTGTCTGATCGTTCCCTATTCCCTATATAGAGAACTGTCTGATCGTTCCCTATCCCCTATATAATGCACTGTCTGATCGTTCCCTATTCCCTATATAGTGCACTGTCTGAGCGTTCCCTATCCCCTATATAGTGCACTGTCTGATCGTTCCCTATTCCCTATATAGTGCACTGTCTGATCGTTCCCTATCCCCTATATAGCGTGCTGTCTGATCGTTCCCTATCCCCTATATAGTGCACCGTCTGATCGTTCCCTATCCCCTATATAGTGCACCGTCTGATCGTTCCCTATCCCCTATATAGTGCACTGTCTGATCGTTCCCTATCCCCTATATAGTACACTGTCTGATCGTTCCCTATCCCCTATATAGCGCGCTGTCTGATCGTTCCCTATCCCATATATAGAGCACTATCTGATCGTTCCCTATTCCCTATATAGAGCACTGTCTGATCGTTCCCTATCCCCTATATAGTGCACTGTCTGATCGTTCCCTATCCCCTACATAGTGCACTGTCTGATCGTTCCCTATCCCCTATATAGAGCACTGTCTGATCGTTCCCTATCCCCTATATAGTGCACTGTCTGATCGTTCCCTATCCCCTATATAGAGCACTGTCTGATCGTTCCCTATCCCCTATATAGAGCACTGTCTGATCGTTCCCTATCCCCTATATAGTGCACTGTCTGATCGTTCCCTATCCCCTATATAGAGCACTGTCTGATCGTTCCCTATTCCCTGTATAGAGCACTGTCTGATCGTTCCCTATTCCCTATATAGAGCACTGTCTGATCGTTCCCTATCCCCTATAGAGTGCACTGTCTGATCGTTCCCTATTCCCTATATAGAGCACTGTCTGATCGTTCCCTATCCCCTATATAGAGCACTGTCTGATCGTTCCCTATCCCCTATATAATGCACTGTCTGATCGTTCCCTATTCCCTATATAGTGCACTGTCTGATCGTTCCCTATCCCCTATATAGTGCACTGTCTGATCGTTCCCTATTCCCTATATAGTGCTCTGTCTGATCGTTCCCTATCCCCTATATAGAGCACTGTCTGATCGTTCCCTATCCCCTATATAGTGCACTGTCTGATCGTTCCCTATCCCCTATATAGAGCACTGTCTGATCGTTCCCTATCCCCTATATAGAGCACTGTCTGATCGTTCCCTATCCCCTATATAGTGCACTGTCTGATCGTTCCCTATCCCCTATATAGAGCACTGTCTGATCGTTCCCTATTCCCTGTATAGAGCACTGTCTGATCGTTCCCTATTCCCTATATAGAGCACTGTCTGATCGTTCCCTATCCCCTATAGAGTGCACTGTCTGATCGTTCCCTATTCCCTATATAGAGCACTGTCTGATCGTTCCCTATCCCCTATATAGAGCACTGTCTGATCGTTCCCTATCCCCTATATAATGCACTGTCTGATCGTTCCCTATTCCCTATATAGTGCACTGTCTGATCGTTCCCTATCCCCTATATAGTGCACTGTCTGATCGTTCCCTATTCCCTATATAGTGCTCTGTCTGATCGTTCCCTATCCCCTATATAGTGCGCTGTCTGATCATTCCCTATCCACTATATAGTGTGCTGTCTGATCGTTCCCTATCCCCTATATAGTGCTATAGAGTGCACTGTCTGATCGTTCCCTATTCCCTATATAGAGCACTGTCTGATCGTTCCCTATCCCCTATATAGAGCACTGTCTGATCGTTCCCTATCCCCTATATAATGCACTGTCTGATCGTTCCCTATTCCCTATATAGTGCACCGTCTGATCGTTCCCTATCCCCTATATAGTGCACTGTCTGATCGTTCCCTATCCCCTATGTAGTGCACTGTCTGATCGTTCCCAATCCCCTATATAGAGCACTGTCTGATCGTTCCCTATCCCCTATATAGTGCACTGTCTGATCGTTCCCTATCCCCTATATAGTGCACTGTCTGATCGTTCCCTATCCCCTGTATAGAGCACTGTCTGATCGTTCCCTATCCCCTATATAGTGCACCGTCTGATCGTTCCCTATCCCCTATATAGTGCACCGTCTGATCGTTCCCTATCCCCTATATAGTGCACTGTCTGATCGTTCCCTATCCCCTATATAGCGCGCTGTCTGATCGTTCCCTATCCCCTATATAGTGCACTGTCTGATCGTTCCCTATCCCCTATATAGAGCACTGTCTGATCGTTCCCTATCCCCTATATAGTGCACTGTCTGATCGTTCCCTATCCCCTATATAGAGCACTGTCTGATCGTTCCCTATCCCCTGTATAGAGCACTGTCTGATCGTTCCCTATCCCCTGTATAGAGCGCTGTCTGATCGTTCCCTATCCCCTATATAGCGCGCTGTCTGATCGTTCCCTATCCCCTATATAGAGCACTGTCTGATCGTTCCCTATCCCCTATATAGTGCACTGTCTGATCGTTCCCTATCCCCTATATAGTGCACTGTCTGATCGTTCCCTATCCCCTGTATAGAGCACTGTCTGATCGTTCCCTATCCCCTATATAGTGCACCGTCTGATCGTTCCCTATCCCCTATATAGTGCACCGTCTGATCGTTCCCTATCCCCTATATAGTGCACTGTCTGATCGTTCCCTATCCCCTGTATAGAGCACTGTCTGATCGTTCCCTATCCCCTATATAGAGCACTGTCTGATCGTTCCCTATCCCCTATATAGTGCACTGTCTGATCGTTCCCTATCCCCTATATAGAGCACTGTCTGATCATTCCCTATCCCCTGTATAGAGCACTGTCTGATCGTTCCCTATCCCCTATATAGAGCACTGTCTGATCGTTCCCTATCCCCTATATAGAGCACTGTCTGATCGTTCCCTATCCCCTATATAGTGCACTGTCTGATCGTTCCCTATCCCCTATATAGAGCACTGTCTGATCGTTCCCTATCCCCTGTATAGAGCACTGTCTGATCGTTCCCTATCCCCTATATAGTGCACTGTCTGATCGTTCCCTATTCCCTATATAGTGTGCTGTCTGATCGTTCCCTATTCCCTATATAGAGAACTGTCTGATCGTTCCCTATCCCCTATATAATGCACTGTCTGATCGTTCCCTATTCCCTATATAGTGCACTGTCTGAGCGTTCCCTATCCCCTATATAGTGCACTGTCTGATCGTTCCCTATTCCCTATATAGTGCACTGTCTGATCGTTCCCTATCCCCTATATAGCGTGCTGTCTGATCGTTCCCTATCCCCTATATAGTGCACCGTCTGATCGTTCCCTATCCCCTATATAGTGCACCGTCTGATCGTTCCCTATCCCCTATATAGCGCACTGTCTGATCGTTCCCTATCCCCTATATAGTACACTGTCTGATCGTTCCCTATCCCCTATATAGCGCGCTGTCTGATCGTTCCCTATCCCCTATATAGAGCACTGTCTGATCGTTCCCTATCCCCTATATAGAGCACTGTCTGATCGTTCCCTATCCCCTATATAGTGCACTGTCTGATCGTTCCCTATCCCCTACATAGTGCACTGTCTGATCGTTCCCTATCCCCTATATAGAGCACTGTCTGATCGTTCCCTATCCCCTATATAGTGCACTGTCTGATCGTTCCCTATCCCCTATATAGAGCACTGTCTGATCGTTCCCTATCCCCTATATAGAGCACTGTCTGATCGTTCCCTATCCCCTATATAGTGCACTGTCTGATCGTTCCCTATCCCCTATATAGAGCACTGTCTGATCGTTCCCTATTCCCTGTATAGAGCACTGTCTGATCGTTCCCTATTCCCTATATAGAGCACTGTCTGATCGTTCCCTATCCCCTATAGAGTGCACTGTCTGATCGTTCCCTATTCCCTATATAGAGCACTGTCTGATCGTTCCCTATCCCCTATATAGAGCACTGTCTGATCGTTCCCTATCCCCTATATAATGCACTGTCTGATCGTTCCCTATTCCCTATATAGTGCACTGTCTGATCGTTCCCTATCCCCTATATAGTGCACTGTCTGATCGTTCCCTATTCCCTATATAGTGCTCTGTCTGATCGTTCCCTATCCCCTATATAGTGCGCTGTCTGATCATTCCCTATCCACTATATAGTGTGCTGTCTGATCGTTCCCTATCCCCTATATAGTGCTATAGAGTGCACTGTCTGATCGTTCCCTATTCCCTATATAGAGCACTGTCTGATCGTTCCCTATCCCCTATATAGAGCACTGTCTGATCGTTCCCTATCCCCTATATAATGCACTGTCTGATCGTTCCCTATTCCCTATATAGTGCACCGTCTGATCGTTCCCTATCCCCTATATAGTGCACTGTCTGATCGTTCCCTATCCCCTATGTAGTGCACTGTCTGATCGTTCCCAATCCCCTATATAGAGCACTGTCTGATTGTTCCCTATCCCCTATATAGTGCACTGTCTGATCGTTCCCTATCCCCTATATAGTGCACTGTCTGATCGTTCCCTATCCCCTGTATAGAGCACTGTCTGATCGTTCCCTATCCCCTATATAGTGCACCGTCTGATCGTTCCCTATCCCCTATATAGTGCACCGTCTGATCGTTCCCTATCCCCTATATAGTGCACTGTCTGATCGTTCCCTATCCCCTATATAGTACACTGTCTGATCGTTCCCTATCCCCTATATAGTGCGCTGTCTGATCGTTCCCTATCCCCTATATAGTGCACTGTCTGATCGTTCCCTATCCCCTATATAGAGCACTGTCTGATCGTTCCCTATCCCCTATATAGTGCACTGTCTGATCGTTCCCTATCCCCTATATAGAGCACTGTCTGATCGTTCCCTATCCCCTGTATAGAGCACTGTCTGATCGTTCCCTATCCCCTGTATAGAGCGCTGTCTGATCGTTCCCTATCCCCTATATAGCGCGCTGTCTGATCGTTCCCTATCCCCTATATAGTGCACTGTCTGATCGTTCCCTATCCCCTATATAGTGCACTGTCTGATCGTTCCCTATCCCCTATATAGAGCACTGTCTGATCGTTCCCTATCCCCTATATAGTGCACTGTCTGATCGTTCCCTATCCCCTATATAGTGCACTGTCTGATCGTTCCCTATCCCCTGTATAGAGCACTGTCTGATCGTTCCCTATCCCCTATATAGTGCACCGTCTGATCGTTCCCTATCCCCTATATAGTGCACCGTCTGATCGTTCCCTATCCCCTATATAGTGCACTGTCTGATCGTTCCCTATCCCCTGTATAGAGCACTGTCTGATCGTTCCCTATCCCCTATATAGAGCACTGTCTGATCGTTCCCTATCCCCTATATAGTGCACTGTCTGATCGTTCCCTATCCCCTATATAGAGCACTGTCTGATCGTTCCCTATCCCCTATATAGAGCACTGTCTGATCGTTCCCTATCCCCTATATAGAGCACTGTCTGATCGTTCCCTATCCCCTATATAGTGCACTGTCTGATCGTTCCCTATCCCCTATATAGAGCACTGTCTGATCGTTCCCTATCCCCTGTATAGAGCACTGTCTGATCGTTCCCTATCCCCTATAGAGTGCACTGTCTGATCGTTCCCTATCCCCTATATAGAGCACTGTCTGATCGTTCCCTATCCCCTATATAGAGCACCGTCTGTTTCTTTTATCTGCTGAGACAGAGCAATGGCTTCTGTTTGGCATGCATTCACTTTCTAAAATGAAGCAGACAGAGGGAATGATGCGTTTGTGAGTCTGCGTCTCTTATTGCATGTATTTCTTCGTGGACTGGCTGATCTGAAGTCCTCGTCAGGTCTTGAGGACAGGGCGGTTTGACCCCGTTATCTGCTGTTGGACACCTGTATTCATTAGAGTTAATCACCTCGCTCAGCACAAAACCCTCTTAAATTCAAAACCAGATTAGCAGACACTTTAATTCAGTGCTGAAGATGCTTTAGTTTGTGCTGTCAGGAGATTTAACACCTCTTCTGACATGCAGACCTGAGCTGGAGAAAACTTTACCACTCAGGTGCAGATGCTTTATCAGAGTCCGGAATACACACTCCGTACATGCTCAGGTTTATTAACATTACATTACGCATGATTTGAACACCGCTTTATTCTATCACTATTTACAGTGTAGTTTTAATAATGACATTGTCAAATTATAGAAGCTCGTTTCCGCAACAGAATAAAAAATAAAAATGTAATTGCGTGTTTATATCTCAGAATTCAGACTTTATAACAATTGTGTGTTTATATCGAAAAAAAACTGTGATATAAACTTGCATGTAATTGCAAGAAAAATGTTAGAATTATGAGATTAAAATCGCAATTAACATCAAAAAGTCAAGCTTCCATATCAAATTCATATGAAATAGTCAAACAAAAAAGATATTGGATGATAAAAAAAATCTATGTTGAAAATTTAGACTCAATCATTTTGTTTTTTATTTCTAAACATGTTAAATTAAATTGTGGACATTCATGTTTTGGAAATAGACAAACTTTAAGTTGGCTTGAGAAAGCAGGACCAGAAAGTTTGAATTGATTTTAAAATCTTAAAGTTTGAAGGTTTTCAGTTTGAAGTAGTTTGAAGATTAAAGTAGTTTAAAGTTTAACGTTTGACGGTTTCAATACAGTCTATCAAAAAATAGATAGATAGATTGCTAGGGTGTTAGGGTTGCTAGGGTGTTACTCTGTGATTGCTATGATACTAGGAGTGGTTGCTATGCAGTTACTGGGGTACTCAGAATGGTTGCCATGGTGTTGCTATGTGGTTGCTAGGGTACTCAGGGTGGTACTTGGGGTGGTTGCTAGGATGTTACTATGTGGTTGCTGGGGTACTCAGGGTGGTTGCTAGGGTGTTACTAGGGTACTCTGGGTGTTGCTATGCGGTTGCTAGGGTACTCAGGGTGGTTGCTATGGTGTTGCTTTGTGGTTGCTAGGGTACTTGGGATGTTGCTATGCGGTACTCTGGGTGGTTGCTATGCGGTTGCTAGTGTAGTCGGGTGGTTGCTAATGTGTTGCTATGCGGTTGCTAGTGTAGTCGGGTGGTTGCTAATGTGTTGCTATGCGGTTGCTACAGTACTTGGGTTGGTTTCTGGGGTACTCTGGATGGTTGCCATGGTGTTGCTATGTGGTTGCTAGGGTACTCAGGGTGGTACTTGGGGTGGTTGCTAGGATGGATAGATAGATAGATAGATAGATAGATTTTTGTTTGCTGAGAATGAGGGCTATTTTACTTAGAAAAGACTATGTTTTGAAGACGCATGAGTGTTTGAGCTGAGACTGAACTCAAAAACAAGTTCATTAGAGAGAGAGAGGGAGAGAGAGAGAGAGAGAGAGAGAGAGAGAGAGCGAGATTACTACCTGCTGAATGCCTGACCTGATTCCCTGTGAGCCAGGACACATCTGGTATGGTTGTTTAATAAGACTGTTGTAAATAGTGAGGATTACGGATCACTTTAGGGTGGGGCTAAAACATCATGACAACAGAGCTGTTATCCCTCATTAATCTGCCTGTATTTGTCCTGAAAACCCTGCGGATTAATGAACGCTGAGATATGCGCCGGTAATCCGTCCGTTGTTGGCGTCACCTTTCCTGCTGTGCGAGATGTCTCTTTATTCCAGACCCATTTGTGTTGCACTGGATTAAGAGTTTAATTCACTCACATCTGTTTCATTTAGAAAAGCATGTCAGCCATGGAATTTGAAGTCCAGTAGACTATAGACACGTAGAATAAAATGTTTAATGGGGTTCTATTTAGAACTCTAGGGTTCTTCACTCACTTTAAAGAAACTTTATGCCAAAAAGAAATGTCTTGAATGATTGCATTGGTATTTAGATTTTTTTTGTAATAATGTTTACGAGCTATGTAATTAGATTGATAGGTTGATAGGGTACTCAGGGTGGTTGCTAGGGTGTTGCTATGCTGTTGCTAGGGTACTTGGGGTGGTTGCTATGTGGTTTCTACGGTACTTGGGTTGGTTTCTGGGGTACTCAGGATGGTTGCTAGGGTGTTGCTAGGGTAGTCGGGGTGGTAATGTTGTAATTGGTGGTTGCTAATGTGTTGCTATGCGGTTGCAACTTGCTTATTTGCTAACATGTTAACAATAGCACTTACTGAATGAGTAAAGCAACATAAAACATGTAACTGACCTGCTCTCAAACCAAGCCGCATGCGCCACTTGTGCCCATGATGGTAACTCTCCAAAAACCCACATTAACAGAAACTCTTCTAAATTAGCATAACAAAACATGAATCACTACTAATTAATGCTTGCGCAAGCGCAAAACCCTCATTTGGCATTAAAAAACTACTGTCAGAATTTACTAAAGACACGCAGTGAAATGCGGTTTCAGTGAAATCTGATTGTTAGGGTACTCCGGGTGGTTGCTATAGTGTTGCTATGTGGTTGCTAGGTTACTCAGGGTGGTTGCTATGGTGTTGCTATGCAGTTGCTAGGGTACTCGGGATGTTGCTATGCGGTACCCGGGGTGTTTGCTATGCGGTTGCTAGGGTACTGTGGGTGGTTGCTAATGTGTTGCTATGCGGTTGCTAGGGTACTTGGGTTGGTTTCTGGGGTACTCTGGGTGGTTGCTAGGGTGTTGCTATGTGGTTGCTAGTACTTATTACCGCATATACATATACGCATATACATTTTAAACGTATTAATATTTAAAAAATGAATTAATTCAAACAAAATCCATAAAATGACAGAAGGTTCCATATAGAAAAGCTTTGAAAAGACACTGAAAAATGAGTCATGATTTATGTTTTAATACGAGTTGGCCATCCACTTACTTTAACCGTGTATTGATACATTAAACTCCAGTGATGTTTGGTCAGTTTGGCTATTAAGGCTGCAATCAAGGTCTTGGTAATAAAGAGAATAAAATAAAAAAAAGACCCAAGTAATATATCAAAGTTGATTTACTTTCAATACATGAAATGAGTGCACTTAAGTATAGTAAATCAGAAGATTTTACATGCATGTCCTTCTTCTAACATGCACCTGTTGAGAAACATCTTTTCTTTTGTACTTTCGAGGTGAACTGCTTTGTGTTGTGACAGTGTTCTCTCCAGTAATCAATCTCTCAGAGTCTCAGAAACTATCAGCAGAGCGATCAATGGCGCGGCTCATGGGTTTGGCAGAGCTCACGCCTCTGGCCCGAGTAGGTCGTCACTCATAATGGTGTTGTTTAATTGCTGCTCCCTCCACTGACCCGCGACAGCAGCAAGTATCTGAGGACTGATGAGCCTCTTCATTTGGCCTGTCCCGCGGGACGTCCGGCTCATTGTTCTTAACAGGATCTGATCAACACACAGATCACTCACCTACAAACTTCAAGCTCACACTGATAACACTATAAAATAATAACAGCTTTTGCACCAAATCATTTCTGTTCAAAGTGTTATGCTAAAGTACATAATGTGAATATGCACAGAAGTTTGAATTGGCCACGCCCTACAGGAAGTTGAATTGAAATGACAGGAAGAGGAATTTACTGAATTACAGTAAAAAAAAAAAAAAATATATATATACTAATAATATTATTTCCACACAAATCTGAAGCAGCACAACTGATAATAATCATAAATTTGTTGAGCATCAAATCCTCATATTGAATGATTTGTGAAGGGTCATGTGACACTGAAGACTGGAGTAATGATGATAAATTCAGCTTTGATCACAGGAATAAATTACACTTTACTATATATTCACATAGAGAACAGCTGATTTACACTGGAGTCATATTTCACTGCTTTACTGTATTTATGATCAGATAAATGCAGCCTTGGTGAGCGTGAGAGACTACTTTCAAAAACATTAACAAATCTTACTAACCCCAAACTTTTGAATATATTATATTATTATATTGAATATATCTTAATTTTATATAATCATCTAATGTTTCTGGAAATATCACATACGTATGTTGTGTGTTTGATAAGATGTTTATAGGTATTTCAATCTGAAAAATGAAATATATTACAACAAGTATATTAATTTCTTAGAATTACGTAATTCTTTTTCTATAAAGGTTTAGTGTGTAGTTTCTGCGTCACTAGTGACACAAAATTGCAACAATAATGTCTGTTTTCAACCAGACAGTCCAGCGGCAAACTTTTTTAAGTTACACAAAAGAAAAGAAAGGCAGCAATGGGAGAGGAGAACAAGATTGAGAAAGGACCTCGAGCAAGGACTGAAGCGCTGCTGAACCATATGTCACTGTGGCTCCAACCAAATCAATCTACCAACAGCTCACTTATACTGTCTATCCACATTATACACTGGTAACCGTAAGCTGGTTTACAGTACTATTTAAAGCACTTCCATTACCACATCAGTACAGTCATTTTAGGTCTTTGTTCACGTTGTTTTTGTGATGTCACTCTTTACATTTTTTGGCACGCTACAGCCAAATGAAATACCCTCATGTTACTCTTTCAAAGCTTTCTGTATGTAAAAAAACTCTGCTCATCTGTGTTTTTGCATACATTACAAAACAGAACATTGTTCAACAGACAGCCGAGAAGATGATTGTGGTTGGCGTCCCTGTGGAGAGCAGATGTGAGATCACAGCCCGCACATATGCTCCACGACCCTAATGGACATTAGATTACTGGCCATTACACAAACACTATTGATGAACGGCCAGCGGTCATCTGATCCTCCCACAGTGGGCTGTGTTTTGATCACCTGGGAAACAAAGATTTTAACCCATAAAGTCATTTAAATGAGATCACAAGCTCATCATCGATGTGTTTAACCCTGGGTTATCATCTCTGTAAACCCTGGAATAAGGCCACTTTTAACCCTGGGTTATCATCTCTGTAAACCCTGCAATAAGGCCAATTTTAACCCTGAGTTATCATCTCTCTAAACCCTGGAAAAGGGCCTTTTTTAACCCTGGGTTATCATCTCTAAGGCTACTTTTAACCCTGAGTTACCATTTCTGTAGATCATGGAATAGGGCCACTTTTAACCCTGAGTTATCATCTCTCTAAACCCTGGAATAGGGCTTTTTTAACCCTGGGTTATCATCTCTAAGGCCACTTTTAACCCTGAGTTATCATCTCCGTAAACCCTGCAATAGGGCTTTTTTAACCCTAGGTTATCACCTCTAAGGCCACTTTTAACCCTGGGTTATCATCTCCGTAAACCCTGGCTACTTTTAACCCTGAGTTATCATCTCTGTAGACCCTGGAATAAGGCCACTTTTAACCCTGAGTTATCATCTCTGTAGACCCTGGAATAAGGCCACTTTTAACCCTGAGTTATCATCTCTCTAACCCCTGGAATAGGGCTTTTTTAACCCTGGGTTATCATCTCTAAGGCTACTTTTAACCCTGAGTTATCATCTCTGTAGACCATGGAATAAGGCCACTTTTAACCCTGAGTTATCATCTCTGTAAACCCTGGAATAAGGCTTTTTTAACCCTGGGTTATCATCTCTAAGGCCACTTTTAACCCTGGGTTATCATCTCCGTAAACCCTGGCTACTTTTAACCCTGAGTTATCATCTCTCTAGACCCTGGAAAAGGGCCTTTTTTAACCCTGGGTTATCATCTCTAAGGCTACTTTTAACCCTGAGTTACCATTTCTGTAGACCATGGAATAGGGCCACTTTTAACCCTGAGTTATCATCTCTCTAAACCCTGGAATAGGGCTTTTTTAACCCTGGGTTATCTTCTCTAAGGCCACTTTTAACCCTGGGTTATCATCTCCGTAAACCCTGGCTACTTTTAACCCTGAGTTATCATCTCTGTAGACCCTGGAATAAGGCCACTTTTAACCCTGAGTTATCATCTCTGTAGACCCTGGAATAAGGCCACTTTTAACCCTGAGTTATCATCTCTCTAACCCCTGGAATAGGGCTTTTTTAACCCTGGGTTATCATCTCTAAGGCTACTTTTAACCCTGAGTTATCATCTCTGTAGACCATGGAATAAGGCCACTGTTAACCCTGAGTTATCATCTCTGTAAACCCAGACAGCCGAGAAGATGATTGTGGTTGGCGTCCCTGTGGAGAGCAGATGTGAGATCACAGCCCGCACATATGCTCCACGACCCTAATGGACATTAGATTACTGGCCATTACACAAACACTATTGATGAACGGCCAGCGGTCATCTGATCCTCCCACAGTGGGCTGTGTTTTGATCACCTGGGAAACAAAGATTTTAACCCATAAAGTCATTTAAATGAGATCACAAGCTCATCATCGATGTGTTTAACCCTGGGTTATCATCTCTGTAAACCCTGGAATAAGGCCACTTTTAACCCTGGGTTATCATCTCTGTAAACCCTGCAATAAGGCCAATTTTAACCCTGAGTTATCATCTCTCTAAACCCTGGAAAAGGGCCTTTTTTAACCCTGGGTTATCATCTCTAAGGCTACTTTTAACCCTGAGTTACCATTTCTGTAGATCATGGAATAGGGCCACTTTTAACCCTGAGTTATCATCTCTCTAAACCCTAGAATAGGGCTTTTTTAACCCTGGGTTATCATCTCTAAGGCCACTTTTAACCCTGAGTTATCATCTCCGTAAACCCTGCAATAGGGCTTTTTTAACCCTAGGTTATCACCTCTAAGGCCACTTTTAACCCTGGGTTATCATCTCCGTAAACCCTGGCTACTTTTAACCCTGAGTTATCATCTCTGTAGACCCTGGAATAAGGCCACTTTTAACCCTGAGTTATCATCTCTGTAGACCCTGGAATAAGGCCACTTTTAACCCTGAGTTATCATCTCTCTAACCCCTGGAATAGGGCTTTTTTAACCCTGGGTTATCATCTCTAAGGCTACTTTTAACCCTGAGTTATCATCTCTGTAGACCATGGAATAAGGCCACTTTTAACCCTGAGTTATCATCTCTGTAAACCCTGGAATAAGGCTTTTTTAACCCTGGGTTATCATCTCTAAGGCCACTTTTAACCCTGTAGACCCTGGAATAAGGCCACTTTTAACCCTGAGTCATCATCTCCGTAAACCCTGAAATAGGGCTTTTTTAACCCTGGGTTATCATCTCTAAGGCCACTTTTAACCCTGGGTTATCATCTCCGTAAACCCTGGCTACTTTTAACCCTGAGTTATCATCTCTCTAGACCCTGGAAAAGGGCCTTTTTTAACCCTGGGTTATCATCTCTAAGGCTACTTTTAACCCTGAGTTACCATTTCTGTAGACCATGGAATAGGGCCACTTTTAACCCTGAGTTATCATCTCTCTAAACCCTGGAATAGGGCTTTTTTAACCCTGGGTTATCTTCTCTAAGGCCACTTTTAACCCTGGGTTATCATCTCCGTAAACCCTGGCTACTTTTAACCCTGAGTTATCATCTCTGTAGACCCTGGAATAAGGCCACTTTTAACCCTGAGTTATCATCTCTGTAGACCCTGGAATAAGGCCACTTTTAACCCTGAGTTATCATCTCTCTAACCCCTGGAATAGGGCTTTTTTAACCCTGGGTTATCATCTCTAAGGCTACTTTTAACCCTGAGTTATCATCTCTGTAGACCATGGAATAAGGCCACTGTTAACCCTGAGTTATCATCTCTGTAAACCCTGGAATAAGGCTTTTTTAACCCTGGGTTATCATCTCTAAGGCCACTTTTAACCCTGTAGACCCTGGAATAAGGCCACTTTTAACCCTGAGTCATCATCTCCGTAAACCCTGAAATAGGGCTTTTTTAACCCTGGGTTATCATCTCTAAGGCCACTTTTAACCCTGGGTTATCATCTCCGTAAACCCTGGCTACTTTTAACCCTGAGTTATCATCTCTGTAGACCCTGGAATAAGGCCACTTTTAACCCTGAGTTATCATCTCTCTAAACCCTGGAATAGGGCTTTTTTAACCCTGGGTTATCATCTCTAAGGCCACTTTTAACCCTGTAGACCCTGGAATAAGGCCACTTTTAACCCTGAGTTATCATCTCTAAGGCCATTTTTAACCCTGGTCACTTTTAACCCAGGGTTAAGACGTGTTTTCACTTTGCAATTCTGAAAGAGGGGCAGCTGCACTTTTAAGACAGAACAATCAGTTATAACTTCACATTGTGGTTTGGTAATAAACAATCATTATTTTATTTTATTATTTTATTTTATTATTTTTATTTGCATTGTGACATTTGTTCATGACAGTTAAGCACATTTAACCTCCACATTCTCATTATTACACCACAGTTTGCATGCTCTTTGCATTGCAGTGAATCATGAACCTGATTTCCCAGGGTTATTTACTAAAAGTGGGAACAGTATGACAGATGTTTAAAGTGGCCCTGGATTTACAATTTCAAGTGAGATATAGCAAAAATGTAAACAACATGCAAACATCTTAATGTCTTTCAGTGTGAGAGTGTCCATTCATCGTGCTTGTGTGTGAATCCGTTTGATCAGTCTTAGTGAGAGATGACAGCTTGTGCCTCCGTCAAGCCTTTGGGAAAAGACGTGTCACGATTCTACAGGGTTTTTGTTCTCTCTCCCTGTGCTCAAATCTCCCTCTTTATGCGGAAACCACTAACAGGTCTCGGATCAGTGATCCTGAAAAGAGCGCAGGAGCAACTGCCATGTTTGCACTGTGAGCAGGCGCTGTTTGATACGCCGTGTTATGCTATTTATTTTTAACATCTGAATGAAGGTTTTGTTCTCCGAACTGAATGGGAACTGTTGCCCAAAGGTGGCTGGTGTGAAGTTACATTTTTCGTTCCAGTCGACATGATGTGAACCAACAACAGAAATAGATGCTTTTTGTTTGATTTCTAAGTCTTAAATTCAACACTTTATGGATATGTTCAATGCCATAGTTCTGCAGTGCTATTTAAAAAGCCTCCCAGCCAAAGGCTCTCTGACCCCACTGTACAAAATGATCGTGATTTTAACGGTAAAAGACTGTAAAAATGCTACGGTGAAAAACAGTTAAAAAGTTTCCGTACTATATACGGCGAATAACTGTAATAGATCTACCTTACATTGAATGGCATTTTACAGTAAAATACAGTTTTTGGAAGTGAAAAAGAACAAGTCATTTTTACAGTGAAAAAACGTAAATTGACATTCCCAGAATTCCCTGCGTGACACTTCACATTTGATGTATTGTCGTTGCAATAACTCTTAGTTATGCTTCTTCTTAGTTATTTCCAATCAGTTATGTACATTAGGGTTTAATGTTGTTAAATTAATGTTTATTGCATTTTTTAAATGTCATGTGTGTTACCATGATGGTGTTTGTGTGAATGACACTGTGCACCTTCTATATATGAGTATTGTCCTCCTCAAAGCTTTGACTCATCATGTGACTCTCATCTCCACTGTGATTGGTGGTTGTCAGCATTTATCAAAGATACATGACAGATATTAGTATTTCAATAGGTTGGTGATTTAACATTATTTCAGTTAATGAAATA
The DNA here is from genome assembly GCA_039654625.1 of Rhinogobio ventralis. Lineage (NCBI taxonomy): Eukaryota > Metazoa > Chordata > Actinopteri > Cypriniformes > Gobionidae > Rhinogobio > Rhinogobio ventralis. The sequence goes on from CM077212.1 coordinate 953,124, forward strand.
CGGTTGTTTACTGTAAATGTAACTTAAATCTGTAAAACCTAAAATTTAGGTTTTAAACATTTTAGGTTTTCACTGAATATTTACAGTGTACAATTACAATATAAACATTTAAATTATAAGGTTTTGAACTGTAAAATAGACAGTAAACTAAGTGCTGTCCCGTAAAACCTAAAATGTTGCTACCGTATTTTTTACAGTAAAGTTCTGGCAACCACAGCTGCTGTTTTCTTTACCGTGGGACAAACCTAAACTATTGTTTTTGGTGTGACATTCAAGTGGGTTTTCTGACATGTATGTGTGTGTTATGGTTGTGATTACATTATTTGGCTATTTTGTTTCCCTTTTGGACCATTATATATGGATTGATTATTGTTAAGGCGTTGGGAGTTGGATATTGTTTCTCAGTTTAAGACCTGGTTGCACATTGAGTGAATCCCTTATAGAGTTATGGGTAAGCTAGATCAATTTCATATTTGGCAACCATTTCTGAATCATCTTTCCCAGTCTAAGACCAACTCTGACCGGTAATGTAGTCCATACTAGCCTGCCCTTTATTGAGTGTGTGATTCACCACTGAAACTGTGTATTGTTGTATCATGTCCATAAACACTTATTTTGTCTTAGACATCATATGAAGGTTTGCTCCTAGGAGACACTATACAATGTAATTATCCATATAGTGTCATATATGCACCCCACAGCCTGCTACTGGACCAATATACCAGGTGATAAGAACATAGTCCCAAATCCCATCACGTGTTTTGTTCATCTAGATGTCAGAGAGAACCATTTTAAGGATTTATGTCTAGTTCTCCTACTATAATGTAATGTTTTCGGGCTTGAAAACATGTGAGGACTTCATCACCTGGTCTGTGATGGCTTTGGTCCATTGGTTAATGGCACTTTTAATCTTTACCAGGGGAATCATAAATTTCCGCCCATAGTTTTGCTGGAGTTTTCACTCTGTGTGGAATGACTCTCTCCATATGGATCACGACTCTTCAGGGGAAAGACACAACGTTTAATGTCAGTAAAAGGCATATAGGGTTATATGATTCCAGCTTACCTTATACTTTCACATTTAATGATTTAGAAGACGCTTTTATCCAAAGTGTATAAAAGTCATAGAGATAAAAGCAATTTATCAGTTTAGAGTCAAAATTATTAGCATTACTCAAGATTAAGCAAGAGTTCTAAAACAGCTAGAATAAAAGTTTATGAAAAAGTTAAAAAAAAAATGTGTTAATAAAAAGCGCTTGTTTAGTCCACAAGACCGTACGGTGTCCCATTTGTCATTTTAGGTTTCAGAAGGGTTCTAACTATAGCCTGACCGATATGAGTTTTTGGGGGCCGATACCGATATTAGGGTGTAAAAAAGTCCAATATCGATATATCGGCCGATATTCTGTGTGTATATTATAGTACAGTACCAGTCAAAAGTTTGGACACACTTTCCCATTAATGTGACCAAACTTTTGACTGGTGCATATAGAATGCAGTATATACATAATATACATACATTATACATAAATACAAACATACAAATGAAAAACAGCTATTTTCATGTTTTAGGTCTAAACAAGATTTTCAGGTACATAAATAGTGCTCAAATGTAAAATATCACTTCATAATCTTCAGTGTGTAAATATAAATTAACCCTTATTAAAGTTATTCAGTCAAGAGCAGTGAGTGATTTTTTTGTTATCTCGTCTTTTATGAAAGAACGCTTCCCTGCCATTGACGAGATTTTCCTGCTTTCCGTGTTTTCCCTGTTATACGGTAGGGGGCGCTATTACACATCTCCTGAACCTGAACACAGGCGAAGAAGCAGCAGAAACGAGCGATGGCATATAAGCAGATGCATATGTCAGCATTAT